>CM053785.1:1036851929-1037451929 GCA_028749045.1 Cupressus sempervirens
GAATATTTGTAAGACATTATTTTTTTGTATTTCTTTTATTAATTTTTCATACTAGATTTTTGATGGGTTTTTTTCAATGATTATTTTTTCATATTTGATAAATTTAACTTAAATAAATAATATTTATTAATCTATTTAAAATATTTTAGTAAATATTATGTTATTTAAATTGAAAATTATTAATAATTCAATTTGTTCATATAAGATTATATTTTAAATATCCACTTTTAAATATTATTTTTCTTTTTGTATTTATTTAAAAAATAATTACTTGTGATCTCCACGTTAAATTATGTTGTGATTTCTATTTATTAAACTTTTAATTTTTTAAATTAATTTAGGTTTTTTTTTTAATTAGTTTAAATTATTATTTTTATATTAGTTTATTTTTTTTCTTAAATGTTATTTTTTTTGTTTCTATAATTTATTTAGTCAATATAATATTTGTTAGAGATGTTATTTTTCATATTTTTTTTGTATTTCTCTTATTAATTTTTCATAATAAATTCATTGCTAACTTTTTTTTTAAATGATTATTTTTTTCATATTTGATAAATTGAATTTAATTGTAAAATCTTGAAATTATTGAGCACATTTCTTAAGCAATATTCAAATTTCCTAAATATTGTTAATTTTATATCTATGCTTTGATCTTCAACTCTTTTTATTTTTGTATTTCCATTTTTAAAAAAACTATATTTACATTATTTAATGTTCATTTATCTAAAATCTCATTTCCTATTAGTGCAGTCGGTTCATGTACAAAAGCATACGACTGCTAGTTTTAACATTTCAACATTAAACTACTGTTATATTTGAAATATAAGATAAAAGTTCTTGTTAACAAACTCATAGCACTATTATACTTTACCCTTTAGTGTCATTACAACTCATGTCTCTCCCTATTACCAAGTGCTAGTTAGTGGTGAGTTTGTTCTCAAAAACTTTATGTATATAATCTTGCATTAATTTGTAGAATTCTATACTCCTAAACATTTATGGTTGGTCATACTTGGTCAATTTGAGGTCACAAAGTTTCAACATGTTTATCTGTCAAGAAGTTTAAGTTGTGAATGTTTATATAGTTCTCTAGAACTTTAGCTTTTAGTTCTATTTTGTATGTTGTTAAATGACCCCTTGTCAAACAATCGAACAAACAAATTTTGTCAGACTACAAAATAAATAAATTTAGAAGTAAATTTATAATAATTTATATTTGTAATGTTAAAATTTGCATACCTATGAGACCCATTTTTTGAAGATTACCTATTCTAAAGCTAGCCTAGGCTAGGCACTTTTAAGAGGTTTTTCATTTTTTATTTTCTTGCACCTTGGCAATTGTTGGATCTCCTAAGTGTCCCTTTAAAAAAATGAGTCCAAAACATTCCAAGAAAAAATTTAGAAAATCAAATAAAAAATAAATCTAACTAGTCTATGGAGTAAAAATCCAATTAAGAGAAGGATACTTGGATTTATAAGAAACTTTCACTTAATTGAATAAGCTATTTCTTTTTCCTCTTGAACTAAGCTTTCTAGAGGGAAAACATTATTCAATCTATTTTTATACCTTTGCAAATACTTCCTTTCCTTCTTCTTATAATGGTTTGACAAATTTAACATATGTTTTTTTACTCCTTTACAGTATATTATATCTGTAAATGTAAAAAGATTTGTCATTATAAGTGGTAAAATCAGGGTCAACCACCCTTAAACATCACACACTAAGAGAAGAATTAAGGTTTGGGAAAAAAAGTCAACTTTGACTATTTAATACTTTTAATTTAAAAATTAAACTTAGTATGTGATATTTAAGCAATTCCTAGAAATATTCAATTCCATTCCATTTGCCCTCCTGACAAAATGGGCTCTTCATCCAACTCAAACCTAATTCACTTTTCTCACCTTGTGTCTCTTTTATGGGCGGCTTTGTATGGAAAACCTCATTTTTGGGCGTTGATATTGATCCCAATTGAGGAACAATATTAGAGTCAGAACATTTCTGCCCAGTTAAGTTTTGTACAACGCTTTTAATGTTGGTGGTGTCGGTCTCTACAAAGAGTGAATCATGATTCGGATGATTATTTTCTTCTGCGGATGGTCAGCGTGAGTGATATTTCTCTTCGCGGCCATGTTCATAATGTTGTGATGAATTCCTCTGTTGGGTTGTTCCCACTTATTTATATTTATCTGTAAATTGACTTGGTAATCGAAGAAACTGTAAAAACTTCCTTTGTTAACATGTTGAAAGGAGGCCAACTACTGAACGCCTCTCCCGAGACGTACGAAAACTTTCTGTCCAGCGTTTCATGTTCTCCACATTCAGTTGAATAAGCATCACTTCTGAAATAACCTTTGATCAATGGTTCAGCTAGACAGCTCTTAACTGTTACGCAAAAATATGTGGGCATAACTAATTTGGATCACTCTAATGTAAGTAATTTGACAGAAACAAAATGTGCACATAATTAATTTGGATCCCTCTAAACTTGCTTATTGTTTTGGTCTCTAGATAATTACGAAGAATGTTGTAGAATCTTAGTATGCATAAGTGGTCATTTTGAGTTGACATTCTAATTTTTAGATCTCTACATTGAATAAGAACCACTATTGATTTCCTTATATTTTAAATGTATAGACTACTAGGTCAAACATTTAAAATAGCCAAGTCAATCATTTCGGTTGAGACCCCTTAAATGTTACCCAAAAACATATACATAGCGGATTTGGCTCACTCTTAAGCTTCTAAAACTTAACCTATTAAATATATACATGAGATTTTGACATTTTCTTTTGGCTTTGTGTAGGACTTAAGTTCTTATAGCTATCATTTTGGCTCTTAGGTAGCTACAATGATCATTCTAGAATCCAATTATGCACACAAGGATCAATAAGTGGTCATTTTGATTTGACATCCTAACATTTTTCTCTTGATATTGAATAAGAGTCATCTTTGATGTCCCTATGTTCTAAATGCACATACTATTAAACTAACCAAATTGACCATTTCAGAGTACAATGTTCAATGTAAAGTTAAAATTAGTATTAATCTTTTAAATATACCTATCTAAAAAGTATCAAAAGATTATTATTTTGAATTAATTTATTTGTATAGAATGAGATTTAAATTAAAATAATTTTAATTGTAACCTATATATGGAAAAATAAATATGGTTTTGTATATTTCATAATTGTAATGTCTATTTTTAATATTAACATTCGAATAGTAAATAATTGTTATATTGGAAATGTAAGATAAGAATTCTTATTAACATACTCAGAGTACCATTAAACTTCACCCTTTTGTGTCATTATATTTCATGTCTCTCTATGTTACTAAGTGTTGGTTAGTGGAGAGTTTGCACTTAAAAAATATTTTATATAATTGTGTATTCCTACATTTTCATGTTTATTCATACTTAGTCAATTTGTGGTCACAAAATTTCAATTGGTTTATCCATCAAGAATTAAAGTTATGATTGTCTATATCTAGTTCTCTAGAACTTTAACTTTTAGTTATATTTTGCATGTTGTTCAATGACCATTTGTCAAACAATCAAACATTTTTTTTGTCAAATACTATTAGTTATTTTTTGCCCTCCCACCAAAAAAATTGAATTCAAAGGTATACCATGCACAACGGTCATATAAATTCAAATACTCAAATATTGTAAGGATACATAAAAATCTTGGCTTATCCTTTTATCCCTAACTTCAAGCCCTTCATGATATATCTTTATGAATGTTCAAGTTGCAGTCATGCAACTATTCTTCCATCACTTGATCACTATAGTTAGTGGCTTAACTAGCATTTTAACTGCGAAGATGTGAAATGGTTGTCTCCTCAGTCAGCGCGCCTTTGCAACATTTTATATTTACATGCAATATTAAGTGGTGAAACCATGAAGCCTCTTTTATTGCATGATCGCGAGTTAAGTTTACATGTGTTTCACCTCAAGGGGACCACTATTTTCCTAACCATCTGATAAAGGCAAATCAACAATGCATGTAATCCCACTTTCCTAAGGCCCCGTTTGGTTGCTGGAATATGAGTGGAATAGGAAAACGAAATTAGAATATGTTTTATATTTGTTGTTTGCTAAGCTCAATCAGAATTGGGAATAGGAAGACATATTCCAATTTTGCCCGTAAAATGAGCATATGTCTATGCCAAAAAATATCTATTATTGGAATAGGCCATTTCCATTCCCATTCCGATTTTCCATTAAAATATATATATATATATATATATATATATATATATATATATATATATATATATATATATATATATATATATATATATATATATATATATATATATATATATATATATATATATATATATATATATATATATATATATATATATATATATATATATATATATATATATATATATATATTTTTTTTTTTTTTTAAATTTTTAATAACATTTTTTAAAATTATATCTATTTGTTTAAAAAAATGAAACTGAAAATGAATTAACTAAAAAAATAATAAATTTTTTTAAAAATTAGGAATTTTTTTTAAAAAAATACAAAACCTAACCTTATTCCTATTCTATTTTTGTACAACCAAACAATAGATTAACATATTCCAAGTTGAATTCCAAGTGCACCAAACATGATTGGAATTTCCTATTTCTATTCCCATTCCTCATTTCCATTCCCATTCCATTTTTCTATTCTAATTTTCTATTCCTATGCCAGCAACCAAACGGGGCCTAAGCTACAAGATCTTTAGCTCATGCAGGAATACACATAGTCGCCACATGTTTGGGTGGGCCAGTACTTTCTAGTCTTCTTCATCACATGAGGGTCTTTTCTTTCTATTGACATCATTTCATTCAAAATGTCTTCATAGCTTAAGTTTTGATGTTGTGAGGCGGTCATCCTTGTGGTTAGCACAAGATCGCAATCTAAAATGTTAATATCCAATTAATGGTTGCAATGTTACAGAGGCCTCATGTTCACATGATTGTTGGAGTTAAGCTTCGAACCAAGGTCCAAGTGGCAATGGAGTGATCTTTTCTCATTTGCATCATCACAAGGACAAATGCATCTCATTGTATGAAGTCTTTTATATTCAATTGAAATATTATTCCAAAAGGATTCGATATTTCAAGTTGCAATGTTGTGAAAGTCAATAGACCACTATCAAAACTCATGTTCATCACATCATCGCATGTGATTAAGGTTGACCCTAGGTTAATGCTATGAGACTGTGAAATACCTTGGTCACATAGTTGCAATGAGTTAATGATAATCCATGGTTGAATGAGTGAAGTTGTGAATCATAGCTCATCGCATGACTGCAAAAGGTCAAGGACAAACCAGAGTTGGTGGTGCAATACAACATTTCCATTGTCTTCGCATGGTTGTAGAGGTTAAGGATGGAACCTATGTTAAGGTCTTGATTGGATCAAAAGGGTTAAATGTTCAGTTGTCTCAGGGTCACAACTTGAATTCAGTAGATAGGAAGGAATAGTGTTGCAATTTGGTCTCAGTCATCAGATCCTAGATGATCAATAAATGACATAAACCATATATCATCATATCCATTGTCTAGTGGTACTTTTGTGGTAGGGGTTTGGTTTTTCCTACAATTATCGATTTGGTCATATGATCTATGGTGATTGTATCCCCATAATCTAAAGAGGACTAAGTTTTAACAAAAGTAGGGAAATGACATTCTGCCACATGTCCAAGTGGGCTAGGTCCACAAGGTTTTCTTCATCACATCATCGCAAGGGTACAAAAATCTTTCATCGGATGAAGTAAATATGTTCAATCGATGCTACTCATTTGAAAGGCTTTAGGGCTTCAAGTTGTGACCATGCAACAAACAAGGGTAGTTCAATTTTAATCTTCACTGTTAGATCTTCTCATATCAATGACTAGTGTATGTGCACTTTTTGAAGATGTAGGATGCTTAACCATTGTGGGGATATGACAATTTGACTTGTGTCAAAGTAGGCCTAGGTGGTAAAGCTAGAGCAGAAGAGGGACAAATCAAATGACACGTGGTGCATCCTAGAAGAGATCGTAACGCAGCAAAGGTGGTAGGGCTGGTTTCAAATGAATTTTAAACGTCGATTGATAAAACAAGATGTATTTTCATTCAACATGTTCATTTGACAAAGCTAATGATACTCAAGTTGTGAAATTGCAATCATCCTTTGATTGCACAATCATAGAGGATTAAGGATAAACCCAAGTGAAGGTTGTGATGGTGTGTAGTACCTTTGTTTGCTCCATCACAATAAATCAACATTAATTCAAGGTTAAGGTGGCAATAATGCAAACACTATGTCACATCATTGCATGGTCAAGGGGTCATGTCAAGGAGTCAAATTGCAATGTTATGGCAATTCATCTTGTAGTTAAGTTCATCCTTGTCACATAGTTGCGGGTATTTTATGTTTTTTCAATTTCAAGTGATGAGATTATGACTAAAGCATTTTAGTTGATTGCATCATTGCATAGTCAGAAGGTTGTTAGGCCTTAACTATTGTGATGATGCATGGATCGGGTTCATATTATCACCCAGTCATAGTGGTTAAAGAGAAAATGTTAGACTAAGTTGCGAAGTAGCAATGGCAACTATGTGATGGTTTCACAGTTTTGGAAGGGTAACTAGATAATGAAAATAAAAGGTTGGGAAGTTGTGATCCAAGGGAGTTAAAGAGTCAAACATAAAAGATGTGCGAATTGTTGGGTGGCAAAATGATATAACATGATTGGTACACATGGTGAATCCTAAGGGATTGACTCAAGTTGATTGTTGACATATTTGACTTGACATGCCAATAATGAGAAAAGAACATTTTTTTAATAGTAAATCTAATTTGCTCGATCATTTACTACTTATTCTCAATACCTCCCATGCTTGATAAATGAAAGGGATGCTCCATTATTTCTTGGTTATCCATCTACAAGGCTAATGCATTAATGGTCATCATTTTTGTCTTCTCAAGGCTATTCTTTTAGTGAAATATATGATTTTCTTGCATCTGGATGTGCACCATGATCAAATTCTTTCTAATTTGTAGTGATTGTTCTTTACAACCTTAAATGCAATAGTTCATATTTGGCTTCCAATAGAAGGTATCTTAATTATGATTGAACTATAAAAGAAAGTTTTGTAACCCTTCAAAGGGTTGATCTCTTTATCTAATTCTAGAGCATTTTCTTTCATACTTTGTTATTGTAATTTCATATGCCTCTAAGTTAACATAATTCTCTACTTGTATCTCTTTCTTCCATTAATATATTGTGCAATATCTTCTTGGCTTTTATTAATGTATTTTCTTATTCTTCAACTACATGATTGTATCTATTTGGCAATTTGAATGATATCAAGTGAAGTATCTTCCTTATAGCATTCCTTTGGTTTTTTATCTACATGTGATTTTTGGATGAAGCAAGGATTAAACCTATATACTTTGAGGTTATGTTGGTGAATTGTGCATCCTTACACAGAGATAAGATTAAACAACTTTTTGGGTGTATCACCTCTTTAGATTGGATTAGGTAGTTTTCTTTGGTGCATTCCTTCTCCCTTTTCCTCTCAAAGAGTATTTAGGTGCACCCTGATAGTAAGGAAGCCGACCTTCTTTGAAGACTAAATTTCATAGTTCAAGACCCACAGCTTGGAGATTGTTCTCATATTTCCCAAGGTTGCCTTTAGGTAAAAGCTTTAGGCAAGGGTATAAGATTTTGTGACAACAAATACCAAACAAATGATAACAATCAAATACTAGATAAATGAAAGTATATGAAAGGTGATGGAAGGGAGTATGAGTAGTGCTAGGGTCTCAATGGGAAGAGATGGTGGCCAAAGGGAGGATAGTGAAGAAAATAATGATGGAGAATGTTTGCATCTCCCTTTTGGGGCCTTGCGATGTTATGTGCAAATTTGTTTTGGACTAATCTGTGTCAGGAGCCTAGATTGTGGCTAGGTTGGGCAGTTCTGGATTGTGTAGATCTATGATGGAGTTGTAGACTTGGGTTGTGCTAAGAAGAGTTGTGCTATGGTTTGGAGTGGCTATGGATTTTTGTAGGTAGATTTTGTTGAAGATGAAGACTCATATGGATCTTGTTGGTGTCTTCACTGTTGGGTGGATGGTATATGGAGTAACAAATTGGGGTTTTTTTTCCCTATCGTCTCTACTTTCTCTAGATGCATTGGTGATATCTATTGCAAAATACTTGGAATTATTCTCCCATTTGCCTTTACTTTTTCCAAGATACATTAGTGAGCTTTGGTGTAGCAGATTAGGGTTATTTTTCCCTACTATCGATGATTCCATAGGATCTATTGGTCATCTTTGGTGCTATAGATTGGGGCTTATTGGCCCTTCTAAAGACTACTATGTGTGGGAGTTATCCAAGGTAAACTTTAGGAAACCTCCATCAAGAAAAAGATATAAAGTTTTGGTGAATCTTTCATTATTTTGAGATACAAAATTATTTCCACTTGTGAATCTCTCAAATTTTTTATTTTATAATTATTTAAATTAGCGATAAGTTTTAGAATCTAAATTTTTGTGTAGAAAATATACCTATGAATCTCAATAATAATAGGAAGTTCATTAATCACCATGGACTATTACAAATCAAAACTGAACATTTTTTACCTCATGAAATATTATGATGATCATTACATTATATTTAAATCACTAGTGAAAACTAAATATTGGTGCTATATCCCTAAAGTTACTAATAATTATAATAATTATTGGTGAATCATTACAAATTTAACCAATAATATATAATATTTAGGTGAATAAAATCTAATCGTGTATAAAATATTATGGCAAATCTTTGAGTTTAATTTTTTAATAAAATACATTATTGAGTGATTTTAAGTATTTTAGAATAAAATTTTATAAAATTGTGGCAATTTAGGTTGTATTAAATCTTAAATTATTATCCAAATTACTAGCCAAAAAAATCTAAAATTAGCCAATTGGTGAATATTAGCCACTAAAAAATACCTTGGAGTTATCCCTAACAAAAAGTCTACTTTGTGCAGGTTGTGGTGCTTTATAGAGACCTTTACGAACCTTCCTTTTTTGGAGTGGTGTTGTAGGATGGAGGGGTTGTCTACCTTCAATAGTTGGGTCATATCTCTCCTCCCCTATAAAACCCTTAGTCTTTGGCGGAGGTGTCCTCTAGTGTTCTCATTCACTTTCCTACATCCTATTGAGGTGGAGGACCCTATTTAGGTGGGGGAAAAGCTTATAGAGGTATCCCTTTCCTAGGGAAAAGTGGTGGTGAATGGGTTTAGCAAGTACTCTCCTTCTATTATTAGCAAGCACCCCTTTCATTTTACAAGGGATCAGGATGGATAGAGCATGTTTGAACAATATAATTTTCATGGTGAAGAAGGTATGACTCCATAAATAAATGCTTTGGTGTAGAGATAGGTGTTACTTATTTCGAGGGTGGCCTGGGTCTTCCTCTTTTCTTCTACATTCATAGCTCCTATGGAGGTGGAGCTACCCCCAATTGAGGTGGAGATCATTTTTGGACAATGGGAAGAAAAGGAGACTCTCATCAAGATGTTGTGTACTTATGTTGCTTTTTGTAGCTTGGTTAGCAAAAGAAGGGGGAGAAACTCTCACCTTTGGGGTTTGGTCTTCCTCCTCCCCAATTCTCTCATTATTATGATGGTGATGTGGGATTTTTTGGGGGGAAAAATATTTTTTACTATATTTTCCAAAGCCAGAGGTTGAACTTTGTCTAGTACTATGTTTTCCAAGGCTGGAGGTATAGTCTTGCTTGGTATTATATTTTTTCTTATGGTTCTGATAGGTGTGAATGGCCTATGTTTATTCCTTTTTTGTTATGATGATGTTCAGTTTTTCTTTTCCCTGTGATCAAGTGATTGTTGGTGGTTTCAAAGGGCATGCTCTAGTCCTTTGTTGCTTTTTTCATTTAAGTTTCCATCTATTGTGGGGGCTTGTCCCAATATTTATAGTGACAATACTGACCATGGTTGGTGGGCCAATTGCTTGTGGAACTTTGTCTTTCATAGAGGAAGATCTGATCCTATGAAATCCTTCATTGCTAGGCACTAGTAATGCTCTCTTATTGGTGTCTAGAGGTCTTATTGTGCTTTTGGTCAATACCCATTAATTGCTACTTTTCTTAATAAAAATCTACCAAATAAATGAATTTAGAAGTAAATTAGTAATAATCTATATTTGTAATGCTATATTTTTTTGATGAATAGTCTCTTTCTAGTAAATTAATTATAAAGTTAAATAGTGAGAGTTGTGTGACACCAAGACTAGAACTAAATACATCAACTATTCATTAATAAAAGCATGAAAACCCTCTAGCTCCAAGAGGAGTACCAACCAAGGAAGGAGGATCCTTCTTATCATCAAAACCTTATACACTAGTAGGGTTAGGAGGTGGGTTAGGAAGAGACTATCCATCAATATCTTTTCTCTCTTTTCCTTCTTCCTCCTTCCTCTACAAGGGAGAAATTTCAAACACTAGCAGAGGAAACTACATATCCTTGGTGCTAGTGGGTCATCCATAAGTAGAGGCAGTAGTAATAGGAACAACAAGGGACCAACTAGACCAATTTTTTCAAGGAGAGGTAGAGCAGTGATGTCACACATCCCCACCTCCATCTAAAGAGCATCAAGGGGCCTAGAATCTCATGGTAGGAGAGTGGAAGGTAGACAAGTAGGTATATTAGGCATAATCATAGTGGCATCCTCGTAGAGGTGGACTAAAATTAGCAAAGGAAGCAGTAGGTGACACTTATGCCACCATACATGAGGTATTTCCTAAATGATCTAAAACCTCTTGCAAGTCATCCACCTCCAGGATAACTTTATTAACTGCACTTGAATCTGTAATATCACATTATTATAGATACATACTTTAGTATACATAGAAACATGAGTATCCATAGAGAGTTGACTAAAAATTACAAATTTTTTATTAAAAAAATTCCATATAGTGAATATGAAAATAACAACATATCTATGAGAGTCATTTTTTGAAGACTACCTGTTTTCAATCCAGCCTAGGCTATGCACCTTTAGGATTTTTTTCATTTATATTTTCTCTTACCTTGGTAATTACTTTAGCTCCTAAGAACTCCTTTCAAAAAAAAAACTCCAATGCATTCGAATGAAAAGTTCATAAAATCAAATTTAAAAAATAAAGAAAACTAGCCTATTGAGTAAAAATCCAATGGAGAGAAGGATACCTGGATTTATAAGAAATGTTCACCTTAATCAAATGATCTATTTTCTTTTTCCTCTTCAACTAAGCTTTCTAGAAAAAAAACATTAGTCAATATATTTTCACACCTTTGCAAATGCTTCCTATCCTTCTCTTTATAATGGTCTTGCAACTTCAACTTATGATTCTACACTTATTTATAGACTATTATCTAAAAATAAAATAATATTTTTCATTAGAACATCATATCTTAAAGCTTAAAAAAATTAATAGGGAATGCTAAAAGAATATTTAAATGAATTGCAAGATTATTCAAGTGTGCTATTGAATAATTTGGATGTGCACTAGAATAAAAATCAATAACACTATAATGTAGGACAAAGCACACTAAAAGGTATTGTGTCATATAAGTTTGATAGACAAAGAAGGTATCACTGAGAAATATCCTTCAAATGCACTACACAAATATGCAAATGTGGTATAAAGGTAGATCAAATATGTTATCATAAAATTTGCAAGAGCTATAGAAAAATTTGGAAGTATCACAAAATATTTCAAATGTGCCAAAAGAATCTTTAGAGGCATTGGCACAGTTACAAAATTAGAAAAAACATAGGAATTTGAAGCAAAAAATCACTTAATTGACCAATATTTTGATAAATTGAGGCCTATGGCCTCACAATGGGTGTCATCTTATAATAAAAAATATTGCACCTTCATGAATCCTTACAATAAGTATCAATTTACATTGAAAATGATGAACATGCAATAGCATATATCAAATTGAAAGACAAACATTTTATCCATGTACTCCTAACTAGAAGAACTAAATATTCTCTCAAATTCGACACACTTAGTGATAACCTCTAGATTGGAAATTAATGCTTGTAAATTATCCTAAAATGTAATATTTAAGCTGAAATTTAAAATTAAACTACTCAAATTCATAGTTAAGCTAGAAAACTATTCAAATTGAAATGCCTCGAGTGTAGATGACAATGTATGATCATACTATAAATAACTTGCAATTTATAGATCTTCCCAAGGATTAGGGGTTGGGTCAAGGTTAAGTCAATTAATCATGGTTGAGAAACTTCTATTTAAATGGTTTCAATTAAGGGGACAAACATTTAACTTGAATGTTTAAGATTGAAAAGCCAAATTGAGTAGTTGAGATTGTAATATTGTTGGTAATCCAAGTGTTTTTTAACCTTAATCCCCATTAGTTGATTAAATTATTTTCCCATGTGTTTGGTGAAGGAAATTAGGATTTATTAGTTAATTAAATTGATTTATTTTAGAGAAGGGTACCCTTAAAAGGGTTGGAATAAAGTATTTAATGACTTAATTGAACTATGTAATTAATTAAAATTTATCCATGAGAATATTATGTGTAAGGGTAATCTTGGATCACCCACAAATATTTTTATATTTACTCTTTTCAATAAAGGTTGTTTCAGCTCAAAGTTATTATTTGTCGAACCTAGTTATATGAGATGAGAATGTTCTAATTTGATAGGTGGAGATTCATCTTACATATATCATCCAACAAGTTGAGTTTAATTTCCATATCATACATATTGTTGAAGTTATTGAAGATTTTTTGTATATTTTTTTGGTTTAAAAACATTGAGCTCAATTTTTAAGGCCTTAGAGGCTCAAAATGAGGTTGAACCTTGCCTGATGGATGCTTGCGCAATTAGCAAGTGTCAAAAGAGTTTTAATTTTTTTAAAGTGGTTATGACAACCAATTGAGACTATGGTTTAAATGTTATGGCTTGTGGAAATTCAACTACCTAAAATATAATTTTCAAAATAGTTTTGAACCAAGTCTATGTAATACAATAATATAATTTTAGGGTTCCTCATCCTTAAGAGCTAGGACTAAATGTCTAGAACCTTCTCAAGCAGTGGATAATTTCCTATATAGGGAAGGCATGTAGGGCTGTCTAGAGTAGTTTCTAGGTGGTTGTTCATTTTTATTCCTATAGAATATTGTACAAAGAAAACACCAATATAGGTTTGCCTATTGTATTTTACAAATTTGTAATTGTTTAAAGACTGGCTTAAACACTACATTTTAGGCTCATCCAAATTTTACTAACTTTTTCAATAGTACAACTCTAAACACCGATTTATTTCCAACCAGACAAATAATTTATACAATCTTTGGACTGAAATAATCTTGAAATTCATATTACTATAACGAATTAGATTATTCAGAATTAAACTAGTAAATATGAGAGCTTGCCATTATTCAAGGCAATTGGGAATGTCTTTTAGATGAGAAATCAGTACCGATTAGGGTGCCGTGGTTTTAGATTGGCCACGTCAGCAAAGGTTTTGGGTGGCGACGCGCATCACCGCACATAAGGTCTACATTTCCCCCCATACATGTGGGACTCATGTTGCCACATTTTTGGCACAACTAAACTTCAAAGAGAAAGGCGCGCATTCATTAAAGAGCTGGCAGATACAATACAAAACAAACAAATGATACAATTCTTTGTCTTTTTTAATCTGATCTAAGAATTCTAATGATGTTTTCAGATCTTGCAGTCTAAGCAATCGAAAGTCATAACATCAACACATTTTTATTTGTTTTACGGATAGATTCTTCTTTTCTCCTTTCTACATTCACAAATGATTTAGAAGATGGGTATTTGATTACCACCACGAAATACAATCAAGTATCTCAAATCATGATGGTCCTTCTCTGGTCATAACGAGAAATCGTACGACATATGATCTTGATTTGAGAAGTTGAAAGGATGAAGCTGATCCATTGCCTTACTACTCTTAATGTTGTTTTGAATGAAGCAAAAGTCATGATCAGAAATGGTCTCTGTTTCGAATCCCATACGTTCAACTGGGAAATCAGAAATACAGAGTGCCAAAATGGCCTCCTGATCCAACTCAAGAAAACCTAATTTACTTTTCTCACTTTGGGTCTCTTTTACGGGCGGCTCTACAAGGAAAACTTCATCTTGGGGAACAATATGCCCAGTTAAGCTTTGTACAACGTTTTTGAAGTGGGCTGTGTCAGTTTCTACCAAGAGTGAATCAATGATTCGGATGACTAGTGCTTTCTGCCGTTGTTTGCAAGGATCAGTGGGAGTCATATATCTCTTTGCGGCCATGTTTGTGATGAATTTCTATGTTGGATTGTTCACACTTATTTATGTACTTTAGCAGTCGAAGAATCTGTAAAACTTCCTTTCTTAACATGTTGAAAGGAGGACAACTATTGAATGGCCATTCTTAAACATCACATACTGATGAAAAAATTAAGTTTGGAAAAAATAAGTCAACTTTGACTATTTAACACTTTTAATGTTATAATGAAGCTTAGTGTGTGATGTTTAAGTCGTCCGCTATTTGAATGCCTCTCCCAAACTATACGAAAAGTTTTGTAAGAAAACTTGGCAATAAAGAATATAACCATTTCCACATAACCCATAATAGATCTAAAATAAACACGAAATTAAAATCCACATGCAAGAGAATAGACAACATACCCATAAAATGTAACACAAGATATACCCTGGGAAACCCTCATTGAGGGAAAAAACCCAGCCTCCAAAAGCATCCATCATCATGTATTATTCAGCAAAAAATACCATTGCCATACAACCATGGAAGCCTTCATGGCCATAGCCACAACAGAGCAAACTATGTGAACAAGCATGAATCCACACATCCCATGCCATGCTTTCAACTTTCACAAATGTCCCTTGGCTAACCTGTTAAGCCTTGTCCTGCTCGACTCTTGCCTTTTGTCTTCTCCTTGTCACTCTTTCTCACACTTTCTCACAACAACTACCCTTGTGGCTGCTTATATAGTAGCAAGTCCCACAAAACCACTAAGTGGTATTACATAAACCATGTGCTAAAACCATGTGCTACCTAACCCACTGACCCCACATTTAATATTGGGCATTTAATTCTTTTCCCCAATATGAAATAATTACATGAAATATTTTCACAATGTTACAATACAACTCACCAAGAATATTCCATGGGAATCTTTACATGTTGCACGTCCATCTAGGTACAACATTACATAATAAAAATAAAATAATAAAATAACAATATTATGCAATGTGTGCAACACCCATTATCTCAACAAGTTTTCATCCAAAATTTTCTCTTCTCAACATTCAATGAATAAGTGTCACCTTTGATGTCCCTACATTTTAATGCACAGGGGTTAGAAATCTAAATTACCCAATCATCTAGGCAGATACCCCTTAAATGTTACCCAAAAACATATGTACTTAGTTAACTTGGCTTATTCTAATGTAACCAATTCTTTTTAAAATAAGGCCTTTTTATATTTCGCTTAATATTAAATTACATATTCACAAAAAAAAAGGGGGAGGATTCAAGATCATTATGCAAGAGTTAAGTGGTGAGTGTAATACCAATATAATGGGGATGATCCCCTAAATTTTGACCCTTTTTCTATCTTTAACTATGATCTAAACTTGTTTATAACTATTGTTTTGAATTTTAGATAGAAATGATGAACTTGTAGAATTCTATTATGTAAGCAATGATCGATATGTAGTCATATTGAATTGACATCTTATCTGTTAGGTCTCGATATTGAATAAGAGTCTACTTTGATGGGCCTACATTATAAATGCACAAACTACTAAGTCAAACATATGAAATAGCCAAATTGATCATTATGACTAAGACCCCTTAAATTTTATCCAAAAACATATGAGCATAACTAATTTGCCTCACTCTTAATATTTTAAATCCAAATATACATGAGATTCTAAGATTTTGTTTAGCTTTTGTCTTTGACTTAAGTGCCTAAGCCAAGGTATACTTTAGGAAACCCCTTCTTTAGAAAAGGTGTAAAGCCAAAAGTGTAAAAACTTCCTTTCTTAACATGTTGAAAGGAGGATAACTATTGAATGGCCACTCTTAAACATCACACACTAATAAAAAAATTAAGTTTGGAAAAAATAAGTCAACTTTGACTATTTAACACTTTTAATGTTAGAATGAAGCTTAGTGTGTGATGTCTAAGGCATCCACTATTTGAACGCCTCTCCCAAACTATACAAAAAGTTTTCATCCAACTTTTCCTCTACTTGACATTCAAT
Source organism: Cupressus sempervirens (assembly GCA_028749045.1). Lineage (NCBI taxonomy): Eukaryota > Viridiplantae > Streptophyta > Pinopsida > Cupressales > Cupressaceae > Cupressus > Cupressus sempervirens. The sequence goes on from CM053785.1 coordinate 1,036,868,260, forward strand.
GAATAAGTGTCACCTTTGATGTCCCTACATTTTAATGCACAAGAGTTAGAAATCTAAATTACTCGACTCAATCATCTAGGCAAATACCCCTTAAATGTTACCCAAAAAACATATGTACTTAGTTAACTTGGCTCATTCTAACATAACCAATTCTTTTTTAAATAAGGCCTTATTATATTTTGCTTAATATTAAATTACATATTCACAAAAAAAAGGGGGGGGATTCAAGATCATTATGCAAGAGTTAAGTGGCGAGTGTAATACCAATAGAATGGGGATGATCCCCTAAAATTTGACCTTTTTTCTGTCTTTAACTATGATCTAAACTTGTTTATAACTATTGTTTTGAATTTTAGATAGAAATGATGAACTTGTAGAATTCTATTCTGTAAGCAATGATTGATATGTAGTCATATTGAATTGATATCCTATCTTTTAGGTCTCAATATTGAATAAGAGTTTACTTTGATGTGCCTACATTATAAATGCACAAACTACTAGGTCAAACATATGAAATAGCCAAATTGATCATTATGACTAAGAACCCTTAAGTTTTATCCAAAAACATATGAGCATAACTAATTTGCCTCACTCTTAATATTTTAAATCCAAATATACATGAGATTCTAAGATTTTGTTTAGTTTTTCTCTTTGACTTAAGTGCATAAGCTATCATTTTGGATCTTAGGTAGCTATGATGATCATTGTAGAATCTAATTATGCACACATAGATTAGTAAGTGGACATTCTAACATTTTGTTCTCCATATTGAATAAGAGTCACCTTCGATGTCCCTACATTTTAAAAGCACATCTTAAGTGGCCAAATTGACCATTTCACAATACAGTATACAATGTTAAGCTAAAATTAGTATTGCTATTTTAAATATATCTACCTAAAATATGTCACAAAATAATGATTTAGAGATAATTTATTTGTGTAGAAAGAAATTGAAATTGAAACTATTTTTATTATAATGTACATGAATAAATAAAATTGGTGTTGTATATTTTAGAAATATATTGCTAATTTTTTAATATTAACATTTTAACATTAAATAGAAAAATTAGTTGAAATGTTTAAAAAGAATTCTTGTTAACACACTCATAATACCATTATAATTTACCCTCTAGTATCATTATAGTTCATATATGCCTATGTTACCAACTCTTTGTTTAGTGGTGAAGTTAAGATGAAAAAATAGTTTATATAATTTTGCATTATTTTGCAAAAAATTGTATTCCTACATTTTCATGTTTATTCATACTTGGTCAATTTGTGCTCTCATTGTTTCAATTGTTTATCCATCAAAGAGTTTAAGCTATGATTGTTTATATAGTTCTCAAGAACTTTTGGTTTCAATACTAGTTTGTATGTTTCTAAATTACTCCTTATCATACAATCAAACAAATAAGTTTTCATAAACTACCAAATAAATGAATTTAGAAGTAAATTAATAATAACCCATATTTGTAATGTTGAAATTTGCATATCTATGTCACTTCCCATTAAATTTTGGATATATTTTAAGAATACAATTTATTATATTTACATATTGACAATAGATTTTTTTTAATGAAGTTAGACTGATTTTTATAATGTCCTACCTACCTCTATTTGGAAACATCTTCATCCATTCAACTCTCCATTTTAATCCATTGGACTATAGAAAATAACAATATAAGTAGATAAAATTGATTTTAATGAAAAAATAATAATTGAATCTTATTTTGATTATAAATCTTGAGCTAAAAGTCATAATAAAAAGATCTTATATAAATTGATGTAATTCAAACTAGGTTCTTTTGAATTTTGATTCATTAGCATCATATGTACACAATTGAGGTTTTTTTTAAAATACGGTGTCTAAAACTTTATAAAATTAAACCAAACTTTTGTTAAAAATAGGAAATATTGAAAGGTGGGGGAAGGGGTTAATCAATATTTTACAAACTTTAGCCCAAAATTAGATATTATTAACAACCTTATAAGTTTCCTTTGATAGTAAACTAATTATGTTGAAATTAAACATAACCATGCAATAACAAAACTCATAACACTATATTTTGTTAACTAGGGAAACCCTGGCAAAGGAAAACTCCAAGGGATGGTTCCAACAAAATGATCCACTAATCAAAAGTATCTAGTTAAATATATTGATCCTGTTAGCAGTCTATTTTATTACATATGTATAGTTTCTTAGTCCTTGGTAGAGCCTTGCTATCAATATTTTAGATCATACTTTTTAATCCATTATAAGGAGAAAAAATAATGCTTATTGAGAATTAATTGAAAAGTACACTATTAATATATTTAAATCTTTAATTCTTTATCACATTGGTTTATGGCTTGTATATGATGTCAAAAGCTTAATTTATTTTTGTTATATTTGTACTATATTACTGGGTTACTTATAATGTTGTATCTACCCTAACAATAAGGATAGAATTTATTATACTTAGGTAACATTAATGTTCATAAAAGAAACTAAAATATTGAAGTTTCAACATAGTACAAAAGTGTATAAATGAAAGTAAGCACCAAAATTCTTTCTATAATTCATACTATTTTATCCATTATAAGGAGAAAAAATAATGTTTATTGAGCATTAATTAAAAAGTACACTATTAATATATTTAAATCTTCAATTCTTTATTACATTGGCTTATGGCTTGTATATGGTGTCAAAAGCTTAATTTATTTTTGTTTTATTTGTACTATATTACTGGGTTACTTATAATGTTGTATCTACCCTAACAATAAGGATATAATTTTTGATACTTAGGTAACATTAATGTTTGTAAAAGAAAACTAAATAATGAAGTTCTAACACAATACAAAAGTGTATAGATGGAAATAAGCACCAAAATTCTTTTTGTAATTTTTTTTTGTTCTCATTAAAATTTAGAATCAATTATAAATATTATTTAATTTATTCATATGTTTCTTATTATATGTGTTATATAGATATTTGCTTTCATGTTCATAAGAATACTATTTAAAATTGTGAAATTTCAAATTTTATAATCACTTTTTGTTAAATTGGTTTTTCTTTCAAAACCATAATCTCCTCTCAATTTATTCAATAGTTTTTTCAATCATTATAGATTTCGCATTAATTCAATGATGAAATGTCAATCAAAGAGCCAAAAACCCTTATATAAGTAAATAACTAATTAGTATTATAAACAAAACTCAAAAAATTGTCATTTTACTATTACCATTAAATTCAACTAAATTAGATAGCTAAATTTAACAAGAATAATAATAAATAGCAATATAAAAATTCACTTGGTTTTTCAAAAGAATGAAATTAAATTTTTTGAATAATTTAAAATTAGGTATTTGGTTGAAATTATGTTCTTAGAATTTAGATTATTGAAGTGTAATTTTGTTTCTAAATAATCCATTCTATTAATTATTTAAAAAGTAATTTTGAATTCACTAAAAACAAGTGTTCACTATTTAATCATTTGACTAATTTAATAATAAATTTAGGTCATCATAATATTTCTTTAAGAATTTGTATGATGCTTTAGTTTATTTTTTATTTCTCACTAATCGACATGCTTATAATTATCTAATATATGTATAATTCTAGATTATGTTAACTCTTCCACCAAAGACGAATCTAGAATTAGGATTTTAAATTTTAATCACACTACCTATATTTCTCTTCAACCAATTTAAGACAGACGAAGCGATAACTTGCTTGGTGTTCCAAAAGGCCTAAATAGGCATAGACCTACATTTGAGAAGCCCTTATTTAAAACTCTTCCTTTCATAAATGATGAAATAAGCTAATCTCCAAACAAAATCTACTAAAGATAAAATAAAGTCAAACTCTATTTTAGAGATAGTGATTTTTTTTTCAAATTTGTTGTTGTTTTCAACTACAAACTATGCACATGATAAGAACAAATGTTGAAATTTTCAGAAAAATCCATAATATTTTTATTTTTAAAAATCAGTCACTAGTTTGTGGTAAGGAGGATAGCCCCATCCATAAACGACTTCTTAAGCATCATTTTGCGAAAAACTCACATATATTTCAAGATTCTTTCCTCAGGCATTATTGATAGAATGATCAATTTTTTTCCTAAGAGACAATAAATTAGAGTCCATGTATACAGAGAATACAACAACAATCCAACAAGAATTCGTAAACGGTTATTCAACGACGTGACCACAACAAATTCCAATTTAGAGTTTCCAGCACAGAATATGAATATGTTTTTCAGGCATCCCTCGGCGAGTCCCATAGAAATAAGTCTATAGGCTCAATAAAATCAGTAGACTGCAACGAACTCTATTTAGCCAGTGCTCCATATCTCATAAACAATATAATATTCAGTGGCAAAGAGACAGCGGACAAGAAGATGTACCTCCAGGTTTAAAGGTTATTTATGTTGGAATTTAGAATCTAGATATGACTGTCTGAAGCCTCCGTCTGATTCTATTCCTGAACAGTTAGTTTACTTCCCAGCATCTTGAAGGAGCTTGAGCAGCTTGAGCTGTTGAACCATGTCAACAGGACAATATTAATTGATGCTCAGAAATCTTATTCATGTTTTCACCATAACTTAGCAACTAAGTTTTTGAAACAGCTGTTAATTACTTGGCGGTGAAGTTTCTTGACTTGTTATAAATCAGGAAGAAGGCAATGTTCCAGATAGAGTAGAGGTGCATAGCATATAGGAGAGAGAAAATAGAGCAGCCTTCCTCTATTTCTCATTAGTGTTTAATGAAGCACCTATAGCTTAATGTTTTTTCTGTCTGTAAAGCAGTAATTTGCTTCAGACTCTTGTAAAGCTCATGGAAGCTTAATTGAACTTAGCATGCAACCATTGAGTGCTGGGTGTTTGTTTTTGTAAAAGCAGTAGAAAGTACTAGCTGTAAATGTTTATCAGTTGTAATTTGTTTTGAATCAGTTATTTAGTAGATTGCGTCTAATACTTCAGCACATCTATTGTCTCAACTTTGTTATTTGGTTCATTCCATTGCGTAGTTAGAAACAGAGTAGCCATGTCTGTGTTCTACCACTCTGCCAGTCTGAATGAAAATAATTTGATTTTGGAAACATTAATTGGATATCTGTGTTTTGCTTCTATAATCTCAACAAACAAATAATGTTATTTGAGAATGGGACTGAATTTGGAAAGTATTTTGTGTTTGATTACATGAACAATTAATCCAATCTCTAACCTTCTCTTCATGACTGCTAAACAAACATTGCTGATAATACAATTGTATCTGTAGGAGGTGGATGGAGTGGATAAAAGACAAACATAAATGCAACGATAAACATTCAAATCAATAAGTAAGGCTCCGTTTGGTTGGGGAAGATGAATTTGTAGCATAACTAGGTTATCTTATAACCAGGTTTTTGAAAACCCGGTTTTGTGGTTTGGAAAGCCAATGGTCCATTTGGTTGACACGGAAGATGAATATACCGTGGAACTCACAATATTATTAAAAAAACTGTCATAAAATTCAAAACCTAGTTTTAATTTTGAATTCCACCTTTTTATTGGAAGATGAAATTGAAAACCAAGTTATAATTTTAACCAACCAAACGCCCATCTTTTTCTACAAAACCTGGTTTTACCTTTGATAATCCGGTTTTGGCCCTCATCTTCCAGCAACCAAAAGGGGCCTAAAAGAAAAAGACTCATCAAACTATGCTACAGCATTTCATACTCATTAACATAACTAAAATCTATTACAAATCTTTAGAATGCTACAGCATTCTATCCACTCATGATCCACAATAATCATATAAATATATGATGCCTAAATCCTTACATAATGCCTCTATTTATAAAGGACTAGGAACAATCTAGATAGTAAACTATTATTCAAAAATTATATAAATATATGATGCCTAAATCCTTACATAATGCCTTTATTTATAGAGGACCAGGAACAATCTAGATTGTAAACTATTATTCAAATTACATTTGAATAATATGACAGATGGTGTTGGAAACTTCCATATTAAATATGATAGTTGGCAATCTGCATGGTTGGTAGTGGACAGTAGAAAATAGCTTTTATTGTTTTTAATACAGTCTGAATGCCAATAGTTTGGTGATAGAAATTATGATCTACCAGCAGTACCATCTTTCTTTAAAGACCGGCTTAAAAAGTACAGTTTAGTATCATCTAAGATCATACTACCTTTTTCAATAGTATAACCCTACAGACTGAATTATTTCCCACCAGACAAATTATCTATACAATCTCTGGATTGAAATCTAGTAAGACAACTAAAATAATCTTGAAATTCATATTACTATAACTAACGATACTATTCACCATAAAACCAGGACATATGAGAGCTTGCAATTTTTGAAGGTAATTTGGAATGACTTTTAGATGAGATATCTTGAGCGATTAGGGTGTTGTTGTTTTAGATTGGCCACGTCAGCAAAGATTTTTGGTGGCGATGCTCATCGCCACACATAAGCTCTTAAGATTCAAAGAGGCTTATAAAATTCAAGACAAATGAATAATTAGCGTCAGAAGATATAATTCTCTGTCTTTTTTAATCTGATAAGAGAATTTTAGCTATGTTTTCAGATGATGCAGTCCAAGCAATCAAAACTCATTAAGATAAACGCATTTTCTATTTGCTTTATGAATTGACTCTTCTAGTTATATGGAAAAAATAAATGGATACAAATGATTCAAAAGATGGGTATTTGATTACCGCAATGAAATACAATCACGTATCACAAATATTGGTTGCCCTTTTCTGGCCATAACGAGAAATCATACAACATATAATCTTGATCTGAGAAGTTGAAAGGATGAAGCTGATCCATTGCCTTACTCCTCTTAATGTTGTTGTTTTGAATGAAGCAAAAGTCATGATCAGAAATGGTCTCTGTTTCGAATCCCATACATTCAATTGGAAAATCAGAAATAGTCTCTGTTTCGAATCCCATACATTCAACTGGGAAATCAGAAATACAGAGTTCCATTTCCCCTCCTGCCAAAATGGGCTCATGATCCAACTCAAGAAAATCTAATTCACTTTTTTCATCTTTGGTTTCTTTTACGAGCGGCTCTGCTAGAAAAACCTCATTTTTGGGCGTTGATGAATCCAATTGAGGAACAATATTGGAGTGAGAACATTTCTGCCCGGTAAAGCTTTGTACAACGCTTTTAAAGTGGGCTGTGTCGGTCTCTACAAAGAGTGAATCAATGATTCGGATGATTGCTTTCTTCTGCGGATGATCAGTGTGAGTGATATTTCTCTTTGTGGCCATGTTCATAATCCTGTGATGAATTCCTCTGTTGGGTTGTTCCCACTTATTTATATTTATCTGTAAATTGACTTGGTAGTCGAAGAATCAGTAAAAACTCCCTTTGTTAACGTGTTGAACGGTGAAGCGCAGGTGAAAGGAGGCCAACTAGTCAATGCCTCTCCCGAGCCGTACGAAAACTTTCTGTCCAGCTTCATATGTTCTCGGCATTCAATTGAATAAGCGTCACCTCTGATGTCCCTATCATTTTATGTTACCCAAAAATATGTGGGCATAGTTAATTTGGCTCATTCTAATGGAAGTAAATTTTGACACTTGTTTTATGTCTATGATCTAAATTTGCTTGTAGCTATTGCTTTGGTTTTTAGATATTTACTAAGGATGTAGAATTCTGTTATGCACCTAAAGATTTTTAGGTGGTCATTTTGAGTTGATATCCTATAGATAATTACTAAGGATGTTGTAGAATTCTTTTATGCACCCAAAGTAACTTTTCAATCTCCATATTAAATAAGAGTCACCTTTGATGTTGCAACATTTTGAATGCATGGACTATTAGTCAAGTATATGAAATAGCCAAGTCAATCATTCCTATTGAGACATCTTCAATGTTACCCAAAAACATGTTTGCATAGCTGATTTGGCTCACTCTTACCTTGTAGTCTTAAGCTTCTAATTCCTAAGCTATTAAATATACACGAAATTTTGACATTTTCTTTTGTCTTTGCGTATGACTTAAGTGCTTATAGCTATCACTTTGGCTCTTAAGTAGTCTTTTTGATTTAACATCCTACCATTTTTCTCTTGATATTGCATAAGAGTCACCTTGGATGTCCCTACATTTTAAATGCATAAAATACTGACCAATCATCTTAAACTAGCCAAATTGACCATTTCACAATACCATGTTCCATGTTAAGTTAAAATTAGTATTGATATTTTAAATATATTTATCTAAAAAGTATCAGGAGATAATTATTTTGAATTAATTAATTTGTATAGAAAAAATTAAAATTGAAACACTATTTTAATTATAATATATATGGACAAATAAATTCTATGTTGTATAGTTCAAAAATTTAATTTTAATTTTTTAATTTTAACATTTCAACATTAAACAATTGTTATATTTGAAATGTAAGATAAAAGTTCTTGTTAACACATTCATAGTACCATTATACTTTACCCTTTAGTGTCATTATAGTTCATGTCTCTCCCTGTTACCAAGTGTTGGTTAGTGGTGAGTTTGTTCTCAAAAACTTTATCTATATAATCGTGCATTAATTTGTAGAATTGTATACTCCTAAACATTTATGGTTAGTCATACTTGGTCAATTTGAGGTCACAAAGTTTCGACATGTTTTTCTATCAAGAAGTTTAAGTTGTGAATGTTTATATAATTCTCTAGAACTTTAGCTTTTAGTTCTATTTTCTATGTTGTTAAATGACCCATTGTCAAACAACTAAGCAAACAAATTTTGTCAAAATTAAAAAAATTAGAAGTAAATTAATAATAATTTATATTTGTAATGTTAAAACTTGCATACCTATAAGACCCATTTTTCGAAGATTAAATGTTCTAAAGCTAGCCTAGGCTAGGCACTTTTAGGAGGTTTTTCATTTTTATTTTCTCGCACCTTGACAATTTTTGCATCTCCTAAGCCTCCCTTTTAAAAAATGAGTCCAACACATTCCAAGGAAAAATTAATGAAATAAGATAAAAAATAAATCTAACTAGTCTATGGAGTAAAAATCCAATTAAGAGAAGGATACTTGGATTTATGAGAAACTTTCACCTTAATTGAAGGATCTATTTTCTTTTTCCTCTTGAACTAAGCTTTCCAGAAAGAAAAAATTATTCAGTCTATTTTTATACCTTTGCAAATAGTTCCTTTCCTTTTCCTTATAATGGTTTAGCAAATTTAGAGTATGTTTTTGTACTCCTTTATAGTATATTATCCGTAAATATAAAAAGATTTTTCATTATAAGTGGTAAAATCAAGAATAGTCACCCTTAAACATCACACACTAAGAGAAGAATTAAGCTTGGGAAAGAAAAGTTAACTTTGACTATTTAACACTTTTAATTTAGAAATTAAATTTAGTATGTGATGTTTAAGCAATTCTCACAAATATTCAATTCCATTCCATTTGCCCTCCTGCCAAAATGGGCTCTTCATCCAACTCAAGAAAACCTAACTCACTTTTCTCATCTTGGGTCTCTTTTATGGGAGGCTCTGCAAGAAAAACCTAATTTTTGGGCGTTAATATTGATCCCAATTGAGGAACAATATTAGAGTCAGAACATTTCTGTCCAGTCAAGTTTTGTACAACGCTTTTAAAGTTGGTGGTGTCGGTCTCTACAAAGAATGAATCATGATTCGGATGATTACTTTCTGCTGCGGATGATCAGCGTGAGTGATATTTCTCTTTGATGAATTCCTCTGTTGGGTTGTTCACACTTATTTATATTTATCTGTAAATTGACTTGGTAGTTGGAGAAACTGTAAAAAATTCCTTTGCTAACGTGTTGAAAGGAGGCCAACTATTGAAAGCCTCTCCCAAAACGTACGAAAACTTTCTGTCCAGCTTTTCATGTTCTCGACTTTCAGTTGAATAAGCGTCACCTCTGAATTAACCTTTGGTCAATGGTTCAGGTAGACAGCTCTAAACTGTTACCCAAAAATACGTGGGCATAACTAATTTGGATCACCCTAACGCAAGTAATTTGACAAAAAAAAAACAAATGTGCATATAACTAATTTGGATCACTCTAAACTTGGTCAATGGTTCAGGGAGACAGCTCTTAACTGTTACCCAAAAATATGTGGGCATAACTAATTTGGATCACCCTAACGCAAGTAATTTGACAAAAAAAAAAAAAATGTGCGTATAACTAATTTGGATCACTCTAAACTTGGTCAATGGTTCAGGTAGACAGCTCTTAACTGTTACCCAAAAATATGTGGGCATAACTAATTTGGATCACCCTAACGCAAGTAATTTGACAAAAAAGATAAAAATGTGCGTATAACTAATTTGGATCACTCTAAACTTGGTCAATGGTTCAGGTAGACAACTCTTAACTGTTACCCAAAAATATGTGGGCATAACTAATTTGGATCACCCTAACGCAAGTAATTTGACAAAAAAAAAAAAAGTACGTATAACTAATTTGGATCACTCTAAACTTGCTTATTGTTTTGGTCTCTAGATAATTATGAAGAATGTTGTAGGATGTTAGTATGCATAGGTGGTCATTTTGAGTTGAAGTCCTAACTTTTAGATCTCTACATTGAATAAGAGCCACCATTGATGTTCTTATATTTTAAGTGCATATACTATTGGGTCAAACATTTGAAGTAGCCAAGTCAATCATTTCAATTCAGACCCCTTAAATGTTACCCAAAAACATATACATAGCTGATTTGGCTCACTCTTAAGCTTCTAAAACCCAACCTATTAAATATATATGAGATTTTGACATTTTCTTTTGGCTTATAGCACACAAGAATCAATAAGTGGTCATTTTGATTTAACATCCTAACATTTTTCTCTTGATATTGAATAAGAGTCATCTTTGATGTCTCTATGTTTTAAATGCACAGACTATTGACCAAATATCTTAAACTAACCAAATTGACCATTTTGCAATACAATGTTCAATGTAAAGTTAAAATTAGTATTAATCTTTTAAATATACCTATCTTAATTAATTTATTTGTATAGAATGAGATTTAAATGGAAACAATTTTAATTATAACATATATATGGAAAAATAAATTTGGTGTTGTATATTTCAGCATTGTAATGTGTATTTTTAATATTAGCATTCAAACAGTAAATAATTGTTATATTTGAAATGTAAGATAAGAATTCTTATTAACATACTTAGAGTACCATTAAACTTCACCCTTAGTGTCGTTATAGTTCATGTCTCTCTATGTTACCAAGTGTTGGTTAGTGGTGAGTTTGCACTTAAAAAATATATTATATAATTGTGTATTCCTACATTTTCATGTTTACTCATACCTTGTCAATTTGCGGTCATAAAGTTTCAATTGGTTTATCCGTTAACAATTTTAAGTTATGATTGGCTATATCTAGTTCTCTAGAACTTTAACTTTTAGTTATATTTTTCATGTTGTTCAATGACCACTTGTCAAACAATCAAACAATTTTTTTCGTCAAATAGTGTTAGCTATTTTTTCCCTCCCACCAAAAAATTGAATTCAAAGGTATAGCATGCCCAATAGTCATGTAAATTAAAATATTCAAATATTACAGGGATATATAAAAATCTTGGCTTATCCTTTTATCCCTAAGTTTCGAGGCCTTCATGATATATCTTTGTGAATGTTCAAGTTGTGGTCATGCGACTACTCTTCCATCGCTTGATCACTATAGTTACTGGCTTAACCAACAGTTTAACCGCGAAGATGCAAAACAGATGTCTCCTTAGTTAGCATGGCTTCATAGCATTTTATGTTTACATGCAACATTAAGTGGAGAAAACATGAAGCCTCTTTTGTCGCATGATTGTAGGTTAAGTTTACATGAGTTTCATCTCAAGGGCCCCATTATTTTCCTAACCGTTCGATGAAGGTAGATCAACGATCTGCATAATCTCACTTTCCTAAGCTGCAAGATCTTTAGCTCATGTGGGAATACACCTAGTTACCACATGTCTGGGTGGGCTAGTACTTTCTAGTCTTAGTTTTGCATTATCACAATACCAAGTTTTCTTCATCGCATGAAGGTATTTTCTTTCTATTGACATCATTTCATTAAAAATTTCTTCAAAGCTTAAGTTCTGATGTTGCAAGGCGATTATCCTTGTGGTTAGCACAAGATTGTTGTCTAAAATGTTAGCATCCAATTAATGGTCACAATGTTATGGAGGCCTCTTGTTCACATGATTACTGGAGTTAAGTGTAGTGCCTGCCCCTAGTTCGCATTTCTGTTATCATTGTCAAATTCTTTTAGGTTGATTCTATGCATTGATTAGTTTAGAGATATTGGATTTACAATATTATGATATTATTTCATGTCTTGAATTACAAATGCATCGGTTATTATTGCTTAGTTGATTTCATTCATGTGTTGTTAATGGTATTTTGATGATCCTAGTTAGTAAATGTGGTTTCTTTCATAAAAATGTTAACATGATGTCTTTAATGATGATTATGTTGTATTGATAGAGATACATTATTATATGTATGCATTTGATATTAGACTTATGATTTTTACGATACTTACCCCATACTTGCATGTGTATGGTGCGCGTGTTTATTTTATCTTTCTGTCTGACGTGTTTGATGTGGTTAAGGGAGGGAGTCATAGTCACCTGCTAGTCGGGATCTACACAATGAACCACTCCCCGCCATTGTCTGTTTAGTTTAGATATATTATATACATGTACATGCTCGTCTTTTATGCAGGATGCAGGTACCGGGCATCGACTTCCCTGAATTGACAGGATGAGCATGCCCTATTACAAATACTCAAATGGTGAGATTGGGAAGATAATGATCAAGTCCAATCCTAGCCTTAAGCCTATAATACTTGTCCTGCAAGTAGGACTCGTAACAGACTGTCTACCCTTTTTAAACCCATGAGTATTTTGTGTGTATGTTGTTTTGTGAGTCTTTGATGAATTTCTATTAATTAAGTCTAATTAAAAGATTAAATTAATGATTTAATTTAATGGAAAATTATTATGATATTATGAATATTTAATTATATTTAATTAATTGAGAAATTAATTAAATATAAAGAATTAAATTGAAGATAAAAGTTTTAAGATTAAATTTAGAACGTAATAATATTTATTAATTTAATAATAATATATTTAGAGTTCATTTTTAAATAAATGCTAAATATTATTGTTATTTAAGTTAATAAATATTTATCAAATTAAAACGTTCAAAAATATATTAAAAAGGAAAAAGATATTAATTTATGGAAAAGATTTAAGCTCGCAAGAATGAGTTTTAAATATAAGAGATTAATTTAAAAGATAAAATATGTGAACTTGATTAAGATATTTTATTATAGTGTGCATGAGATTAAAGTTATGAATTTATTAAAGTAAAGTAAAGTGGAAAGTTAAATAAAGTAATTTAACAATTCACTTAAAGTGCATGAAGGAATAATAAAAGAATATTTTAATTTAAAAAGGAAATTAATTGTGCATGAATGAATTAATTAAATAAGAGAGAATTAAATATTGGAGATAAAAGTTAAAGTTTAAATTTAGAACGTGATTATATTTATTTAATTTAATAATAATATATTTAGAGTGCATTTTTAAATAAATGCTAAATATTATTGTTATTTAAGTTAATAAATATTTTATCAATTAAGTTTCTAAAAATGAAATTAAAAGTGAAAAGATATTTAATTATCATAAAGATTATAGTTCGCATGATTTATGCATGAGTTGAAAATAAAAGAAATTAATTGAAAAGATTAAACATGTGAAATTAATAAAGATATTTAATTGAATTAAGTGCACATGAGATTTATAAGTTATAAATTGATTAAAATAGAAGTTGAGTGGAAATTAAATAAAGAGATTTAATAATCCATTTAACATGCATGAAAATATGAAAGATAAGATAAATAAAGGTTGATTTTAGAGTTAACGAAATGGATCAAGAGACCTCTTGGGTAAACGCACAATTAGTGCCCCAATTGTAGGAAGAGAACTCCTTATCAAAATTTGAGGGTTCATTTTTGAAGGGAGATTTTTTGGAGACAGGTTATAGGGAACACACTTTTGGAAAGGGGAACAAAGAAATCTTTGGAAGCTTGGAAGGGTTCGGATTAGCAAGGGTTTCACCAAATTGTTAGCATCAGATCAAGGTAGGGTTTGTGAACCATTCTAGAAACACTTTCAGATCTTTGTCTTTTTCGTGCTTGTTGAAAGTTGTTTCTCAAATTTTGTTGTCTGAATCTTGCCATCCTTCGTTCTGGATCTTTTACTATTCGATTTCATCTGTGAATCCAAGGTTAAAACAACTATTTAGAAAACCTTGTTTCTACAATTGAAAGGAATTAGTATTAAATCGAGATTTGGGTTGAATTAAAATGGGATTGAGAAATTTAAATTTGGATAAATGTTTGATTTTGGAAATAAAAATTTTAAATTGAAAATTCGAATGGTTAATAGGATTTTCTCTATCAAATTATAATTGCAAAAAATATATATATATGTTCTTTAGAGGGGAGATTGTTTATTTTAAATCTTTTTATAAAAATAAAATAAAAACCAAAATTAATTATTAAATATAATATAATGTTTGTTGAGAGGGGTTTCACCACCCCCGACTTACCTCTCATACTGTCAGCAGCTTCATGTTTTCTATGCCTGCGTGGATCGCAGTTTGCATGCGATGGGGGTTATTTTTCTTTAAACATAAAAATAAAACACATCTTCATTTTACCCCATACCCCACTTACCATTTTAAGCGGCTAATATAACCGAGCATATAGCATGGGAGCCATTCTTTAATTCAAGGCGAGTATATGGCGCCTGCATTAATTTAGGCCGCGCGTGGTGGTTTAGGTTAAAACCATTTCTTTTAATTAATTTTGTTTAAATGTTCTATATGATATTCAATGTAAATTGTTAGATAATTTTATTATTAGTGTTATATAATTAATTACATATAGTATATTTTTATATATCCATGTTAATATGAATTCATTTAAAATAATATAATTTACTTAATTAAATTTATTTTTAACTCATTAGTCATTATTAAATTTTAATTAATAATTTTATTATTAATTATTTAATTAAGTGGTGAATTAGTAAATCTTATTTACAAAAGGATTTAATTCATACTTTAAATATTAATTATTAATTTGATTATTATGATTTATCTAAGAATTTTACCAATAACTTGATTATTAATTACTTAATAATGTATGCAATTATTAGAATAAGATTGAATTAATGATAAATATCAATTAAGGATGTTAGTTATATTTATTATTTAATAATTGGATTATTAATGGAATTGGGAGTATTGAATTTAATAATCAATAAATTGTTAATTTAATAAATGATTACTATTGCTCTTAAGTTATGATATGATTTTCTAATTATAAGAACGACAAATAGGTTAATTGAAAGGGCTAAATGCGAAAACTTATTACTTGAAAATATATGCACTAGAACTTAAACCCTACTTTAATATCAACAATATCTTTTCAAATCAAACCCAAACTATGAAACTGTATTGTTTGCTTATACTGTCTATGCTTTGGGTTTTTGGAGTCGGTTAGATGTTGATCAGTCTAGGATGTACACCAGAGGCCTTGTGAGATTTCTTTGATACTATTTTAAGTGGCTAGATGTTATGATGAGTTTTGTGATTCATATTGGAGATTATATTTATGAGGTTTATCTTGTGGAGCATTTATGTGTACTTGGATGGGAGAACGATCTTATTATTAGGTTTCCTATTAAGGAACCGAGTTTGATCTTTATGGGTGTTGTGGTATGGGACACAACTATGTTTTTATGTGCTTAGGAGAGGTTGTCTAGGTACGTGACTTGGGAGTGGCTTGCATAGGGGTCTGGGACCCAAAGTGGTCAGTACCAGGGTAACCTAATGCAAGTTATGTAATAAGTGATAATCTAGTAACTAAAATTTATGGGGGGAAAAATACACTAAAAAGATAAGTTAGAGATATTTGATCTACCCATGCCTTTAGTGCTTGTATAGACTAAGGATGGGAATGAGATGAGTGCCTCGTCTTCTTGAGAGGGCTTTCTAGTTTCCATATGTGTGATGTTGAGGGTCCAGGGTTAATAGTAACCAGTCCAGGGTAACTCAACGCTTGAGGGTCCGGGGTCTCTTAAGAGATCAGTCCAGGGTAACTCAAGCAACCATGTGATGACACTCCCTAGTATGTAGCCTGAGTCTCCTCTGTAGATTTTGTGTGTACCTCTGGTGGTGTACTTATTGTTGGTGGTGTATCCATTGTCGGATGTGTTTATTATGGTTATTTACTTTCATTAATGATGGTTGGTGATTCATGGTTGTTGTACTTTTGACATGTGGTTTTTGACTTGAGATGATTATCTTCCGTTGACTTTATCTTATGATCTTGGCATTTGGTTTATACTTGGTTTGTGTATGATGTTTGGTTATGTGGTGTCGGTATTGGATTGAGCGTTCCTACTTTTGGATTATTTTATCTTCTTGAGTAGCATGTGTTACCTTTGAGGTAGTTTTGGCTATTAGGGGTACCTTGCCTAGGAATGTTTATGTTTGATAGCCGTATGTGGATCGTTCATTTTCTTCCCTGCACGGTGGGAGTGGAAGCCTAACTAGGAAACCACGCGGTCGGGAGGTAGTGCCTTCTTACCATTTGGGCCCCCCTTCACATTGCTAGCTGATGGATGTTCGTTGCAGAAGATGTACCTTTATCATTCTTATTTCTTATCTTAGAGACTTCTTTTCAGATGATGTATGTATGTTATCATATATTCTGATGTATTATATCTATTCTCACATACCCTGCGACATGTGCAGTGGATGTTATTTAGTGGAAGTACTATCATTGTATTAGATATACTTATTCTTTGCTTATGCGATTATGTATCTGTTATTTCTTTATGATCATGAGAAATTGTACTTGGAAACTTAAACTAATTAATTTAAAATTATTAAATGTGACTCAACGTAAAGGAATCTTTGAGGAATTGAAACTATATCTGTAATTGCAAATGTGTATTTGTTGTGTATGTTCTTATTGCTTCCGCATTAATGTTATCTTGATGTTGTTTAAACTTCGAAAAAAAGAATAGTTTAGTAAACATTGTAACATGTTAGGTTTATTTCTCTTGGGTTCTCGAGCGAGGCGTTACATTAAGCTTCGAACCAAGGTCAAAGTGGTGATAAAGCAATCTTTTCTTGTTTGCATCATCACAAGGACAAATGCATCTCATTGTATGAAATTTTTTATATTTAATCAAAACATTCTTCCAAAAAGATTCAATGTTTCAAGTTGCAATGTTGTGAAAGTCAACAGACCAAAGTCAAAACTCCTATTCGTTGCATCATCACAAGTGATTAATGTTGACCCTAGGTTAATACTACGAGACTGTAAAATACCTTGGTCACATAGTCGCAATGAGTTAATGCTAATCCATGTTTGAATGAGCGAAGTTGTGAATCTCAGTTCATTGCATGATTGCAAAAGATCAAGGAAAAACCAAAGTTAGTGGTGTGATACAACATTTCCATTGTCTTTGCATGGTCATAGAGGTTAAGGATGGAACCTGAGTTAAGTTTGTAGAAGTTGATGAAATCCAACTTTATAGCTCACCAAGATCACCTACATGCAAATAACCTGCTGAAGAGAAACCAAAGGAGGAAGGGTAGAGCTTGGAGAAACTAAATGGATTGAGAGAAAAAAATATTGCCACAATGAAAAAATAATTGTTATACAATATGATATGCAAAAGATATGAAATTACAATAGGAGAGCCCAAATATAAAGGCCTCTAGGAAGCTTCTAGAACAAGCTAGAAGGTGCTAGGAGATAAGTATGACAACTAAGCATACGTCCACAAAAGGCGGATCATCCTTGATCAAGGTGAGAATATAAGTATGACTTAGATAAGAACAAACTCCCATGTTGTCAACAACTCCTAGATAAAAACTA
The DNA here is from genome assembly GCA_028749045.1 of Cupressus sempervirens. Taxonomy (NCBI): domain Eukaryota; kingdom Viridiplantae; phylum Streptophyta; class Pinopsida; order Cupressales; family Cupressaceae; genus Cupressus; species Cupressus sempervirens. Next base: position 1,036,886,217 of record CM053785.1, read on the forward strand.
ATAAATAATGCATTTAACCTAAGTAAACTTAAGTAAAGTGTAAATCATAATTATTTACTCTAACACCCCCCCCTTAAGTGCAACTTAGGGGAATGCGCTTAAGCTCACAACAACTAAAATGAAATGTATAATGGGTCCCGGTTACTAGGCCATTTTAGGTACCCAAGTACAATGCAAAGAAATGTAATGCAATCTCTGTAAACCAGATACAAAGGGGAAAACCCCTCTCCAAAAAGAGATAGCTAAAAATCTAGTGAAGAAATGAAGAAGCCTCCAACAAAAGGAATGCCCCAGAAAATAGGAACAAAGAGAAGATCATGAAGGGCATCACTGAAGCATGAAGAAGTTGTAAACTCTTTCCGAAAGAAACTGTTGATCTGAAGAACCTCCATAGAAATAGAAGTTTGCATGAACCAAAAGTGTCTATATAGTAGATGATCCATCTCACCAAAATGCATAGGTGAGCCACTGCAATTGCCTAGTATATAAGATCAAATACTAAATACATAGCTCACTCCATTGAACCATTGAACCAAGGAAGCATTAGAAACAATAGAATAATCCTCCCTTAATGTAGATAGGGTGAGATGATAGGCAATTGAAAAAGTGGGCCAAAATCCTCTGCGGAAAGAACCAAGAACAACGAGAGAGAGTAAGAGGTACAAACACCTATAAAGGCACGTGTCACTGACACATCATGGGGCTAACATTGTGAAAGGGACACTCACTTGAAAAAGGAAGAGGGCAAAAAATGGCATACAACTAACCCCCCCCCATGGCACTTTATAATATAGTGTGAGTACAATTATCTCAAAACAACATTCAAGATCTCAAAATGCAAGAGTGGCACTTTATCTCAATGCGTTTTCATAAAAATGCTTACAAATGAGATCACCAATGATCAGAAAGGGAAAAGAGTTGATACAACAAAAAGTATAACACAAAAGAAAAGATCCCATGCCATGAAAATGATCCTTAGACCTATAACACCCAAGATATCCACCATATTGCAAAAAAAAAAAAATCCATAATAGAAAGAGCATGGGGCAGAATCTGAAAGAAATTACAACATTTTTGAAAAGATGACAGAACTAGCTTTCTAAAAATATAACATTTTCAAAAAATAGAGATGGGATGCACAAGATAAGCTCACCGGAGTGAAAAATAGAACATTTGAGTTTAACCACAAAAATATGCAACAAAACTACATCAAAACTACAAAATACCTACACCAATGTCTCCATCTTGGAACCAATTTTTTTGTGCTTCTTTCGGATTGGAAAAAATACCTTTGTATGCTCAAGTTATGGCCAAAAAATCGCAGGTAGGTCAAAAAAGGACCTGAAGAGGATGCAGGAGTGTTGATGTTAGCTTGTCACATTGCTAAATTTGACATCTTGGAGGCCATCAAGGCAAAAAAGAGTTCCACTTGGCTACCATGTGGCAGTGCCATGTGGTATTCATGTGGTAGTACGACTGGTCTGATGTGGCACCAGCCATGTGACAGGTGCTAATGTAGCACCTATGCCACGTAGCACTGGCAGATTGTGCCAACTATCCTACATAGCTAGGTGGTGGCTACTAGGGCAGCAGAGAGGCCGTAGCCAGTAGTGGTGGCCATAGGGGCAATGAGCTCCGACAACACCGCTTGGTGGGTGGTGGGTAGGTAGTGTAGTGGTGGTTGTGGAGCACTGGCCAAAGTTAGCTAGCACCATGGTGTCTTCGCAGTGGTGCTGCCGGTGGTAGTGGTGCCAGAATGGCATGCTAGCCACATGGTGGTGGTTTCATGGTGGTGTTGGCCTTTTAAAAAAAGAAATCAAAAAAATCATCTGCATGGTCCATACAGCCTCTTAGAGGGAAAATTTTTGCCAAAAGGTACAATCACCAAAAAATGAAAAGTTTTATATGGATCCTAACTGTAATGGGCCTTCTAAACTCAATGGTAGTATCTGTTTAGGCCCAAAGTGCTCCAAAAAAATGCCCTTCCAATTGAAGAAAAAATCACAAATAAACTAGGGTTTATGTCTCCAAATCATAGCTTCAAAAATCCTTCAAACCAAGAAGTAGTAGGGAGGTTCTAATACCATGTAGAAGTTGATGAAAGCTAACTTCACAGCTTGCCAAGATCACCTGCATGCAAATAACCTACTAAAGAGAAACCAAAGGAGGAAGGGTAGAGCTTGGAGAAACTAAATGAACTAAGAGAACAAATATTGCAACAATGAAAAAAGAATTGCTATACAATATGATATGCAAAAGATATGAAATTACAATAGGAGAGCCTAAATATAAAGTCCTCTAAGAAGCTTCTAGAACAAGCTAGAAGGTGCTAGGAGATAAGCATTGTAACAAAGCATATGTCCACAAAAGGTGGATTATCCTTGATCAAGGTGAGAAGATAAGTATGACTTAGATAGGAACAAACTCTCGTGTTGTCAACAACTCCTAGATAACAACTAATAAATAATACATTCAACCTAAGTAAACTTAAGTAAAGCGTAAATAATAATAATTTACTCTAACAAAGGTTACGACTAGGTGACAAGGGTTAAATGTTGAGTTGGCTCAAGATTGCAACTTGAATCCAAGAGATAGGAAGGAAGAGTATTGCAATTTGATCTCAATTGTCAAATCCTAGATGATCAAAGAATGATGTATTCTCACTTTGTGGAGATGAATGAGTTTTAGTGAATGTGAGAATACACCTAGTTGTCACATTGATTCATGGGTCTAGTTTCATGAGGTGGGCCGCTAGAATAGAGAGGTATGTCAAAGGTTGCTAGGTGTACATTTTCCATTAGCCAGTGGTACTTTTTTGGTAGGGGTTTGTTTCTTCCTACAGTCATCAATTTGATCGTGATCTATGATGATCATATTCTTGCAATCTAAAGAGGACTAAGTTCTAACAAAAGTGGGGAAATGACATTTTTCCACACATCTAGGTGGGGCAGGTCTACAAGGTTTTCTTCATCGCATCATCACAAGGGTATAAAAATCATTCATCGGATGAAGCAGATATGTTCAATCGATGCTACTCATTCAAAAGGCTTTAGGGCTTCAAGTTGTGACTGTGCAATGAATAGGGGTAGTTCCAATTTTAATCTTCACCATCAGATCTTCTTAAATCAACAACCGGTGTATGCACACTTTCTAAAGATATAGGATTCTTAACCATTGCAAGGATATGATAGTTTGACATGTGTCCTAGTGGGCCTAGGTGGGAAAGCCAAAGAGGAAGAGGGACAAATCAAATGGTGAAACCTGGCACATCCTAGAAGAGATCAAAGCTCGACAGAGGTGGTAGGGCCAGTTTCAAATGAGTTTTAAATGTTGATCGATAAGGCAAGATGTATTTTCATTCGACAGAGCTGATGATACTCAAGTCATGACATTGAAATCATCCTTTGATTGCACAATCGCAATGGATTAAGGATAAACCCAAGAGAAGATTTGATGGTGTGAAGTACCATCGTTCACTCCATCACAAGAAGTCAACATCAATCTAAGGTTAAGGTGGCAATAATGTGAATGCTTTTTTGCATCATCACATGGTTAAGTGGTTAGGTCAAGGAGTCAAATTGTAATGTTGTAGAAATTCATCATGTAGTCAAGTTCATCCTTGTCACATAGTCATAGGAATTTTATGTTCTTGTTAATTTCAGGCAGTTAGGTTGCAACAAAAGCATTACAGTTGATCACATCATCGCACGGTTAGAAGGTTGTTAGGCCTCAACCACTATGATGATGTGATGGATCAAGTTCATATTGTCACTCAGTCATAGTGGTTAAAGAGAAAATGTTAGACTAAGTTGCAAAGCAGTAATCATAGCTACGTAATGGTGTCACAACTTCAAAAGGGTAAATAGATAATGAAAATAAAAGGTTGTGAGGTTGCGATCTAGGGGAGTCAAAGTGTCAAACATGAAAGATGGGAGAATGGTGGGTGGAAAAATGATATAACATGATTGGTACACATGGTGAATCCTAAGGGATTGAATCAATTTGACTGCGAACATATCTAACTTGGCATTCTAATTGTGAGAAAAGAACATTTTTTTAACAATAAATTTCATTTGCTCGATCAATTACTGGTTACTCTCAATGCCTCCCATGCTTGATAAATGAAAGGGACACTCCATCATTGCCTTGTTATCCATCTACTCAACTAATTCATTAATGGTCACCATTTCCATCTTCTCAAGGCTATTCTTTTGGTGAAATATATGATTTTCCTACATCAGGATGTGTACCATGATTAGATCCTTCCTGATTTGTAGTGATTGTTCTCTACAACCTTAAATGTCATGGTTGATCTTTTCTTCTAGTAGAAGGTATCTCATTTATGCTTGAACTATAAAAGAAAGTTTTGTAACCCTTTCGAGGGTTAATATTTTTTTCTGATTCTATAGCATTTTATTCCATACTTTGTTAGTGTAATTTCTTGTGCCTCTATGTTAACATAATTGTCTAATTATATCTCTTTCTTCCATTAATATACTATGCAATATCTTCTTGGCTTTTGTTAATGTATTTTCTTATTCTTCAACTTCATGATTGTATCTATTTGACCCTTTGAATGATATTGAGTGAAGTCTCTTCCTTATAGCATTCCTTTGGTTTTTGATCTTCATGTGGTTGTTGGATGAAGAAAAGATTGAGCCTATATACTTTGAGGTTATGTTGGTGAACTATGCATCCTTAGGCAGAGATAAGATTGAACAACTTTTTTGGTGTATAACCCCTTTAGATTAGAATAGGTAGTTTTCTTTCATGCATTCCTTCTCCCTTTTCCTCTCAAAGAGTAGTTAGGTGCACCCTGATAGTAAGGAAGCCAACCTTCTCTAGGGGCTCAATCTCATAGTTCAAGTCCCACAACTTGGAGATTGTTTCCATTTTTCACAAGGTTGCCTTTAGGTAAAATATTTAGGCAAGGGTACAAGCTTTTGTGACAACAAATACTAAATAAATGAAAATCATCAAATACTATCAACAAAATTATATGAGAGGTGATGGAAGTGAGTTCGAGTGGTGCTAGGGTCTCAATGGGAAGTGATGGTGGCCAAAGGGAGGATAGTGAAGACAATGATGATGTAGAACATTTGCATCTCCCTTTCGAGGCCTTTGAATGTTATGTGTAGTTTGGTTTTGGGCTGATCTATGTTGGGAGCTTGGATTGTGGCTGTGCTGGGTAGTTCTAGACTGTGTAGTTCTAGACTTGGGTTGTGGTAAGAAAATTCGTGTTGTGTTTTGGAGCGGCTATGGATTTTTACAGGTAGATTTTGTTGAAGATGAAGACTCAAATGGATCTTGTTGGTGTCTTCACTTTTGGTTGGATGGTATATGGAGTAACAGATTGGGGGTTGTTTTCCCCATTGTCTTTACTTTCTCTAGATGCACTAGTGATCTCTATTGCAAAATACCTTGAGTTATTCTCCTAACTACCTCTTCTTTTTCTAAGATACATTGGTGACCTCTGGGGAAATAGATTAGGCTTATTTTTCCCTACTATCTATGATTTTGTAGGATTTGTTGGTCATCTTTGGTGCTATAGATTGGGGTTTGTTGGCCCCGATGTTCCTTCTTTTCTCAAGAATGCTATGTGTAGGAGTTATCCCTAACCAAAACCATACTATGTGGAGGTTTTGGTGGTTTATGGAGGCCTTTAGGGGCCTTCCTTGTTTGGAGTAGTGTTGTAGGATGGAGGGGTTGTCTACCTTGAATAGTTGTGTCATATCTATCCTCCTTTGTAAAACCCTTAATCTTTGGTGGAGGCATCCTTTGGTCTTCTCCTTCACTTTCCTACATCCTATTGAGGTGGGGGAAAAGCTTATGGAGGTAGCCTTTTTCTAGGGGAAAGTGGTGGTGACTGGGTTTAGCAAGTACTCTCCTTCTATTGTTGGGAAGCATCCCTTTCATTTTACAGGGGATTAGGATGGACAAAGCATGCTTGAACAATATACTTCACGTGGTGAAGAAGGTATGACTCTGCAAATAAATGATTTGGTGTAGAGATCTGTGTTACTTATTTTAAGGGTGGCCTAGGTCTTCCTCTTTGCTTCTACATTCACAACTCCTATGGAGGTGGAGCTATCTCCTATTGAGGTGGAGATCATTTTTTAGAATTGGGAAGAAGAGGAGACTCTTATCGAGACATTGTGTACTTACACTACTTTTAGTAGCTTGGTTAGCAAAAGAAGGGGGAGAAACTCTCACCTTTGGGCTTTGGTCTTCCTTCTCCCCGATTCTCTGATTGCTATGACTGTATTTTCCAAAGCTAGAGGTTGAGCTTTGCCTAGTACTATGTTTTCCAAGGATGGAGGTATAGTCTTGCTTGGTACTATATTTTTTCTTTTGATTCAGACAGGTGCGAATGACCTGAGTTTATTCATTTTTTGTTATGATGATGTCTAGTTTTTCTTTTCCGTATGATCAAGTGATTGTTGACAGTTTTAAAGGGTGCACTCTAGTCCTTTATTGTTGTTTTTGGTTTAAGTTTCCATCTATTGCGAGGGCATGTCCCAATATTTTTAGTGACAACACTGACCATGGTTGATGGGCTAGTCGCTTATGAAACTTTGTCTTTCATAGAGGAAGATCTAATCCTATGAAATCCTTCATTACTAGGCATTGGTAATGCTCTATTACTGGTGTCTAGAGGTCTTATTATACTTTAGATCAATACCCATCAATTGTTACTTTTCTTAATAAAAAAAACTACCAAATAAATAAATTTAGAAGTAAATTAGTAATGGGTAAAAGTAAAAACCCGTGTCACCCTTTTACAAAGGAAAAGGCTAACAAAAGTATAATTTTTTACCTTTAATGACATAAATCTAGTATTATTATTTAGAATTTAAAAATGAAGTAACCTAATGAAATGTGTAGGAATAGATGAAGTTTAAGATTATAATTTTTAATAATTATTTGGAATAATAAATCTAATATTTTCTTGTTTTAAAAGATAACCTTTTAGTTGCTAAAAAATGCTAGAAATTAGTGGTCTAGTTCCCACCACAAAATGACATGGAAACAAACTTATTTCCTTTTAATCTTAGATTATGTTATAGATAACATATGTAACTAGAACAATCAAAAAAAAAAATGGCTTTAGACCTATATTTTATCTTTTATAAGGATTCAAATTTCAACTTATTCAAATCAATAGTTTTCATTTCCCACCACATTTTTCAAGATAAATGTATTCCAACCAAAAGAAAAATTATAGATTCTGGAAGAGGACTCTCTCCTCTAGAATGTCATTTAAAGTTTAAATTTTTTTGATATGATTTAATATTTTTTTAATTCTCAAAATTGACATCTTCTTGAGTGTTAAAATATGTACTTGAATAATTTTTTAATTACAATATACTACATCTAATTAAAACACTATGAACTCTACATGAGAATATTCATGAATTTAAGCTCTATAAAATGGTGTTTATATGTTATTAAAAAATTATAACAAAAAATAGTAAGAGTTATTAAAACGTCAGCTTTCTAAAATAATTTTATTTCTTTAGTAATTGGACACTAACTAGTATAAAACATGCATTTAATAGGCATTTCCAATTGCAAAAGTGTGAGACCATATATAACTTAGCTAGAATAAGTTTATCAAGATCATGTGTTTGAACAAAATTAGTTTTTAAATAGAAATACTCAAATTCAGTCATTCTAATAAGTTAGCCTGAAAGGTGACACAACTTTGTATTTTAACCCTAATAATCTATATTTGTAATGTTACATTTTTTTTATGAATAACCTCTTTCTATTAAATTAATTATAAAGTTAAATGATGAGAGTCACGTGACATCAAGGCTAGAATAGTAAATACATCAACTATTCATTAAAAAAGCACACAAAATCCCTCTGACTCCAAGAGTAGTGCCATCTGAGGAAGGAGGATCCTTTTTATCATCAAAACCTCATACATCAGTAGGGATAGCAGGTGGGTCAAGAAGAGACCATCCATCATTATCTTTTCTTTCTTTTCCTTCTTCTTTCCTTTAAGAGGGAGAAATTTCAAGTGCTAGTTGAGGAAACTATATATCATTGGTGCTAGTGGGTCATCCATAAGTAGAGGCAATAGTATTAGGAGCAATAGGAGACCAACTAGACCAATTTTTTCAAGAAGAGGTAGAGTGGTGACGTCACGCATCCCCACCTCCACTTGAAGAGCACCAAGGGGCCTAGAATCTCATGGTAAGAGAGTAGAAGGTAGAGAAGTAGGTATATTAGGCATGATCATAGTGACATCCTCGTAGAGGTGGACTAAAGTTAGAAGAGGAAGTAATAGGTAACACTTATGCCACCATACAGGAGACATTTTCTAAATGATCTAAAACCTCTTGCAAGTCATCCACCTCCAGGACAACTTTATTAACTACACTTGAATCTATAATATCACATTATTTGATATACATACTTTAGTATACATAGAAACATGAGTATCCACAGAAAGTTGACTAAGAATTACAAAAAAATTATTTTTCCATATAGTGCATATGAAAATGAGAACATATATATAAGAGTCATTTTTTGAAGATTAATTGTTTTGAATCTAGCCTAGGCTAGGCACCTTTAGGATTTTTTTCATTTATATTTTCTCTTACCTTGGAAATTACTCCAACTCCTAGGTACCCCTTTCAAAAAAATAGTTCAACACATTCCAATGCAAAGTTAATAAAATCAAACAAAAAATAAAGAAATCTAGTCTATAGAGTAAAAATCCAATGAAGAGAAGGATACTTGGATTTATATGCAATGTTCACCTTAATTGACTAATCTATTTCTTTTTCCCCTCCAACTAAGCTTTCTAGAAAAAAATATTATTCAGTATATTTTCACACCTTTGCAAATGCTTCCTCTCCTTCTCTTTATAATGGTCTTGCAACTTCAACTTATGCTTCTACACTTATTTATAGACTACTATCTAAAAATAAAATAATATTTTTCATTAGATCATTATATCTTAAAGCTAAAAAATATTAATAGGGAGTACTAAAAGAATATTTAAATGCATTGGAATATTATTCAAGCATGTTATTGAAAAATTTGGATGTGCAATAGAATAAAAATAAATAACACTATAATGTAGGACAAAACACACTAAAAGGTATTGTGTCATACTAGGGTAAAAGCACAAACCTGTGTCACCCTTTTACAAAGGAAAAGGCTAACAAAAGTATAATTGTTCACCTTCAATGACATAAATCTTGTAGTATTAATTAGAATTTGAAATTAAAGTAAACTAATGAAATGTGTAGAAATGGATGAAGTTTCAAATTATAATTTTTAATAATTATTTAGAAAAAGAAATGATATAATTTCTTATTTTTAAAGATAACTTTTTAGTTGCTGAAAAACACCAAAAATTAGGGGTCTAGTTCCCACCACAAAACTACATGGAAATAAACTTATTTCCCTTTGATCTTAGATTATGTTATAGATAACATATATAACTAGAACAATCAAAAATAAAAATTGGTTTTAGACCTATATTTTCTCTTTTATAACGATTCAAATTTCAACTTACTCAAATCGATGGTTTTCATCTCCCACCACAATTTTCAAAGTAAATCTATTCTAACCAAAAAAAAAATTATAGATTATTGAAGAGGACTCTCTCCTCTAGAACATCATGTAATTTTAAAATTTTTCTAACATGATTTAATATTTTTTTCTTTTTCAAAATCGACATCTTCTCGAGTGTTAAAATATGTACTTGTAGATTTTTTAAATTATAATATACTATATCTATTTAAAACACTATGAAATCTATATGATAATATTCTTGACTTTGAGCTCTATAAAATGGTGTTTATATGTTATTGAAAAAATATCATAAAAAATAGTAAGAGTTATTCAAACATCATTTTTCTAAAATAATTTAATTTCTTTAGTAATTGGATGCTAACTACTATAAAACGTGCATTTAATAGACTTTTCCAATTGGAAAAGTGTAAGACCATATATAAATTAGCTAGAATAAATTTATCAAGATCATATGTTTGAACAAAACTAATTTATAGATAGAAATACTCAAATTTAGTCATTTTGATAAGTCAGCCTGAAAGATGACACAATTTTGTACTTTATATACATACAAGTTTGATAGACAAAGAAGGTATCATGAGAAATATGCTTCAAATACACTGCACAAATATGCAAATGTGGTATAAAGGTAGATAAAATATGTTATCAAGAAATTTGCAAGAGCTATAGAAAAATTTTGAGGCATCACAAAATAGTTTGAATGCACCAAAAGAATCTTCAAATGCATTGGCACCCTTAATAAATTAGAAAAAATATGAAATTTGAAGCAAAAAAATCACTTAATTGACCAAAATTTTGATAAATTGAGGCCTACAGCCTCACGATGGGTGTCATTTTATATTAAAAAAATACTTCACCTTCACGAATCCTTACAGTAAGTATCAATTTACACTAAAAATGATGAACATGCAAGAGCATATATCAAATTGGAAGATAAACTTTTTATCCATGTACTCCTAACTAGAAGAACTAAATATTCTCTCAAATTTGACACACTTAGTGACAACCTCTAGAATGGAAACTAATGCTTGTAAATGATTCTAAATGTAATATTTTTGTTGAAATTCAAAATTAAACTACTCAAATTCACATTTAAGCTAGAAGACTGCTGAAATTGAAATGCCTCAAGTGTAGATGACAATGTATGATTATACTACAAAAAACTTGCAATTTATAGATTTTCCCAAGGATTAGGGGTTGGGTCAAGGTTAAGTTGATTAATCATGGTTGAGAAACTTCTGTTTAAATGGTTTCAATTAAGGGGACAACCATTTAAATTGAATGTTTAAGATTGAAAAGCCAAATTGAGTAGTTGAGATTGTAAAGTTTTTGGTAGTCTAAGTGTGTTATATCCTTAATTCCCATTAGTTGATTAAATTATTATCCCATGTGTTTGGTGAGGGAAATTAGGATTTATTAGTTAATTAAATTGATTTAGTTTAGAGAAGTATACCCTTAAAAGGGTTGGAATAAAGTATTTAATGACTTAAGTGAACTATGTAATTAATTAAAATGTATGCACAAGCATATTATGTGTAAGGGTAATCTTGGATCACCCACAAATAGTTTTACTTTTACTCTTTTCAATAAAGGTTGTTTTAGTGTAGAGTTATTATTTGTGGAACCTTACTACTTCTACTAAGTTTGTTATATGAGATGACAATGTTCTAATTTTATAGGTGGAGATTCATCTTACATATATCATCCTACAAGTCGAGCTTTATTTCCATATCATATGTATTGTTGAAGTTATTGAAGATTTTTGGTATATATTTTTGGTTTAAAAATATTGAGCTCAATTTTTAAGGCCTTAGAGGCTCCAAAATGAGGTCAAACCTTGCCTAATGGATGCTTGCATAATTAGTCGATGTCAAAAATGAGTTTTAATTTTTTTAAAGTGGTTATGATAACCAATTAGGACTATGGTTTAAATGTTATGGCTTGTGGAAGTTTGGTTACCTAAAATATAATTTGAAATAGTTTTGAACCAAGTCTATGTAATACAATAATATAATTTTAGGGTTCCTCATCCTTAAGGGCTAGGGCTAAATGTCTAGAAACTTTTCAAGTGGTGGAAAATTTCCTATATAAGGAAGACATGTAGGGTTGTCTAGAGTAGTTTCTAGGTGGTTGTTCATTTTTATTCTTATAGAATATTATACAAGGAAAACACTAATATAGGTTTTCATATTGTATTTTTCAAATTTATAATTGTTTACTTTTGGAGATAATAAGAACCCTATTTTTTCTTCTTCCAAATTTTTATTATCTCTCTATTTTTGTTTTATGTTTTTGGCATTAAGGGGAGTACCCTTCATCAAATGTTGTTAGAGAATGAATTCCTGAATTTGTAGACACAATAATGAGTGTGAGGTTGTTTACACTAGGACTATGGTTTAGGGTTTCAATGATAAGCATAAAAACATATCTATGAATGGATTGTGGTATAAGAGATAGAGATGTGCCACCTGAGGTTAGATCCCCCTAGAGACAAGTGCAAGCATTGCAAGAAGAGATTCACAAAGGGATAAATCTTGTAGTATGAGATGAGAGTGAGGATGAACTTAAAGAAGGAAATATTGACTAGGAAGGAGAAGGTGAAGTTCTGAAGCTAGACAAAGAAAGGCTTTTCAGGGCCATTTTCAAGATTGAAAAAAGACTTAAGATTCAGGTCTACACATTGTTAAAAAATCTTAAACTAGAGGAACTAGTTGACTAGATTAGTGAAACATAATAATATTTTGAGTATTAAGATATTGATGATCCTGGTATAGTCAAGATTTTAAAAGGCTAAAGGATCATGCAAAGATCTTCTAGAAGGAGATTCAATTGGAGTGAAATAGAAGATGGAAGGAGAAAATCACAAGATGAAATCGAATGGTAGATAAATTAAAGTAGAACTTTATCCCTATTGATAATGAAGAAAGTAGGAAGATTTTTTAAGGAGTACAAAGAAGAGTTCTACCAAGTCCTCATTAGAACCTATGATGCATAAGCTATGTTAGTTGGTACTTTGAACCCCAATTTTAGACTCAGAATTTTAGTCTTCCATAATGATGCTCCGTTGGAATCCCAATTTTCTCCTATGATTTATAGTGAAAATGTTGTGTAAAGATATGTTGTGTACAAGGCATGTTTCAAATGAAGTTTCATGATAGTGAACCAACATGCCCAAGCACACAAGCTCAAGGCTTTCCTTTGTGAACATTGAAACCATATTGAGCTAGGTCTGAAGTGGCTCTAAATTACTTCCTACTCATTGAACAAAGTTTAGATGATTTAATAGATTAGAAAGTTTAATCTTCATTTCAAATAAGTTCACTAGTCTGATATGATGCAACTGGTGTGATGTAGGATCATCTTGGGTCTGCTTGCAATCTTGAATGTTTGGAGGGATTTTGGTTAAGTGTTGTGGATCTTAGCATGGTCTTTGGTTGCTTCGCATGGTATGGGGAATCAGCATGGTCTATGGTTTGTTTGGGAACTTTACATGGTCTTTGATTGTTTGGCATGGCCTTTGGTTGCTCGACAAGCCATGTAACTAATTTTCCACACTGAGTTAGAGAGTGAAAATTTCAAGGATTGAAGAGGGCCTAGAGTAATAACTACAGTTTGAAGCATGAGTTCTAATTCAATTGGAGCTAGGAGATATCATGATTTTACTCAAATATCAATTTTGGGCATTTAATTGCTATTGTAGGCTGACTTGTGGCATTTAATTTATTTATGGGTATTTAATTTGTGTTCTAGGTTGACTTGTGGCTTAGATGGGTATAAGTAGGGGTTGTGGTGAAGTATTTAGTCATCATTCATTGAGTTTGGAGAAAAGAAAGGATAGATGTGAATTTGAAGAGCTAGAGCTGCGGCTTAGGAACTAGAGAATTGTTTGGTGGACCTGAGGGTGTAGGTGTGGATTCTTCTTGGTGTTCTTATCCAGTTGTGTATCTAGTCTAGCTGAGATTGGGTTTTGTAAGTTGGATCTTGTTGGATCTTGTAGAACTAGTCGTATTTTGTAATTGTTGTTTGTATTTGGCCCTAACTCAAAAGGCCTTATAGCCGAGCATATTGCATGTAATCAGTTATATTTTATGAATAAAGGATTGTGATTTGGTATTAGATCATGCATTATTGTTTCTTGTTGGCATGTTTCTATTGTGTGGTTATGTTGTTGGGGGCTAGGACATCTCCTTTGGGGATACTCCTACTTTGCACTGCATCATGATGTGTTTAGATGATTGTTTCCAGAATGTGCAAGACCATTGTCAAGTCATCATGTGCAATGATTCAACATTTAGAATGAAAATTCAAAGATGCAGATTTATCAGTTCAAAAATGAGTTTAGTTCTCAGGAAACTAAGCTTATAGTAGATGGTTTAGCCAGTTGTGCTTCACATATTTGGCCCTAGGGAAATTGGCAGGCGGCGGGAGCTCGAAATAGTTTAGGTGGGGTTGCTTGCTTCTGGAACCCAAGAAAAGTTCTTCCCTTATGGTGGATTTCTAGTCGATCCTCTATCTCTTTGGTTGCATCCTATTTGGCGACTAGGGAAAGGTGCCTTCTATCTAATATTTATGCTCCTATGGATATTTTAGGAAATTCAAATCTGTGGGCTCATATTAGCTATATTCAAGCCATGGACCCATTTCTTCCATGGATCTTGGCTAGTGATTTTAATTCTATCACTAGCTTAGATGAAAAATAAGGGGGAGTTGCTAGGTTGGACCCCTCTACAAATATTTTTTAGGGATATGATTGACTCTTTTCATCTCATTGATGTGAAGCCAACTAATGGTGTCTTTACATGGAATAATATGAGGTGTGGTGCTGAGGCTATCTTAGAAAGGCTTGATAGATTTTTGGTTTCCTATTATTGGATGAACAACATGTTGATCACTAATTAAATTTTTTTTGATTGGATAGGCTCTAATCATTGGCCTATCAAGCTCTTGGTTACTGTTTAGTAACCACGAACCCTCCTTTTAAATTTTAGTTAATGTGGTTATGAGATCAGTCTTTACAGGATCTTCTGATGGATTAGTGGTATGAGGGGATGCCTACCCATGGGATGTCAATGTTTACTTTCTGTAAGAGGCTTCAACATGTTAAGTATAGGCTTAAGAAGTGGAATAAATAATGTTTTGGGAACCTACAGGCTCAAAGGATAGCTGCTCAGGCCAAGGTAGACAACATCACTTGGTTGATTTGGGATCAAGGGAGGACCTTTGATCTAAGTGAAGCAGATTCTATGGCTCTTAAAGGATTAGAAGAGTGGGAGCTTCAAGAGAAGATCTTTTGGAAGCAAAAAATCTCATATTGATTGGCTTTAGGAGGGGGACAGGAACACTGCATTCTTTCATAACTCGGTCAAAGCTTGGAGATAGAGGAATCTCGCTTGAAGGGATTCATCTTTCTTCCAATGTTGATATTTCCAGGGCTGCAACCAACTATTTTTCAAATTTCTTTTCTAAGGAGGATCTTGATGCTAGGGTTGAGGAGAGGGCAATCTTGGATGGTATTCCTCACCTGGTCTCTACAAAGATGAATGAGGCCCTCTTACATCCTATTTTGCTATCTGAAGTGGAAAAAGTGGTGTTTAACATGAAAAAAGGTAAGGCTCTAGGCCCTGATGGATTTTCGATTGAGTTCTTTCAGGAATTCTAGGAAATTATTAAGTTAGATCTCCTTAAGGTGGTTCAAGAGTCTCATAGGAAAAAGTAGATGCTCAAGTCCATGAATTCTACTTTTTGGTTCTTATACCTAAGAAGAAGGGGGCTAATCAGTTGGCTCATTTTAGACCTATTGCACTTTGTAATGTTGTCTATAAGATCATCACCAAGCTGATTGCAGAGAGACTTAAGCCACTTCTCAACACTATGATCTCCCCAGAGCAGGGGGTTTTGTTGAAGGAAGAAAAATTTTGGATGGTTTTGTGGTTGCAATGGAAGCTATTCACTTTATGGCTGATTCGAAGGAGAGGGCTATGTTCATAAAGCTTTACATGGCTAAAGCTTATGATTGAGTGAGCTGGGAATTCTTACAAAATGTTCTCTTAACGTTTGGCTTTGCTGAGGAATGGGTTAATTGGATTCTGAGTTGTGTGACCTCCTCTTCCTTTTCTGTCATTATAAATGGGAATTCATCAGGTTTGTTTAGTTCTTCTCGAGGACTTCGGCAAGGGGATCCTTTATCTCCTTATTTATTCATTATCATGGTAGAGGGTCTTAGAATATTTATCAAATCTCGAGTGGGGCGGGCCCTTATCCAAGGTTAGAGTTGGAATGACTCTCTCCCTTCCTATTCTCACCTTCAGTTTGTGGATGATACTATGTTGATGGGCATGGCCAGAGTTAGTGAAGCTATAAATTTTAGGAGAGCCCTAGACATTTATCTGAAGGCTTTGGGTTAGTGTATTAATGATGACAAATCTTCCATCTTCTTCTTCAATACCCCCAGCCTATTCAAAATAGGATTGCTAGGATTTTCATATTTCAAATTGGTGCTCTTCCCCTATTATACCTTGGAGTCCCCTTGGTTTTGGGATGTCAGTATAGAGTGTATTGGTAGGGGATTTTGGATAAATTTTGGAGTAAAGTCAGCCATTGGACTTATAGGTGGCTTTCTTCCACTGGTAGAGTGATTCTTCTTAAGACTGTAGTGTTGCCTCTACCTATTTACATGTGTTGTGTGCAAGTTCCCCCTTCTACCTTTGGTAGGGATTTTGATGCTCTTTCTCAATAGTTCCTTTGATCTGGTACCCTTCTTTCATCGAAGTGGAGTTTAGTTAAGTGGGAGTGTGTTTGCAGGCCAAAGTATGCTAGGGGCCTAGGTCTTAGATCCATGGCACTTGTTGTCACGACTCTAGCTGCTAAGCTATATTGGAGGTGGTGCAACAATCAGCACTTAGATTGGGCCAAGATTCTTACTCACAAGTATTTGTTTGGTGCAGATAGTTCAGATGTGCCACGCCTTACTCTGCTGGGTAAAGGGTCTTGTGTCTGGAACACCCTTAAGAAGGGTGCTCAATTGATTAAGGAAGGCCTCTTTTGGATTAGTAATGGAGACTCAGATGCTCTATTTTGGTAGGGTTTTTGGGATGGCCATCCACCCATGATCTCTTTCCTTCCCTAGCTTTAGCTTCTCTACCACATTTTCACTAATCCTGGCTGGTTTAAGGTGGAGTATTTTAAGACTATCAAGCATTTGGGATAGGTGGAGGTGACTTGCTGCAAGGATTCTTAAGAGTGGCCAGTCGGTGGCTCTGATGAGGATCGCACTCTTCTTGCTCATGTGTTGCAGGATAGGTTTTGTAGCTCTCTTAAGGGGAGGGATGTTCTAACTTGGGATCCTAGTCCAAAAGGGAAATTCTCTATGGCTCAAGGCTATGCTGTGCTAGACAGGAACCTACATGGAATAGCTAAAGTACACTAGTGGAAGAAGGTTTGGAATAACTTTTCTTGGCCCAAATGTAATTTCTTCATATGGTTGTTGGCCCAGAAGAAATGTCTTACATGGGAGAATCTTTGCAAAAGAGGCTTTTAGGGACCTTCTATTTTTTTTCTATGTTTACATAATGAGGATTGTATCTCTCACTTTTTTTTTCTCTTCCCCTTTTCGAAGAATATCTGGCATCGATGGTGGGAGGCTTGGAATCATGGCTGTATTCATGAAACTTCTTTCATTGACTTTTGGGTAAGTTTGGGTAGACCTCCAGCAAATACTTCTTTCTTACAGTGTGCCTGGACGGTTGGGCCAATTTTAATTCTTTGGAACCTTTGGTTGGAGAGGAACCACAGGATTTTTTGTGACTCTAAGTTGGATAGCCTGTAGTTGTGGAGGAAGATCCTTAGTAGGCTGCAAGAGACTATTTTTGCTAAGTGTGACATGTTTGAAAGTATAGATCCTGGGGAACAAAATATTGTGAGGAATTTGAACCTAGATGGAAATAATCAGGGATGCACTCTTGGAAAATGACCATGCCATGGAAAGCAGCATGTTTGTAGGGATGAGCGATGGACCTCTCCCCCAGCTGGGATCTTGAAGATTAATACTGATGGGTCTTCTCGGGGAAATCCTGGTCATGTTGGTATTATAGCTATAAGTAGAGGTAATGATGGTGGTGAGGTTTTTATGATGTCCATTTATAAGGGTCAACATTCTAATAATCTAATGGAGGCCCTTGCTATCAAGATTGCTATGGAGAGAGGTTGCTCTTTAGGCTGGAAAAAGATCATATGTGAGTCTAACTCACAGATTGTTGTTGATATGTTGAATAACTAGAGCTTGGAGAATGTTAATTGGCGATTAGCCTCTTTGGCCAGACAAATATTGAGTTTATGTAGTTCCTTGGACTCTATCTCCTTTCATTATATCCCTCGCGAATGGAATAGAGTTGCAGATTGTTTGGGGAAGTGGGCTTCAGAGAATGTGGATAGTTGGGATATTGATGGAAGGGATGAGTTACCTTGGGAATAATATGAGATTGTTGATCAGCTGATATTGGAAGATAGGAATATATAGTGTTGTTGTGGGCCTCTAGCCTTTGCTTTGTAATCTGGATTTGACTGAATAAATTTTTACCCCATTTTTCAAAAAAAAATAATAATAACAAAAAAATGTTACAAATTTAGAAGTAGATATAATATTTTCATATAAGAAGAATATATATAGATAATCTTGATATCTTCATAATATATTTTTCAAATTATAATTATTTTATGGATGCATGCATTATTACTTATTATAATGTGTTATAAGTAAGGAGTTAATGGTTAAATGTAATTTTAAATATCATATAAAAATTAGATAAATTATAAATTATAACATGTGTCATTGTGAATTGTAAATTATTTTATACATATTAATTTCAAAAATTTCAAAGTGCTTGTACAATGGCTTATAATCAATGTAACTATTGCATTACCAATATCTAATGCAAAAGTTTGTACTTTAGTATTTTCATAAAACATAATAATTAGAAGAAGATGATAAATTTAATTTTCTCTTTATGAAACTTGAACTACTAAAAAAAATAGAAATAGGATTACTTATAACTCTAATAAATTATGAATAAAAAATTACTTAAATATGAAAAAAATGCATATAATTGAATTAAACAATACTTTTGAATGTTTTTAAAATATAAACTCTATGTCATGTATAGTTTTTTTCCCCTTTAAATCTAAGGACATCGAGAATTGTAGAATGGGACAGGTGTCCTTTTGATAGAGAATTCTAGAATATGATCTCACCATTTTTTAATAGAGAACCTTCTAAATGCGATAATGGCGGTGGCTTCAATCACCCAACGTTTGTCGTGTGCATTGGAAAATTTATTGAGTAAATAGTGGGGCACTATTTAATGTTATTAATGTCTATCTTTTTCATAGCATAAATACATCCATTGCATTGTCTTTTCAAACATATTTTCTCCATCTACTACACTGTCTTTTCAAATATTTTTTCTACATTTTTCCATCCCCAATAAATCAATTAATCCCCAAGGAATTATCCATAGACCAATAGAAAATTAGCATTTATGATGTGAAAAGTCTTTCTTAAATCCAACCTTTACAAAATCGAAATATAACATAGAATGAGCTAAAAAATTAAATAGGATAGGGTCTAATGAAAACATTAGTTTGGGCTGCCTTATTAAGGCAGTGACTGATAAAATAATACTTATCTCAAGTACCCTAGATACATGCTTTAACATTATGCATTCAAATAAATTACATAACATATACTTGATACAACATGTTCTAGAGTAATCACAAAACGTGCACAAATAATTGATAATAAATAATTTGAATCTCTCTTGCACTAGAATCACAATAACTATCTAGAATTCTACCCATTTCCTAGAACTAGTTATAACTATGCACAAATCCCTAGTTCCGAAATGTTCTAGAGTAATCACAAATCATGCACAAATAATTGATAATCAATAATTTGAATCTCTCTTGCACTAGAATCACAATAATTATCTAGAATTCTACCTATTTCCTAGAACTAGTTAGAACCATGCACAAATCCCTAGTTCCAAAAATTCTACGAACATTCTTGACACCTCAAATTAGATACACTTTGTGCACCCTTTTTCTAAGGACCATAGTTCATCAAATCTCTTTTTCCTTCCCTGAATATTATACACGCGCCTTATCAAGTCTCACAAACATATTTTACATAAATATTATACATGTGCCTTATCAAGTCTCACAAACATGTTTTAAATAACTGGGTCAATGAATATGACCCCAAAACTAGAAAGATGAACCCAGTGGCAAATATCACAATATAACAATAATTTACACTTGTAGTACAATTCGAAAATATCTGATTCTTCCACGGCGAGATGATTTACACAAGCCAAGAAGCTTTACAGTTTCGAGTACCCGGTACATGATTTACACACGGCAAGATGTTGACCACGGTAATTATTTAGAGACTGATTCAATGCGCGTCTGAGTGAAGAGGAGAGAGTTATTGACGAGTGGTCAATGTCAAGATTGTGCACGTAAAATGGAGAGAAAGGGGAGGAGTAATACTGAAAACAAAGCGCGTTTTCAGTGTTAGACATCAGCCATGGCACCACCAAAGAGAGCCCAACTCCAACAAAAACAAGGAAGGTGTGTTTTTCCATCATCTTGTAAGAAGAAATCAGTTCCCATTGTGCGACACATTGAACCCTTTTTTGTGGAGAGCGATGTAGCTAATTTCAAAGCTGTGGTGCAGAGCTTAACTGGCCATCAACGAACTTCACAATCTCATGATGATGGCTTGAGATATGCATGTATCTCAAGCTATTTTTAATAACATATAGATGAATAAAAACTAAAATATATGGAATATAAGAAATCCTCATGCATTTTACTTTGATTAATTAACTTGCACATACAAAGAGAAGAGATCTCTGACATTGTTTGGAGACTTACCTTATTGAAGTCCCTAGTTCGGTATTTCCACCTCCAAAGTAGCCAGATAGATAGATAGATTAAAAAGAGATAAATAGATAAATGAATTATTTGATGGATAGGGGATGTGATAAATTCCAAGATGCTCAAAGATATAAGAGAGATAGTAATATACTACAAAACATGTTTGAGAAAGATGATAAAACAATTGATATTGTTATAAGAGATGGTTGTGGAAAGTTAAGGGATATTGGGTTTAACTGTGGAGGAAACTCCGTAGTTAAGCGCGCTCAGGCTGGAGTAGTACTGGGATGGGTGACCTCCTGGGAAGTCCCGGTGCTTCACCCCTGTGAGCATCACCTAGATCCAATGAGTGCTAAGTGTTCCATTTATTCTCATGAGAGATGGATTCATGTTGAATCACTACTCATGAAACATGGGTCATCGAGTTTGACTCAAAAATCACACAGTTAAATCCTGATATTCACATCACAATTTGACTAGCTGTGGAAATCATCTCCTACTTATCAATTGATGAGCTTAAGGGGTTTTCTAATGAATGGTTCATAAGGCGCAACACTTGGTGAAGGTTTTGCAAATGGGGTTGCAAGCTTTGGGTTTAACTGTGGAGGAAACTCCGTAGTTAAGCGCGCTCAGGCTGGAGTAGTACTGGGATGGGTGACCTCCCGGGAAGTCCCGGTGCTTCACCCCTGTGAGCATCACCTAGATCCAATGAGTGCTAAGTGTTCCATTTATTCTCATGAGAGATGGATTCATGTTGAATCACTACTCATGAAACATGGGTCATCGAGTTTGACTCAAAAATCACACAGTTAAATCCTGATATTCACATCACAATTTGACTAGCTGTGGAAATCATCTCCTACTTATCAATTGATGAGCTTAAGGGGCTTTCTAATGAATGGTTCATAAGGCACAACACTTGGTGAAGGTTTTGCAAATGGGGTTGCAAGCTTTGGGTTTAACTGTGGAGGAAACTCCATAGTTAAGCGCGCTCAGGCTGGAGTAGTACTGGGATGGGTGACCTCCCGGGAAGTCCCAGTGCTTCACCCCTGTGAGCATCACCTAGATCCAATGAGTGCTAAGTGTTCCATTTATTCTCATGAGAGATGGATTCATGTTGAATCACTACTCTTGAAACATGGGTCATCGAGTTTGACTCAAAAATCACACAGTTAAATCCTGATATTCACATCACTTCTTAATATCTTCAAGTTTTTTCTATATTTAACTTATATAATTTGATATATTATTAATTTCAAATCATTTTCATTAATTACTAGGGGAGAGGACCCAATACTTGAATGTGTTCCAATAGTTGTGAATGGATTTGTTCACTTCATACCTACACTTATTGACTTAATGTCCAATTTTTTTGACAACATTATACCAATACTTGTGATTTTAAAGTTGTTAGTACAATGCTAACTACCCAAAATTGAATAAAATGTACCCTTAGTTATAAAAAGTAACCAACAATGTGATGCCACATCAACTGTTCAACTATGGGTACCCTTTATGCACGATCATTGGTCTCACTTTTTTTTGGGCTGTTTTGGACAACTTGGCAAAAAGCATGCTAAGGTGGCATCATAATGGGTGACATGGACTTGAAACCTTAGTTATAAGTAGGTGACTCGCCAAGTAAGGCATTGTAAAAAATTGGGAGTGATTTGAAATTTTTATGTAGGATTTTGATAAGCATGAAGTTAGGGTGTTCAAGTATTGGGTCCTCTCCACTAGTTAGTTATATTTATTTAATTAACTTAAATAATTTTTAATCATATCAACTAGACCTAAACAATTTTTTCACTTCAATTATAAGTAAAAGAAAAAATCATCATTGTTATGCAGAATCATAATTTTACTTTATGAAATGTTAGTCAAACAACTAATTGGTTTGTACTTTTGGATTTCCAAGATGCACAAAACGTTTGAGAAATTAGGAATATCATATTTATTATTAGCTAATAGACTTCCCCTCTGGAGTTGACTCTAGCCAAAAGTTGGTTTACCCAGGAAAGATGCCATCGAATGACCATTGCCCATAAATGGTTTCTAATTACACCTAAATACTACTGACAAAAAATGGTTTTTGACTATGGATTCTTACTGTTGTGAAGTAGTTTTCTGGTCTCACTTTACCATCATGCGTACTAATTGTGCATCCCCCTTAACTATCTAGAGTGTGAAAATTAACACTGTTGTAGTCACTAATTATTAATCTCCTATCATAATGAGTATTAAACTACTAAAAATAAATTCGTAGTTAATTTCAAAAAAATAACACAACTCCAACTTCACCAATAAAATAAGAAAAGAAATTCAAAACACAAAGAACACAATATTTTTGGACAAATCATCTCTAGAAAAACCCCAAGGGAAAACCAGTTCTGCAGATGGAAAATATATTAAGTTCAACAAATCAAGAGATACAAAATTCCTTGCCTCTCACTGACAGAATTCAGACAACCTCCTAATTTCTCCTACTGATATTCCCCACTACTATTCCCAATACTATCAATGCACCCTTGCTAACACTACATGACTATTTTCTATCACTGCAAATGCTTTTACAACTCTTGTTGTTCTCTATTCTATCCTATTCACCAAATGCCTCCCTTGACCCCCTTTTATACTAAACCAAGAGGTTTCTAGTTGCTTCTTGATCAAGACAACTCAACCAAGAAGTTTCTATTTGCTTCTAAATTAAAACAACCTAACCAATAGGTTACTAGTGGCTTTTAGAAGTAGTCGATTAATTAATAAATAGTTATTGCTAATTAATCACATGTGGATGAACAACTATCCAAGTTACTTAAAAATAACACTCCCTCTAAGCGAGGAATTTGTTTTGCATGACACCCAACTTATCTCTAAAGAAGATGAATTTTGCCTTCTCCAATGCCTTAGTCAGAATGTCTGCTACCTGCTACTCCATAGATATGTACTGTAGCTTAACAACCTTGCATTGTACACAATCTCTAATGAAGTGATATATGATATCTATATGTTTAGACCTATCATGAAACATTAGATTCTCAGACAACATGATGCAACTCTAATTGTTGCAGCGTATTACAATACTCTCAACCTTCTAACCAAACAAGGTTGCTACCGACTTCCAAAGCCATATAGCTTCACATGTCACCATGCTAGCTGCTATGTATTCTACTTCTACTAAACTCAAAGCCATAGACTTTTGCTTCTTTCTGAACCAAGATACAACTCTTCATTCCAAACTGAAGCAACACCCTAAAGTGCTCCTTTTATTTTTTGTACTTCCTACCCAATATGTATCAACATATCCCATCAACTTGATACCTTCACCTCGAAAATATCTGATCAATCTGCACACATGGGTCTCTTCGATGTGTGCTACAAAGCCTTCTGGTTTCTCTATGTATACCTCCTCCTTTACCTCACCATCAAGGAATGTTGTCTTAACATCTATCTAATGGATATGCCATCCCATCTATGTAACAAATAAGATTACAACTCATATAGAAGTATACCTGACCACTAGAGTAAATTTCTCCTCTTAGTCTATTCCCTCATTCTAAGAGAACCCCTTGGCCATAAACCTTGCCTTGTATTTCTCGATGCTACCATCTACACCGTGCTTTATCTTATAGATCCTATGTGATCCAACTACTGCTCTATTTGTTGGTCTAGGAAATACCTCCCACACATCATTCTGCATAATTGAGTTATACTCCTCAACCATAGCATCCCACTATACCTGATGCTCTACAATCTCCTGATAGCTAGAAGGTTCACTATCTACCACTTGACTAACTAAAATTTAGTTTGTGGTGACAGATTAGGAAAGTACTATACATACTTCATAAATCCTTTGGATATAGTAGGTTTCATTCAAATCATTGTGTTTAATTTATGAGGTTGGATGATTACAACTACATTAGTTTATGTTTATATTTTCATGATATGCTTGTAGCTAGGTCTAACATGGATTAGATTAAGGGGCTGAAATGCTAGTTAGCACATGCATTTGCTATGAAAGATTTGGGGGCAGAAAAAAAATCCTTGGTATAAAGATTTACAAAGTTAGGAAGAACAACAAATTGATGCTATATCAAGCTGATTATGTTGAGAAGGTGTTGTAATGTTTCTCTATGGAGAATGCTAAAGTTGTCAGCACACCTTTACCTAGTCATTTGAAGTTGACTAAGGAGATGTGTCCCAAGAAACAATAAGAGGAGGAGAAGATGTCAAAGGTACCCTATGCTTCAACTATAGTAAGCTTGATGTATGCTATGGTATGTACAAGGCTAGATATTAGACACGTAGAGAGAGTCATTAGCAGGTATATGAGTCATCTTGGAATTGAGCATTGGAACGTAGGATTCTCCGATATTTGAGAGGAACATCTAGTAAATGTTTACACTTTGGGGGCTCTACTACTGACTTACATGGCTATGTTGACTCAGATTTGGCAGGGGATATTGATACCAAGTAGAGTACTATAGGTTATGTATTTACTGTTAGTGGGGTAGCCGTGAGCTGGATTTCTAGGTTACAAAAGGTTAATGCTTTATCCACTATAGAGGTAGCCAAGGAGATGATATGACTTCAATTCTTTTTGGAAGAATTGGGACACCCTCAGAGTGATAATTATTTGTTTACATATAGCTAGAGTGTCATTCATCTTGCAAAGAATTCTTCTTTGTATTCAAAGAAAAAACACATATAATTGTGGTACCATTTCATTCGGTCAGTTTTGGATGATGGACAATTAAAGCTAGACAAGATACATACAGATGCCAATCCATCGGATATGTTTACAAAGGTAGTGACAAGGGAGAAGCTAAACTCCTCTTTACCTTTAGTTGGTCTTCTAGACTGAACATGAAAAAAAGAACAACAAAGTCCAGGGTGGTTTGATCTAGTGGGAGCCTCATGGAGTAGTGGCCTAGCTACAGGATTAGTCTCCAAGTGGGAGATTGTTGTCTAGTGTGGAGTTTGATCAATCCCCTAGTGGGAGATTGTTAGTTTGTGGTGACTAATCAGGAAAGTACTGTACATATTTTATAAATTTCTTGGGGCTCAAGGCATCACCCTAAAAAATAAAATTGGGCCCTATTTTATCAAGATTTTGTGCTGCATGTAATTAATAATTATAACTCTAAAGCTGTATAAATACTTGTATAAAAGGGCTTAGGGTTAGGGATTGTTTCATTTTTTTTTGTGATGCAAAAATGGTTCTTGCAGCAGTATTGAGCTGTAAGGGATTATGGATTGTAATTAGGTTGTAATCACTGGATCATAATAATATCAAACTTGTTGTTTGGTGGACGTAACCCAAGGATTGGGTGAACCACATTAAATCTTGGTGTCTTGTGTTCTTTTCTATGTGAACTATTATTTTCTGATATTGTTTATATTTTCATGTAATTGTTACTTTTGTCCATGGTTTAATCCTAAAAAGTGGTATTAAAGTGCGGTTGTTCTTTCAATTATCCTCTGTAGGAAAGTCTCATAATTGAGTGAGAGCAATGGTAGATGAGGTAAGCTGAGGGTTGATAGGTTTAATGGGTAGAACTTTTAGTTATGGAAGTCACAAATGGAAGACTATCTTTATTAGAAGGATTTATGGAAGTTGTTGGAAGGAAAAACCAAGAATCAGGGATCTATGTCAAATGACAACTGGGATCTTTTGGACAAAAAGACACTTGGAAGCATTTGATTATTCCTAGCACCATCAGTGGCATTTAATATTAAAAAAGTGAATACAATAGAAGAGTTGATGCAAACCCTAGAAAAATTGTATGAAAAGCCCTCCGCTTCAAAGAAGGTATTTCTCATGAAACATTTATTTATTATAAAAATGACAAAAGGTGGATCTATTGTAGATCATTTAAATGAGTTTAAGACTATTACCAGTCAGTTATCTTCTATGGTTATCAATTTTGATGAAGAAATTAGGGCTCTATTGATTTTTTTTCTTTGCTTAAAAGTTGGAATGGCTTGGTAATGGTTGTGAGTAATTATGTTCTTGGATCTAATACCGTAAAATATGATGATGTGATTAGTGTTATTTTGAGCGAGAAAACTTGTAGGAAAACCTTAAGTGGATCTACATCAGGAAGTGCTTTGAATGCACAAAGTTGAGGCTGTACAACTAAGAGAGGAAGTAATTCTGGAAATCATAAAAATCAAGAGGAAAGTCAAAGGGAAGGAGGTCTCAATCAAGAGGACTGAACAAATGCTAGTACTGTGGGAAATCGGGGCATAAAAAGAAATATTGTTGGACTCAAAAGAAAACTCAAGAAGATAAATTAGATGGAGACAAGGAGGAAAATATGGTAAGTAACCAATCCGAAGAGGATGCTCTGCTGGGTTTTAGATTCTGGTGCTTCATTTCATGCTACACCTCATAGAGGTTATTTAATTGATTATGTCCAAGGGGATTTTGGACTTATTTATTTGGGGGATAATGAACCCTGTCAGATTGTTGGAAAGGGAAAAGTAAAGATTAAGTTGCAGAATGGGAATCATTTGCTACTACTTGAGGTAAGACATGTTCCAAGGCTAAGTGAGAATTTAATTTCAGCAGCGCAACTCGGTGATGAAGGTTGTGTAGTTACTTTTAATGATAAAAATTAGAATGCTTCAAAAGGTTCCCTTGTAGTAGCAAAAGGTATGAAAGTAGGAACCTTATATCTTTATACAGGTGATATTGTTCCTTCTACTTTAATTGTTTTAGAGAAAAATGAATGTTCAGGAATAGTTGTTGTAGTTGAGTAGGGAGAACAAATAGCTACTGTAAATTCTGATACAACGCTATGGCACAACTTACTTGGGCACATGAGTGAGAAAGGTATGAAAGTAATTCATTCAAAGAATGTTTTACTAGGTCTAAAATGTGTTAATATAGATTTCTGTGAAAGTTGTGTATATGTAAAACAAAAGAGAGTGAGTTTTGTGAAAACTAGGAAGGAAAATAAAAAAGAGAAATTAGAACTTGTGCATACTGATATATAAGGACTGGCTCAGGTATCTTCCCTTGGTGTCTCTCATTATTATGTTACATTTATTGATGATGAAACTAGAAAAGTATGGATTTATTTCCTTAGATAGAAATCTGATGTATTACAAACTTTCAAGAAATGGAAATACTTGGTTGAAAATGAGATTGGTAAAAACTTAAAATGTCTCAGGTCTGATAATGGTGGTGAGTATTCCAGTCATGAATTTGGAGATTATTGCTCCACTAATGGTATTCATAGACATAAAATTGTTCCAAGGACTCCATAGGAAAATGGAGTGGCTGAATGCATGAACAAGACTATAATGAAGTGTGCAAGTAGAATGAGGTTGTATGCTTAGTTTCCCTTACACATGTGGGTGGAGGCTATGAATAATGTTGTATATTTGATCAATAGATGTCTCTCTACTCCTTTGGGTTGTGCTATTCTAGAGGAAACATGGACTGGTAAGAAGGTGAGTTATTCTTTTCTCAAAACCTTCGGTTGCGAAGCATTTGCTCATATAGATTTTGAAAATAGAACCAAGCTAGAAGCTAAGTCAAAGAAATGTGTATTTTTTTGATATGACATTAATAAATTTGGTTATAGGCTTTGGGATTTTGAAAATCATAAAATTGTAACAAGCAAGGATGTCATATTCAATGAGAAAGTATTTTACAAAGATCTGTTGTAGCAACATGAGAAGAAAGAAGCTAATTATGTAGTGCTAGATGATGCTACAAAAGATGATGTTCCAATCATTTGTCATGATGTGAAAAAAAGACAACAAAAAATATCACACACACAAGTGAATGTTAGATGGTCAACAAGGCAAATTAGACCTCTAGAAAGATTTTCTCCCTCTTTGTATTCTATTTTACATACAGATGTTGGTGAACCTGAATGTTATGATGAAGCTATGTAGGTGGATATTGAGATTCAATGGGAGTTTACAATGAAAGATGAAATGAACTCTTTGTTGAAAAATAAAATATGAAATTTATGCGAGTTGCTTATAAGTAAAAGGGCTTTATAGAATAAGTGGGTTTATAGGTTAGAATAAGAGGATGGAGGTAAGAAAAGATTTAAAGCCAAATTAGTTGTAAAAGGATTTGCACAGATAAAAGAATTGATTTTGATGAGATATTTTCTATTGTTGTTAAGATGACTTCTATCCATACTGTTTTAAGTATTGTGGCTATTGAAGATTTGTATTTAGGGAAACATGATGTGAAAACAATCTTCCTTCATAGTGATTTGGATGAAGAGATATCTATGAATCAGCCATAGGGATTTGAGGTCAAAGGTAATGAGAACGTAGTGTGTGAATTGAAGAAAAGTTTATATGGCATGAAGCAGACACCTCATAATGTATCTTAAATTTGATAGTTTTATGCATGAGCATGGATATAGTAGGTATCATTCAGATCATTGTGTTTAATTTAAGAGGTTGGATGATGATAGCTATACTATTTTATGTTTAAAAGTTGATGATATTTTTGTAGCTGGGTCTAACATGGATCAGATTAAGGGGCTAAAACGCTAGTTAACACATGCATTTGCTATGAAGGATTTGGGGGCAAATAAAAAAATCCTTGGTATGAAGATTTACAAAGATAAGAAGAATAGAAAATTGATGCTATATCAGGTTGATTATGTTGAGAAGGTGTTGCAATGTTTCTCTATGGAGAATGCTAAAGCTATCAGTACACCTTTAGCTAGTCATTTGAAGTTGACTAAGGAGATGTGTCCCAAAACACAAGAAGAGGAGGAGAAGATGTCAAAGGTACCCTATGCTTCAGCTATAGGAAGCTTGATGTATGCTATGGTATGTACAAGGCCAAATATTGGACATGTAGTGGGAGCCATTAGCAAATATATGAGTCATCCTAGAATTGAGCATTAAAATGCAATCAAATGGATTGTCCAATATTTGAGAGGAACATCTAGTAAGTGTTTACACTTTGGGGGCTCTACCACTGACTTACATGGCTATGTTGACTTAGATTTGGTAGGGGATATTGATACCAGTTAGATTACTATAGGTTAAGTATTTGTTGTTGGTGGGGCAACTGTGAGCTAGGTTTCTAGGTTACAGAAGGTTAATGCTTTATCCATTATAGAGGTAGAGTATGTTTTTTCTATAGTGGCAGCCAAGAAGATGACATCGATTTAGTTCTTCTTGGAAGAACTGGGACACCCTCAGAGTGATAATTTTTTTTTTATAGATAGCCAGAGTGCCATTCATCTTGTGAAGAATTCTGCTTTGCATTCAAAGACAAAACTCATACAGTTGTGGTACCATGTCATTTGGTCAGTTTTGGATGATGGACAATTAAAGCTAGACAAGATATATACAAATGACAATCCAACATATATGTTTACAAAGGTGGTGACAAGGGAGAAGCTAAACTCCACTTCAGATTTGGTTGGTCTTCTAGATTGAACATGAATAAAAGAACAATAGACTTCAGGGTGGTTTGATCCAGTGGGAGCCTCATGGAGTAGTGGCCTAGCTATAGAATCAGTCTCTAAGTGGGAGATTTTTGTCTAGTGTGGAGTCTAATCAGTCCCCAAGTGGGAGATTGCTAGTTTGTGGTGACTAATCAGGAAAGTACTGTATACACTTCATAAATTCTTTGGGGCTCAGGGCATCGGCCCAAAAAAAAATTTTGGGCCCTATTTTATCAAGATTTTGGGTTGACATGTAATTATTAGTTATAACCTTAAAGTGATAAAAATACTTGTATAAAAGGGCTTAGAGTTAGGAATTGTTTCATTTTTTTGTTGTGATATGAAAATTGGTTCTTGTGGCAGTATTGAGCTGTAAGGGATTATGGATTGTAATTAGGTTGTAATCACTAGATCATAACAATATCAGACTTGCTATTTAGTGGACGTAGCCCAGGGATTGGGTGAGCCATGTTAAATCTTGGTGTCTTGTGTTCTTTTCTATGTTATCTATTATTTTCTAATATTGTTTATATTTGCATGTAATTATAATTTATGTCCATGGTTTAATCCTAATACTAATGCCACATAGTCATTAAACTTGGTTGGTTGTCTCCATCATCTAGTACTCTTCCTAGGAGCTCCCACGGACTTTTGATGTCTCTTGAACCTCACATTTCCTGTTGCCAACTATAGAGGATGTGATATCAACCTCTAAGTCTTCTAGATGCATGTCCTTTTGCACTTGTTGCTCCATGCTTTGTGAATCTTCACCACCTGAACCTACACGTGTACTAGTAAATGTACTTGTGCTCTGTTGCACTTGACTAGGCCTTGGAGCTTCTATAGGTTGCTCAAATTCCTTGTCCTCCATGAACTTTACATCACGTCTAACAATAATTCTTCTTGTCCCAAGGATAAAAAATCCTATATGCCTTTGAGGTTTCAATGTACCCAATAGTGTACCCCTTTTCTGTAGTCTAATCTAACTTGGTATGTGTATCACCTAGAATATGACAATGTGCCAAACTTCCAAATATTTTGCAATGGATAACATATGGCTTCGTTCTTGTGAAAGCTTCCTCTAGTGTCATCCTCCCTAGCACCTTATGTGGAACATTGTTCTGAGTGTAGACTGTTGTACTACATGCTTTTTTCCATAAGTAGTGGGGCGTATCCTGGTCATGTAGCATAGCTCTTGCCACTTCTAATATAGAATAGTTCTTCCTCTCAGCAACTCCATTCTATTATGGATTGTAAGGAACAATCCACTATCTCTTGATTCCTTCTTTGGTATAGAACTCCTAGAAGTTATTTCCTTTGTACTCGCCTTCATTGTCTAACTAAAGAACCTTTATCTTCTTTCTTGTTGAATTCTCCACTAGAGCCTTGAACTCTTACAACTGACTAAATACCTCAGCCTTGGTCTTCAAGAAGTATATCTATGTCTTCCTAGAGAAATCATCAATAAAAGTAACCTAGTACTCATATCATCTAATAGACATTGTTGACATTGTTCCAGATATATCTAAATTTACTAGATCAAGAATACCTTCAGATTTGGTGTCACTCCTTGGAAAAGATGCTTTCACAAACTTCCCCAACACACATCCTTTACATACATCATCATGCTCTGTGCTCACCTCTGGAACACCTATCAATGTCTCACAAAGAAATTTGAGTGCACCATGATGAATATGGCCCATCCCCTATGCCATAGCTCTCCAAGATCTCTAGGATTATAGATGCTCATGAGTGCCTTAGGAGTGTCAAATTGCAACTTGTAAAGGTGACTACTCCTAACTTCAACAGTTATGGGTGATTTCCAATCCTTGTGCTTAATCAACATATGTGTCCCTCTAAAGAGTATATTATACCCCCTATCCTGAAGAATAGAAACATAAATCAAACTCTTACCTAATCCTCACACATGCAACACATCATGAACTAGAATTATCTTTCTATTCTCCCTCTAAAACTGAATAGTCCCTTTCCTAATTGGGTTGAGTTTGGACAAGTCTCCCATAGAAATCTAAATATTGGTTTTAACCTCCTTATAACTGGAGAAGTACTCTCTAACTCCTATCATATGAAATGACACTCCACTAACTATACACAAAATAGTTTGTGACGTTGAGCTCACCATACAAGCTATAAGTGCAAACTCATCTTCCATTCTAGTAGAGAGTTCATCTACACTTGTTGAAATTGCCACCTGCTTCTTTGGCTTCTTCCTTTCTAGGAAATTTTTGACATAGTGACTATACTCATGACATCCAAAGCACTTGACCTTAGAAAGGTCCTTCTTCTTCTTCTTCTCACTTTGTGAGCTAGATCCCTTCTTTGCTTTCCCTTTCACCACTAGGGCAACATTTTCCTATTCCACCTCACTTTTCTGACTCTTGTTGGCCCTATTTACAAGACTTAGTCTAAACTCTTCCTATGCAAAATCAATCCATAGTTGATTCCAATTCAATAAGGTATCTCATCCACTAACAACTTGAACAAAGAAACTCCATTATTTAGAAAACCCATTTAGGGCTATTCTCACTAGCTCATCATCACTAGGACTATCTCCAACAGCTGCTAACTCATCCTTGACAAGTCTAAGCCTGGTGAGGTAACTTGTAACATCTTCTCCCTAGTTCATCTAAGTATTCTTTAGCTTCTCTTTGAGAATCATCTTCTTGTTAGTGGTAGCATTCTGGTACAAATTCAGAATGGCATCCCACATCTTCTTTGTTGTATCTAGATCCATGATATGTGGAACAATATGATCAATATGATTCTTGATACCATAAAAAATAATCCTCCTCACCTTGGCATCATCCTTCTTTTATGTTGCAAGCTATATAGCATCTATAGGTACAACTATACCAGTGGTAGCATAATCTTTGATACCATTCTCTTCCAACAATAAAGAAATTCTCACCTTCTAGACACCAAAATTTGAGGCACCATCCAATCTACCCTAATCTCTCAAACCAATTGAAGCCATCTCAAGGGATTAAAGCAATAATTCTGAAGAGATCAAAATTCCTTTCCTAGGGAGAAACTCTTCTACCCTCAACACTGCTCTGATACCATGTGAAAATTAACACTATTGCAGTCACTAATTATTAATCTCCTATCATAAATGATTATTAAATTGCTGAAAATAAATTCCCTAGTATCAAAAAATAACACAATTGCAACTTCACCAATAAAATATGGAAAGAAATTTAGAGCACAAAGAACACAATATTTTTAGACAAATCGTCCATGGAAAAACCCCTAAGGGAAAATTAGATTTGCAGATGGAAAATATATAACTTTAGAAAATCATGAGATACAAAATTCCTTGCCTCTCATTGGCAAAATTTAGACAACCTCCTAATTTCTCTTGTTGATAATCCCTAGTTCTATTTCCAACATTATCATTGTGCCCTTGGTAACACTACAAGACTATTTGCTATCACTAAAAACTCATTTGCTAACACTACAAATGCTTCTACAACTCTTTTTGTTCTCTGTTCTATTTTGTTCACTAAATACCTCCGTTGACTCCCTTTTATACTACTTAACCAAGAGGTTGCTAGTTACTTATTGATCAAAATAACTCAACCAAGAAGTTTCTAGTTGCTTCCTAACAAAGAAGTTTCTAGTTGCTTCTCAATTAAAACAACCTAACCAATAGGTTACTAGTGGCTTTTAGAAGGAGTTAATTAATTAAAAAAATTTATTTCTAACTAATCACATGTGGAAAAACAACTATCCAAGCTACCTAAAACTAAATAGAGCACTGGGCCAAACACCAGCCCACTCACTTTGCCAAACACTAACCCACTCACTCATGTAGAGCACTCAACCAAATACAATATTCATTGTTTCAATTCATATTAGTCTATAAAGCAGCCACCATGCTCATCGTATGTAATGAGAAACAAGGTTTGGTTCTAGGTGATGGCTATCCAGCACAAGCGTTCAAAATGGTTGGATGCCTTGGGCCATTTTCAACAACCATCCCCATGCTAGACTCATCTGTTAGGCTCCTTAATTGTCAAGCCTCTGCCAAACATCTCTTATTTTTGTAAATCACATTTTTTGAAATTTGACCAAGCAAGCTTTATCAATAGATTTCTCATTTTTTTGCCAACAGAAGTTTCAACAGGGTGGAAGTTTTTTTTGCCTCCACTCATTTCTCATTATCTTCACTAATGTATTTGTTGTGACCTATACAAAAATTGTTAGTTCCTACCCTAGAGTTTATTCAATATTTTTTTTTGGCTTTTGACACCTCCCAGAATTGACACCTTTTGTCCGAATTTAGTGCAAATTTTTGCAAATTTACTGATTTCATATCTATGTGATAAACTCCATAGTTCATCTTTGCAAGCACTACATTCCAGAGATCAAAAGGTGAAGCCTGAAGGGAAAAGAGAATGCCAAGAAAGAGAAATATCTCCTTGTGAGTGACCCATTTCCATTCAAACTGGCTAAGCCAAGGTGGCACTAGCAAGAAAGACTAGCAGTAGTAGAGTGTTTTATGCCATTGAATAGCAGATCCAGAGGCTTGACAAAAAGTGTTAAGGAAAATTAAGGCATTTTTGATGTTTTCTTCATCCTGAAAAAGAGGGAGAAAGGAATCATCAAAAAATAACCATTGACCAACTGGGAAGATGATTCTAGAAAAAAAAATGGCATGAACCAATCCTGAAGACATGGAGTGGGCTAGCTAGCAAATTGCAAAACCCTTCAGCAATAAGAACATAAAGTGCCAATGCTAGAGGGAAATCTTTCCTAATGGAACAAAAAAGCCCAAAGGCATCAGATTGGGAATTATTGATGGTAATGAAAGCATTAGCATCACCAAAGAGCATTTTCACAAACTACAAGAAATTGGGCCCAAAACCAAGATCCTAAAGCATAGCCAAGATAAAAGGCCATTCAATGTGATCATAGGCTTTAGCAAAATCAATATTCAAAAAAAAACTAGTTGTTTAGACTTGTGAGCCCACTCCATTCCTTCCCAAATAGCAATAATGTTGTTAAGAATATATTAAGAGTTGATAAAGTCAGTTTTCTCAGGTCGCACAATTAAAGATAGAAGGTGGTAGATTTTAAGAGAGATTGCCTTGGTAATAATCTTATAAGAAACATTCAGAAGGGTGATGGGCCTCCAATTACAAATATCCTTAGGGACTCTGGCTTTAGGTATGAATTTAATATTTCCTTTATTGATAATGGCTCCTAAGCTTTTAGCACGATAGGCTTCAAAATAAACATTGTATAGGTGAGGACCAATATGCTCCCAGAGGTGTTTGTAAAATTCACAGGGAAACCCATCACACCCTAGGGATTTATCATCATCCATGGAGTAGATCACCTCCTTAAGGTCTTGAAGGGTAAGAAGTTTCTCATAGAAAGCACGTTGTTCAACTACTAGGATGTTAGGAGTAACAAAGGTACACTTATTGAGAGATTCCTTCAGAGCAACCAAATTTCCCTGTGAGGAAAAAATGTTCTCATAGTGATGAAAAAATGCCTATAGGATGTCAAGGAGACTAGAGAGAACAGAAGTGCCTTGTTTGATTTTTTTAATCCCATGATTGGTATGATGGGCTCGAAGAGCCTGGAAGAACTCCTTCGAAGCCTTATCGCCAACCTCCAACTAATGGAGATGAGCTTTGATTTTGGCTCCTTGAGTGGCATAGTTATCAGCAACCTATTTATCATGGTGAATTTTGGAAAGCTAGAGTTGCAAATCCACATCAAAGAGATTAAGGGTGAGAGCCTTAGAGGCTTTCTTGAGTGCAAAAGAAGTGGAGTCATAAGACCACTTTTTGAAAACTACTAGTTGTTGCCCATAGATGCATAGAAAGTGAGTAATTCTGGTAATGACATCATTCCACCATTGGATCCATCCTATCTGAGAATGTGGACATGGCTCTAGATTCTAGAAACGTAGGATATGAGCAATGGTGGAAGCATACATAAGCATAGACATGTTGAGGAAGAACTGTGACTTGACAACTTTCTGAACAACTGTTTGCCATGAAATGACAAAGTAAATGGGATTGTGGTCATATAATGTCACATCTAGCAGGGGAGTGACAGGTAAATCATGATCCTTAGAAAAGGAGAAAAAAAGATTGAGCAGTAATCATGGCACGACTGAGACACATTAAAATGTGGTCAGAGCCAGCTTGAAAGTTGGACCAAGTGTGCCAAACTCCACTATGCTGGTAGTGGTTAAAATTGGGATAAAAAAGGCCTAATTTATTTTGCATGTAGTACCAGGCTTCCCTTTCCCCAGCTATCCAACAAAAGGAAAAAATGTCATCTTTGTCAGAGGCCACTTCAACCATATTGAAGTCACCACACATAACCCAAGTAGCTAGACGCAAGTTTTCAGCCAACCAGCCCCACATCTGAGACCTTTCCACCACATCATTGGAAGCATAAACATTAATGACTCTATAGGAATGATTGTTAATGGAATGCAACAGCCAAATAATTCTATGCATGGGGTCAAAACTATGTGAAATAAAAGAAGAATGAAGACAAGGTGATAGGAGAGTAACTACACCACCTCTGTTAACTTTGTGTTGAGAGGAAAACATAATGTCATCCGGAAAAATGAT
This sequence comes from Cupressus sempervirens, assembly GCA_028749045.1. Taxonomy (NCBI): domain Eukaryota; kingdom Viridiplantae; phylum Streptophyta; class Pinopsida; order Cupressales; family Cupressaceae; genus Cupressus; species Cupressus sempervirens. The sequence continues at coordinate 1,036,922,764 of CM053785.1, forward strand.
GCAACATGCAGAAGAAAGCGTGAAACCAAAAATCTTAACTTCTTGCATGCAAAGAAAATCTAAATTACTAAGTCTATGATGGGTGTACCGAACATAGTACTTTCTGGAGAGGTCTGTAAGACCTCCTACATTCCATGAAAGACAATTCATGTAAATTCTTCCATATCTTCCTCATCCTCAGGAGATGAGCAGCTATTCTGCAAGAAGGTAGAAACTTGGTTAAACTCAAAAGGAAAATCTTCTAGACTGATCACCTGACATTTCACATCTGGTTTCTTAGCACGTCCAAGAGGACTGCAAGAATGCTACACATTCTAAGGCACAATGGAAGAAAAAACAAGAGGGGTTTGAACAATAGCCAAGGTGTTAGCCCTAGTGGCCATCTTAATCCCCTGAGAGCCAATAGGGTTTGAAACTTGCAAACCCCTAGGGTTGGGTTCCAAAGAAATCGCTTGTGTCCCAAAGTTGGTTAGGGTTTGTGCTCCTATTGAAATAGGAGGAACTGCAACCACCACTATATATGACTATTTAGGAGCTAATGGAGTCAAGGGAACCTTGCACTTGTGCCCCACAATAATCTATTCTTCTTTTTTCTCTCTAGTTGGTTTAACAGGAGCTTTTTTAGGCAAGAGTTTAAACCTAGGCACAGCTAAAGGGCAATCCATGGTCTTGTGTTCCAATGACTAGCACTTATAAAAAGTTTTGGGGAGGTTCAAATAAAGAACTTTCTAAGAGAAGGTTTGAGCCCTCACCTGGATTTCCACAGAATCCTTAAGATCCTTGGAAAGATCAACTTCGATGCAAATGTGTCTTTGAGGGAAAGTGTTAAAAAATTTCTCATGTTCCTTTATGATGACTTTGCCAAGAGTATTGGCAACAAACTCAATAGAAGGCCAACATGGCAAGGGTAAACCTGGGAAATCAACCCATACAGAAACCCTAAACTTTTTTTCATTAGAGACAATGAAGTCTAGTGACCATTTTTGAAAAAAAAGCAAGGAAGCATGCACAGACCAAGGACCATTGTTAAAAACTGCATTTGCTTGTGACAGGTTGGCAAAGAAAAATTAAAAAAAAACCCTTTGGTAATATTTTGTATAACATTAAGGTAGACTCGATGAGGAGTCCAGCTCTTTTTAACCCATTCATGAAGCATAGCTTTAGGAGGAGCCCTACCCACATAATAGCCTATTAAGGTATGTTGTTCTAACCAACCACAAGTAGTATCAAATTCTTGTAAAGGAAGGATAATATTAGGGTTACTTCATGAAAAACCTTTGGGATGAACTTGTGAGGTTGTTTGTTCGAAGGAGATACCATGGCTATCTTGAGTAGCAACACGAACACCAGTAAAAACTGGGTCAACACTGGCTGGGGCCATTATAACCTAGCCAAAAGCTCATGCAGTAAATGTGGTGTGACAAGTGGAAACAACAGAAGGAAAGCTCTAACAGAGAACTGTATGCAAGAAAACTAAAAGTTCGCATGAAACCCTAGCAAAGCCGATCATTGGGAGATAACTCCAAAAGATCACCTTCTATTATTTCTCCAACTTCCTCCTTTCTTTGATTTACATGCCATCCACCAAATAGATAATCTTTGTAATTACGATGCATTTAATCTTATTTCATGGATCACCTTCGACCAAGAGATGTTGTTAGACTCTTTTCTCTTGCTAGACTATCAGACTTTCAACCTCTAATTGATCTCTTTACACATTTTGTCTCTAATTATTCTTTAACTTGATTTCTTGTGTAATAGACTATTACTATGTAAGTCCTCACTATTTTTAGTGAATGCAAATGAGCATTATTAGAGATATGCATGTATCTCAATTGTGTACAAGAAGCATGTAACTCTTGATTGAGTATAGGAAATCGAATATGGACATTTTATTAATTGGAGATATGTGTGTACTTCAATTGTGTAGAAGAAGCTCCTCACTCCAAGTTGATGGATATTTATCTAAGTTTTAGAAATAGAGAATGAATTGTATATTCTTTTGGATTTTGATTGTGTAGGCATTTTTGGATTTGACGATGGATATTTACCGAGTGTGATCTGAAATATTTATATAATTATATTTATACAATCAAATTAGAAATAGTTTGTATTTTATTTCATAGATTGTAGATTTTTTTTTCAAATAGGAAATGCTTGCAAACATAGCACATGAGAAAAAGACAACCGATAAATAGGGATATATTGATGGATAGGCTAATCTCCCACCAAAAAATACCAAAGACAAAACAAAGTCAAACTTTTTTTTTTCCATATTCAAAAAAAAAGTGATTTTTTTCCAATTTTTTTGTTGTTTTCAACTACAAACTATGTAGATCATGAAGATGAGATGTTGAAATTTTCAAAAAAAATCCATAATGTTTTCGATCTTTTGAAAATTGGTCAACTGTACATTTTTGTGGGAGGATAGTTATGTCCTATAATCTTGATTAAGGTAGGGTGGGACATGATGCTTTTCCACTCCCCACCACAAGTGCATAATAACTCTTACTAGTATACTTGCATTGAATGAGTCTTAACGGTTAGTTATAAGAAAATATAGGTGAGCTAATATGTTGGTGAATACAATTTGATTAATGTATAGAAGATAGAATACATAAGAGGTCATGGACTATAATCAAATTAATCTAAAATTAGGTTATTTATCAAAAATTATAAATATACATTTATCAAAACATTCTTTTGAAGTCAAATAAAGATTAAATGAAACTATTATAAATATACAAAATATTATTCTCTTGACTAGTGGACCTTTGTCATCTCACTTTTTTTCCCCTATAAATTAAAATTATGGGTCATAGTCTTCAGTCCTCTCTTATTGGATTCCACTTTTCAATAGCTTGGTAACTTATTCTTGCACATTAGAACCCTTGATAGCTTTATCTGGTAGTCGTAAAGTTTTCATCTCACACCTTTATCACCCTATTGTCCAAATTTGGTGGTTTATTTGGCTAGCTTGTATATTGACTCCAAAGATTCCTCTTATTCCACTAGTTTCTCCTAGCATCAACTCTAATCTTTAGTAAGATATATTTTTTGCCCTACTCTACTTACAATTTGTCATGATTTTTTTATTACACAAAGATTTAGGTCAAAGTTCAAAGACCTTATATTTTCCTTTGCAGTCTAAATTAGTCTAATAGAAGATAATTTATACTCTTGAAAAAGAGATTATATGTACTATTTCCATAAGAAATAGAATGACAAAGTTGAACTAAACTATTGAAACAAAGTTAAATAATTATTATAAGAAAAAACCAAACAATACTTAAACAAATAGATATAAAACCTAAATAAAAAAATCTTGATCTTCTTAATATCTTCAAGTTTTTTCTATATTTAACTTATATATTTTGATATATTATTAATTTCAAATCATTTTCATTACTTTCTAGTTAGTTATATTTATTTAAATAACTTAAATACATTTTAATCATTTCAACTAGACCTAAACAAATTTTTCACTTCGATTATAGGTGAAAGAAAAAAATCATTTTTATTCTACAGAAATCATAATTTTACTTTATGAAATGTCAGTCCAAGAACTAATTGATTTGTACTTTTGGATTTCAAAGATACCTAAAACATTTGAGCAATTGGGAATATCATATTTACTATTAGTTGATAGACTTTCCCTCTAGAGTTGACTCTGTCTGGAAGTTTTCTTATGCCGAAAAGATGTCATCAGATGACCATTGCTCATAAACAGTTTCTACTTACACTTGAATACTACCGCTAGAAAATGGTTTTAGACTATGGTTTCATACTTTTGTGAAGTATTTTTCTAACTTCACTTTACCATCATGCAGACTAATTGTGCATCCCCCTTAACTATCAAGAGTGTGAAAATTAACACTATTGCAATCACTAAATATTAATCTCCTATCGTAAATGATTATTAAAATACTAAAAAATAAATTCCTAGCTAATATAAAAAATGAACACAACTGCAACTTCCAAATAAAATATGGAAAGAAATTTAGAATACAAAGAACACAATATTTTTGGACAAATCATCCCTGGAAAAACCCCTAAGGGAAAACTAGTTTTGTCGATGGAAAATATATTAACTTTATAATTTAGACAACCTACTAATTTCTCCTACTAATATTCCCCACTACTATTTCCAATGCTATCACTGCACCCTTGCTAACACTACAAGATTGTTTGCTATCATTGCAAACTCATTTACTAACACTGCAAATGATTCTACAACTCTTGTTGTTCTCTATTCTATTTTGTTCACCAAATGCCTCCCTTGACCCCCTTTTATAGTACTTAACCAAGAGGTTTCTAGTTGCTTCTTGATCAAGACAACTCAAACAAGAAGTTTCTAGTTGCTTCTAAATTAAAACAACCTAACCAATAGGTTACTAGTGGCTTTTAGAAGGAGTCAATAAATTAACAAATAATTATTGCTAATTAATCACATGTGGATCAACAACCTTTCAAGCTACTTAAAACTAACACTCCCTCTTAGCGAAGAAGTTGTTCTACATGACACCCAACTTATCTTTGAAGAAGATAAATTTTTCCTTCCCCAATGCCTTAGTCAGAATGTCTGCTACCTGCTCCTTCATAGGTATGTACTGTAGCTGAACAACTCTGCATTGTACACAATCTTTAATGAAGTGATATCTGATGTCTATATATTTAGACCTATCATGAAACATTAGATTCTTAGACAACTTGATGCAACTTTAATTATCGTAGTGTATTGCGGTAGTCTCAACCTTCTGACCAAACAAGGCTACTAACAACTTCCAAAACCATATCACCTCACATGTTGCGATGTTAGTTGCTATGTATTCTGATTTTGCTAAACTCAGAGCCACATAATTTTGCTTCCTATTTAACCAAGATACAACTCTTGATCCCAAACTAAAACAACACCCTAAAGTGCTCCTTTTGTCCATTGTACTTCCTACCCAATCTACATCAATATAGCCCATCAACTTGATACCTTAATCTTGAACTTATCTAATCAATTTACACACGTGGTTCTCTTTGTTGTGTGTTACAAATCCTTTTGGTTCCTCAATGTATACCTCCTCCTTTAACTCACCATTAAGGAACATTGTCTTGACATCCATTTGATGGATTTTCCATCCCATCTATGCAACAAACAAGATCATGTAGATACTTGGCCACTCCAGAAAGAATTTCTCCTCATAGCCTATTCCCTCCTTTTGAGAGAACCCCTTGGCCATGAATCTACCATCTGTACCATGCTTTATCTTATAGATCTAGCATGACCCAACTACTACTCTATCTGTTGGTCTAGGAACTACCTCCCACACATCACATTATATAATTGAGTTATACTCCTCAACCATAGCATCCCACCATATCTAATGCTCTGGAACCTCTTGATAGCTAGAAAGTTCACTATCTACCAACTGACTAACTAATGCCATATAGTCATTGAACTTGGTTGCATGTCTCTGTTGTCTAGTACTCTTCCTAGGAGCTCACACAAACTCTTGAGTATCCCTTTATGTCTATTAAACCTCACAATTCATGTTGCAAATTGTGGAGGATGTGATATCAACCTCTAAGTCTTCTAGATGTATTTCCTTTTGCACCTATTACTCCATGCTCTATGAATCTTCACCACCTGAGCCTACACTTGTACTGGTAATTATACTTGTGCTCTATTGCCCTTGACTATGACTTGGAGCTTTTTCTGGCTGCTCACTTTGATCAGTTGTTGGAAAATCTTTGGACCTTCTAAATGCATTATCCTCCATGAAATTTACATCATGTCTGACAATAATTCTTCTAGTCCCAGGGATAAAAATCCTATATGCCTTTGAGATTTCACTGTACCCAACAAGGTACCCCCTCTCTGTAGTTTGATCTAACTTAGTACATGTATCACCTAGAATATGACAATATGCCAAACTTCCAAATATTTTGAAATGGTTAACATCAGGCTTCTTTCCTATTAAAGCTTCATCTAGTGTCATCCTCCCTAACACCTTATGTGGAACCTTGTTCTAAATATAGACTATTATACTACACACTTCTGCCCATAATTAGTCGAGCATATCTTGGTCATGTAGCATAGCTCTTGCCAACTTTGATATAGAACGGTTCTTACTCTTAGCAACTCCATTCTACTATGGATTGTAAGGAACAATCTATTATTTCTTGATTCCTTCTCTAGTATAGAACTCCTGAAAGTTATTTCCTTTGTACTCACCTCCATTATCTGACCGAAGAACCTTTATCTTCTTTCCTATCAAATTCTCCACTAGAGCCTTGAACTCTTGGAATCGACTGAAAACCTCATCCTTGGTCTCTAAGAAGTATATCCAGGTCTTCCTAGAGATATCATCAATGAAAGTAACATAGTACTCATATCCTCTAATATAATTTGTTGACATTGGTCCACATACATCTAAATTTACTAGATCAAGAACAGCTTTAGATTTGGTTTCACTCCTTGGAAAAGATGTTTTTGCAAACTTCCCCAACACACATCCTTTACATACATCATCATGCTCTATGCTCACCTCTAGAATACTTGTCACCATCTCACAAAGCAATTTGAGTGCTACATGATGAATATGGCCCATCCTCCTATGTCACGACTCTTCAAGATATCTAGGATTACAACTACTCATGAGTGCCTTAGGAGTGTCAAACTACAACTTGTAAAGGTGACCACTTCTAACTCCAATAGTTATGGGTGATTTATATTCCTTGTGCTTAATCAACACATGTCCCTCTAAAGAGTACATTATACCCCCTATCCTGAAGAAAAAAATATGGAAATCATATTCATACCTAATCCTAGTTAGATCCCTTCTTTTCTTTCCCTTTCCCTGCTAGGGCAACATTTTCTTGTTCCACCTCACTTTTCTGACTCTTATTGACCCCATTGACAAGACTTAGTCTAAACTCCTCTTGAGTGAAATTAGTCCATAGTCGATCCCAATTTGTTAAGGTATCTCATCCATTGACAACTTGAACAAAGAAACTTCACCATTTAATAAACCCATTTAGGGCTATTCTCACTAGCTCATCATCACTGGGACTATCTCCAATAGTTGCTAACACGTCCTTGACAAATCTAAGCTTGGTGAGGTAACTTATAATGTCTTCTCCCTAGTTCATTCAGATATTCTTTAGCTCCTCTCTAAGAATCATCTTCCTATTAGTGGTAGCATTCTGGTACAGATTCAAAACAACATCCTATATCTTCTTTGTTGTATCTAGCTCTGTTATATGTGGAACAATATGATCCTTGACACCATCCAGGATAATCCTCCTCCCCTTGGCATCATCCTTCTTATATGTTGCAAGTTGTATATCATCTATGGGTATAGCTATACCAATGGTGGCATAATCTTTGATACCATTCTCTTCCAACAATAAAGAAATTTTGGCCTTTCAGACACCAAAATTCAAGGCACCATCCAATCTGTCTTGATCTCTCAAACTAGTTGAAGCCATGTCAAGGGATTAAAGCAATAATTCCGAAGAGATCAAAATTTCTTTCCTAGGGAAAAACTCTTCTACCCTCAACACCGCTCTGATACCATGTGAAAATTAACATTGTTGCAGTTACTAATTATTAATCTTCTATCGTAAATGATTATTAAACTACTAAAAATAAATTTCCAATTAATATCAAAAAATAACACAACTGCAACTTCACTAATAAAATATGGAAAGAAATTCAAAACACAAAGAACACAATATTTTTGGACAAATCGTCCCTAGAAAAACCCTAAGGGAAAACTAGTTCTGTAGATGGAAAATATATTAACTTTAGCGAATCAAAAGATACAAAATTCCTTGTCTCTCACTGGTAGAATTTAGACAACCTCCTAATTTCTTTTGCTGATATTCCCCACTGCTATTCCCAATGCTATCACTGTGTCGTTGCTAATATTGCAAAACAATTTCTTATCACTGCAAACTCATTTGCTAACACTACAAATGCTTCTGCAACTCTTGTTGTTCTCTGTTCTATTCTGTTCACCAAATGCCTCCCTTGACCCCCTTTTATACTACTTAACCAAGAGATTTTTAGTTGCTTCCTGATTAAGATAACTCAACCAAGAAGTTTCTAGTTGCTTCCTAACCAAGAAGTTTTTAGTTGCTTCTAGATTAAAACAACCTAACCGATAGGTTACTAGTAGCTTTTAGAAGGAATCAATTAATTAACAAATAATTATTGCTAATTAATCACGTGGATGAGCAACTGTCCAAGCTACCTAAAGGTTACTAGTAGCTTTCAGAAAGAATCAATTGATTAAAAAATAATTATTGCTAATTAATCACGTGGACGAACAACTGTCCAAGCTACCTAAAACTAACACAGAGCAAACACTAGCCCACTCACTCTGCCAAATACCAACCCACTGACTCATGCAGAGCACTCAACCAAATACAATATTCATTGTTACAATTTGTATTAGTGTATAAAGAAGCCGCCATGCTCATAGTATGTAATGAGAAACAAGATCTAGTTCTAGGCGACAGCTATCCAGCCCCATCGTTCGAAATGGTTGGATGCCATGGGCCATTTCCAACAGTCATCCCTATGCCAAACTCATCTGCAAGTCATTTGTCTGGCTCCTTAATTGTCGATCCTCCACCAGACATCTCTTATGCTGTCGCTGGTCTGTTGTGGTTTAAATGTCTCTAGTGAGTTTATCAATTACACTTTCGGCCACCCTTAAACATCACACACTAAGGGAAGAATTAAGCTTGGGAAAAAAAAGTCAACTTTGACTATTTAACACTTTTGGTCTCAGAATTAAGCTTAGTGTGTAATATTTAAGCCGTTCCCACATTTTCCAAAATTGGACCGAGCAAGCTTTGTCAACAGATTTCTCATTTTTTTTTTGGCCAACAGAAGTTTCAGCAGGGTGGAAGTTTTTTTTGCCTCCACCGATTTCTCATTGTCTTCACTAATATACTTGTTGTGACCTGTAAAAAATTTTATTAGTTCCTACCATAGAATTTATTCAATATTTGTTTGTCGACTTTTGACACCTCCCAGAATTGACGCCTTCTATCCGAATTTAATGCAAATCTGTGCAAATTTACCGATTTCATATCTATGTGATAAACTCCTCTACTGTGACCAGCGACTTTTAGATTGTGGCTCTCATTAAAAGCAATTTTTTAAATTTTAAATCTCTGTGATAAACTCTTCATTGCTGCCTTACATAATCATGCCTCAAAATAAATCCTTCCAAAGTAGCGGTATTGGTCCTCTATTGCATTATTTTGTGTTCTTTCTAAGATCAACCACCACATCTGTCTCAGCTAGAGTCACGTACCTACAGAGAGATAACATAAGAGGACCAATAAAATAATGACTTCAGAGTAGACTTTCTGTTGAAGATTTTTACTCCACATTCTTCCATTTTTACCACTTTAGAAATCGACATCTATGCGATGCAAAAGTTGGTTGGTACTTACAAAGTAATCTGGTTGTCATAGTCATTTTCATTATACAAAAAGTGTGTTAATTATTGTTAGTTGGACAGCTGTTATTTCTGACCTGAAAATAGCAGCAGTATTTATGGGTAGCTTGGACAACTGTTCATCCTTATCTATGAATAGCGGTTGTATTTATGGGTGGTTTGGACAACTGTTTGTCCACTTGCCAAAAATTAGTAAATGGTTATTATTTACTAATTTTAGTGATTCCTTTTGGACACTTTGCAACCAATTCTATTATTGGTTGTTGAGTTGTCTTAATCTCAGTCGTTGGTTAGATTTAATCTCGGTCGTTGGTTTACCAACAGGAGTAGTATAGAAAGGGGGTCATTGGGTCATTTGGATAGGAAGCGTTTTAGAGAAGTAGTTTGCAGTGTTAGCAAATAGTCTTGCAGTGTTAGCAAGGGCGCAGTGTTAGCGCAGGGATAGCAGTGAGGAATATTAGCGGGAGAAATTAGGAGGTTGTCAGAGTTCTGCCAGTGTGAGGCAAGGAATTTTGTATCTCTTGATTTGCTGAAGTTTAATATAATTTCTCATCTGTAGAATTGGTTTTCCCTTAGGGGTTTTTCCAAGGACAATTTGTCCAAAAATATTGTATTGCACATTTCTTTCCGTATTTTAAGTGAAGTTGCAGTTGTGTTATTTTTCGATATTAGCTGAGAATTTGTTTCCAGCAGTTTAATACTCGTTTATGATAGGAGATTAATAATCAGTGACTACAATAGTTTGATTTTTCGCATGGTATCAGAGCATTGTTAAGGGTAGAAGAGTTTTGCCCTAGGAAAGAAATTTTGATCTCTTTAGATTTATTATTGCTTTAAACCCTTGAGATGGCTTCAGCTAGTTTGAGAGATCAGGACAGATTGGATGGTGCCTCAAATTTTGGTGTCTGGAAAGCCAGAATTTCTTTATTGTTGGAAGAGAATGGTATCAAGGATTATGCTACCAGTGGTGTACTTGTACCAACGGATGCAACACAGCTTGCAGCATATAGGAAGGACGATGCCAAAGTGAGGAGGATTATCCTTGATGGTGTCAAGGATCATATTGTTCCACATATCTCAGAGCTAGATACAGCAAAGAAGATGTGGGACGCCATTCTAAATCTGTACCAGAATGCTACCACCAACAGGAAGTTGATTCTTTGAGAGAAGCTAAAGAATACCCCGATGAATTAGGGAGAAGACGTCACAAGTTACCTCACCAGGCTCAGACTTGTCAAGGATGAGTTAGCAGCTATTGGAGATAGCCCTAGTGATGATGAGCTAGTGAGAATAGCCCTAAATGGGTTTACTAAACAATGGAGTGTCTTTGTTCAAGTTGTTAGTGGACGAGATACTTTATCGAGTTGGGATCGACTATGGACTGATTTCACTCAAGAGGAGTTTAGACTAAGTCTTGTCAATGGGGCCAACAAGAGTTAGAAAAATGAGGTGGAACAAGAGAATGTTGCCCTAGTGGGTAAAGGGAAAGCAATGAAGGGATCTAGCAAAGGATCAAATTCACAAAGTGAAAAGAAGAAGAAGGACCTTTCTAAGGTCAAGTGCTTTGGATGTCACGAGTTTGGTCACTATGTCAGTGATTGCCCAGAGAGGAAAAGGGTAAGAAGTAGGTAGCAGCTTCAGCAAGTGCAGAAGAACTCTCCAGTAGAATGGAAGATGAGTTTGCACTCATAGCTTGTATGGTTAGCTCAACTTCATAGTGTGTTTGGTATATTGATAGTGGGGCGTCATTTCATATGACAAGAGTTAGAGAGTACTTCTCCAGTTACAAGGAGGAGGACACACACATCCAGATTTCTATGGAAAACTTGTCCAAACTCAACCCTGTTGGGAAAGGGACTGTTCAGTTTCAGAGGGAGAATGGAAAGATAATTCCTCTTCATGATGTGTTATATGTGCCAGGCTTAGATATGAATTTGATTTCTGTATCTGTTCTTCAGGATAGGGGGTAAAATGTACTCTTTAGAGGGACACATGTGTTGATTAAGCACAAGGATTGGAAATCACCCATAACTATTAGAGTTAGGAGTGGTTGCCTTTATAGATTGCAGTTTGATACTCCTAAGGCACTTATGAGTAACAATAATCCTAGAGATCTTGGAGAGCTATGGCATAGGAGGATGGGCCATATTCATCATGGAGCACTTAGATTGCTTCGTGAGACTGTGACAGGTGTTCCAGAGGTGAGCACAGAGCATGACAATGTATGTAAGGGATGTGTGTTGGGGAAGTTTGTGAAAGCATCTTTTCCAAGGAGTGACACCAGATCTAAGGGTGTTCTTGATCTAGTACATTCAGATGTTTGTGGACCGATGTCAACAAAATCTCTCAGAGGATATGAGTACTATGTTACTTTTATTGATGACTTCTCTAGAAAGACCTGGATATTCTTCTTGAAGACTAAGGATGAGGTTTTCAGTCGATTCCAAGAGTTCAAGGTTCTTGTGGAGAAATCAACAGGAAAGAAGATAAAGGTTCTTCGGTCAGACAATGGAGGCGAGTACAAAGGAAATGTCTTCCAGGAGTTCTGTACCAGAGAAGGAATCAAGAGAGAATGGACTGTTCCTTACAATCCACAGAAAAATGGAGTTGTTGAGAGGAAGAACCGTTCTATATCGGAGGTAGCAAGAGCTATGCTACATGACCAGGACATGCCCCGTTACTTATGGGCAGAGGTGTGTAATACAACAGTCTACATTCAGAATAGAGTTCCACACAAGGTGCTAGGGAAGATGACACCAGAGGAGGCTTTCACAGGGAAGAAGCCAGATGTTAGTCACTTCAGGATATTCGGGAGTTTGGCATATTGTCATATTCCTGGAGATACATGTACAAAGCTAGATTAGACTGCAGAGAGGGGGTACTTTGTTGGGTACAGTGAGACCTCAAAGGCATATAGGATTTTCATTCTGGGGACTAAAAGAATTATTGTCAGACGAGATGTCAAGTTCATGGAGGACAAGGCATTCAAGAGATCCAGAGATTTGCCAGCAAATGATCAGAGTGAGCAGCCAACAGAAGCTCCAAGACCAAGTCAAGGGCAGAAAAGCTCAAGTACAGTTACCAGTATGAGTGTAGACTCAGTTAGTGAAGATTCATAGAGTATGGAGCAACGGGTGCAATAGGAAATGCATCTAGAAGACTTAGAGGTTGACATTTCATCCTCTAGAGTTGGCAACGGGAACCATCTAGTTCTAGATACACAAAGGGATACTCAGGAGTTTGTGGGAGCTCCTAGGAAGAGTACTAGACAGCGAAGACAACTAGCCAAGTTCAATGACTATGTGGCATTAGTTAGTCAGTTGGTAGATAGTGAGCCTTCTAGCTATCAGGAAGTTGCAGAACATCAGGTATGGAAAGATGCTATGGTTGAGGAATATTCTTCAATAATGCAGAATGATGTGTGGGAGGTAGTACCTAGACCAACAGATAGGGCTGTAGTTGGATCATGCTGGATCTATAAGATAAAGCACGGTGCAGATGGTAGCATCGAGAAATACAAGGCTAGGTTCGTGGTAAAGGGGTTCTCTCAGAAGGAGGGAATAGACTATGAGGAGACATTTGCTCCAGTTGCTAGGTATACTTCTATACGAGCTGTAATCTCACTTGCAACACAGATGGGATGGCAAATCCATCAAATGGATGTCAAGACAGCATTCCTCAATGGTGAGTTGAAGGAGGAGGTATACAAAGAACAACCAGAAGGCTTTGTAGCACACAACAAAGAGACCCACGTGTGCAAATTAAAGAAAGCATTGTACGGACTCAAGTAGGCTCCTAGAGCGTGGTATGAGCGCATTGATACATACTTGCAGAAAATGGACTTTGTGAAGAGTGAAACAGATGCTAACCTCTACTACTTGATGGTTAGGGGTGAGATTCTCATTCTTGTTCTTTATGTGGACGACCTATTTCTTACAGGTTCACTAGGGCTCATAGTGGATTGCAAGAGGAACCTTGCAGAAGAGTTCGAGATGAAGGATTTAGGACTTATGCACTACTTTTTAGGCATGGAAGTGTGGCAGACAGATGGGGAGATTTTCCTTGGTCAAGGGAAATATTGCATTGAAATCTTGAAGAAATTTGGGATGGAGGATTGCAAAGCCATGTCTACACCCATGATCACGAATTGGAGGAAGGTAGATACATCTAAGGAGAAAGATGTAGATCCCACTTTATATAGACAGTTGATTGGTTCGCTTATGTACTTGGTCAACACTAGACCAGATATAGCATTTGCAGTTAACTCTCTTAGTCAGTTCATGATTGAACCAAAGAGAATGCATTGGATAGCGGCTAAGCATGTGCTACGTTACTTGCGTGGTACAGTCGAGTATGGGATCAGATGTGTTCGAGTTGAAGGTATCAGGTTGATAGGCTATACTGATGCAGATTGGGCAGGAAGTACAACGGAAAAAAGGAGCACTTCAGGATGTTGTTTCAGCTTGGGATCAGGAGTTGTATCTTGGTTCACCAGGGAGCAGAAGTCTGTGGCTCTAAGTTCAGCAGAAGCAGAATACATAGCAGCTAGCATGGCGACATGTGAAGCTATATGGCTTCAGAAGTTGTTAGTAGCCTTGTTTGGTCAGAAGGTTGAGACTACTGTGATACATTGTGACAATCAGAGTTGCATCAAGTTGTCTGAGAATCCAGTGTTTCATGATAGGTCTAAACATATAGATATCAGATATCACTTCATCAAAGATTGTGTACAAAGGGGAGTTGTTCGACTACAATACATACCTACAGATGAGCAGGTAGCAGACATTCTGACGAAGGCTTTGGGAAAGGCCAAATTTATCTTTTTCAGAAATAAGATGGGTGTCATGCAGAACAACTTCCTCGCTAAGAGGGAGTGTTGATTATTGTTAGTTGGACAGCAGTTATTTCTGACCCGAAAATAGTAGCACTATTTATGGGTAGCTTGGATAGCTGTTCATCCTTATCTATGAATAGCGGTTGTATTTATGGGTGGTTTGGACAGCTGTTTGTCCACTTGCCAAAAATTAGTAAATGGTTATTATTTACTAATTTTAGTGATTCCTTTTGGACACTTTGCAACCAATTCTATTATTGGCTGTCGAGTTGTCTTAATCTCAGCCGTTGGTTAGATTTAATCTCGGTCGTTGGTTTACCAACAGGAGTAGTATAGAAAGGGGTCATTTGGATAGGAAGCGTTTTGGAGAAGCAGTTTGCAGTGTTAGCAAACAGCCTTGCAGTGTTAGCAAGGGCGCAGTGTTAGCGCAGGGATAGCAGTGAGGAATATCAGTGGAAGAAATTAGGAGGTTGTCGGAGTTCTGCCAGTGTGAGGCAAGGAATTTTGTATCTCTTGATTTGCTGAAATTTAATATAATTTCTCATCTGTAGAACTGGTTTTCCCTTAGGGGTTTTTCCAGGGACAATTTGTCTGAAAATATTGTGTTGATTGTGTTGCGCATTTCTTTCCGTATTTTAAGTGAAGTTGTAGTTGTGTTATTTTTCGATATTAGCTGAGAATTTGTTTCCAGTAGTTTAATAATCGTTTATGATAGGAGATTAATAATCAGTGACTGCAATAGTTTGATTTTTCACAAAGTGAACTGGAATTACATTGAGATCTACTGATTCAATTTTAATTTATGTCTCTAAAATGAAAACAAGACCTATGCGAAGACCAAGTTTCCATCTTAAAAGTCTCCTTGTCGATCCTGGAATTGTCATTAATGTGACCACCAATTGATCATGGAATTTGATGTGAATTATTAATCCAAAAAGATTTCATCCAAATGTTGAAAGAAAAACCATCCAAAAAATCCTCTGTTCTTCGATTCTGCAAATTCTATTAAAAAAGCCCTCAACAAAACCATCGAATTCATCCCCAAATTTTGTGTGGAATGTAGAAGAAAAAATTATGAATCAAAGATTAAAAACCAAAGGCTATACAAAAAATATATTGTAATTTTCCTTGAATTTCACTTCTGTGCAACCAAAACAAGAGTTTGGTGTGAGGTTTAGTCTCCATCTTACAAGAGTGGGGACAACATCCTTCTCTTAGCATCTTGTAAAACAATTTGCCAAACATGTAGAATGTAAATAATTGATTGACAAGTCAGGGGATTTGGTTGCATATCGTACTTCATCTACCTTCAAAAACCTGAATCAACAATTGAATCGTTTTTTCCATAGCACTCTCCGGAAACCTGCAGAAGAGTAATTGGCCCCTTCCCTTGACCATTCAGCACAACCAACACAAGGCGGATGAATGGAATAGACAGCTACTTGGTCAGTATTACATTCAACGTGGCTGCACACATGAACTGTGTAGCACCTCCAAATAAACATTGCCAAACATTAATAAAATTTCAGAAAGCCAAGTTTGCTGCCCAAATGACCTAAAATTCAGCGATTCGAGGCAAACGATAATTGATTCAATTAGATTTTGAAACAAGTTATTACAATAGATGTTTTATGAATTGAAATCTAAAATTCCATAAATGGCCAAAATATCGAGACTAACGAATATGTGAAATTGTCGTTTATTAGAATGTGATCTTGTTAAATTGGCATAATTTTGTATAGGGATGAATGATTATGATTTTCATAAATAAAAATAAAAATTATTAACACATAATTGCAAGGATAAAAAAGATGTTGTAAATGAAATTTGAAATTTGATTGATGACTAGAGATAGAAAGTCTCCTTTGAATTGGAGTTTAAAATTTTGAGCAATCTTTTTATTGGAACAATGACATTCTAAAATATTGAAGATATAATTCTATTTATATGATTTGATATATTACATTTTTCAATTGAGGATATATTTAGTGATTTCTATATAGTTCTAACAATTTAAATAAGTGCCACATAGTGGCTTAGTACTTGCCTGTAGTTTTTATATAAATCTAATTAAATTTAAAAAAAAATTATTATAGTATATAAAATATTTTAATTAATAAAATTCTTATATAATTATATTTTTCTATAATGATATTAAGTTAAATTTAAATTTTATACATAATTATTGATCTATATGTTTTATTATATATATCTTATGATATTATTATATTATAAATAAATTATAATATGAAAGAAATAATATTTTTTATAATAATAATAAATCTTAAATAATTATATAATATAATTAATCTTATTTTTAATTGAATGTCAAAAATACAATATAAAGATATAAATCAATGTACTTCCATTCAAAAAAATAAAAATATTAATCTTAATGAATCACATTCAGCTTAATAAAAAATAACTCTTAAAAAGTATTAGTTTTATAATCTATCAAATTCGGTCAATATAAGAGCTAAATGAATTCACCCAATCATAACATAGAAAAATATTCTGTTAAATTTGTAAAGTTAAAAATCTTATATGCTATGCAACGTATTAGTTTGATAAGACACTTTTAAAATGATTAATTCTTAGTCATAGAAACAAAAATATTTAATCACTAGTTAAAGCCTAAAATTCAAAAAGTATCACAAGAGTATCACAATAGTACTTAGCCTATCAGCAAGTGCTAACAAGATAGAAGGGTACTCACCATCTTAATAATCTTGAGAATGGATACAAAGTTCAAATGATAATCATTCATCCAACTACTTATGCAAGATGTTCCCAAGAATATTTAAATAGATTTGTTGGTGAATATTCTTCATTATACAAAAGTCCATAAGTTTCGACAATTTGTTTTTTTAATCTAAATAACCATTATATACTAATCTTCTAATTAAACATTTGGACTTAATGTTATTATCAATACAAACCAAACAAAATTAATTTCATAGACATACATTTTTTTCAACATAAATAAAATTTGTTTGTTTTCCTAATTATTTCTATTGATTTATAATTGTTTTTTAAAATATATTTTTATTACTATTATTAATCATATAGTAAGTAATTTTGTTTTTTGATAAATTAAAGTATAATAAATGATAAATTTTATAAAATAAATATCAATTAATATATTATAAATTATTGTTTATTTGAATTTTTAAATATTATTTTTATAGAAATTTTATTTAATAGGTAATTTTATAATTTTTGCTAATTGTACAATAAATAAATAATGAACTATTGACTTGTTTGGGAGAGATAGAAAATATCAAGTATCAATCAATATTTTTTTTGATAGCGTTAGCCGCACATGAAATGACTCAAGATAACAACTATCAAAAGAAGAAGATGACCCATCCATAGTAGTGTGTCACTGACCTTGATTGGAAATGCAATAATCTCAATTGTCCCAAGTTTTTTTGGATGATAATGGCTCATGAGTTGTCCCAAAATGAGATTTTGTTTCTTACACTTTGACATTTATAAAAACCATCTCTTTTGTAATATCATAAAGCTCCTTATCTTTGTAGATAGCCTAATGAGAATTTTAGAGCAAGTGTTTTAGAACTCATGGGAGGTTCCCAGAACCAAGCTAAGCAAGTCTGCTAAAAAGTCTCAATAAGAAGAAGAGGTAGCCTTGAAGATGCCAATGAGGGTGGTGATTTTGTAAATCAAATAAAACATGAGTGATGAGATCAGGGTCATTTTCTCTCTTGAATAAATTTGAAGTAGCATGTGAAAGATGTGACCATAAAAATTCAATTAAATCCACTCAGTATCGACCCAATACACTTGATAATCTTATATAATCATTTGTCCAAGTTAGTCCATCACTACCTACGGAAGGTGCATCTCAACATATAGACCAAGATCATCCTACCAAGCTCAAAGGTCTAAGTGGGGAACCTCTACGAGTATCTACAAGGGGACCACCTTTATTTTTGGAGAGTCAGAGGATACAATGACAAATATAAGAGCATAGTGTTCCAAGTTAGTCATTTAGGCATGATTAGTGAGATCTCCTTTCTACATGGTCTAATAGAGTGAGCTTGTATTGATAATGCTCAGATAGAGGTGAATCATCTTTGGGTCATACTTAACACAAAGTGTACTTCAACAAAGAGTGTGCAGATTGGAAATATTATACTAAAAGCTCAAGTAGATATGTTTAGAGATACTATGGTAGAGAGAAACATTTTTTCAACAAGGAAACAAGAGCAACTAGAGGAGATTAACAAAAATGTCAATAATTTGAGACAAGGGTTGGATTCAATGACTACAGACAAAAATTGTTGGGAACTGATGGCAAGTAATTTCTAAACAGAGCATAATGTTGTCCAACAAGTAAAAGCTCTCCCAAGTATTATCTCATTCATCATATGCCATGAAAGATCAAGGTTAAGCTAGTTAGGAGGAGACATACTATATGGGCCTTTACCATTAGGCGATCCCAGTAGATCAATGACAAGTGACATGCTCTGAAAAATTAACATACTGAACATATGACTAGGCTAATGAGATGAGGTAGACTATGAGCTATAGGAAATAGGAATTGGAGACAAGGTATGATGATGCCAAGAGTGTCATCGTTAGAAGTCACACTAGATGATGTGCCCCTTGTTCAAAATGTAGAAAGTCAGCCTCTTGTAGCAGAACATGATCGATCTTAAATTTTTGTTCATTTTCTCATTTAGTGTTACTGCTTCTCTTGATGAATAAAAGACATTTGATATTATTGATATCTCTAGTGCATAATGATTTATGATGTGATGGAAATAGTGAATGCAAGTAATAATGCAAATGCAAATATGATAAATGTGAATGAAAGCATCTAGATATATAATGATGTAGTTAAATGTCGATAACATATTAGGACCTTGTAACATGAATACAAATAAACCTTAATGCATGATGGAAAATGCAACTTTATAATGAGATTCTAAATCAAGTGTACCATATTGTAGCTTTAGGAACATGTAATCGACTTAGGAGGGGAGAATATAGATTTATAAAAGTTGGTAATTGTAAAGCTAAAAGATATTCCCAAAAGGCTTATCATGTGAATTTAAACATGTTGTCTTTAGAAAAAACAAAATGAAATGAATTATGTAACTATAAGGGACTCCCTTGGTATGAACAACACTGAAAAAGAAATATTCTAATACAATTGATAGGTGTGCAGAAATAAATTTCTAATAATTACATGAGCTATCACTATACACATATCACAATGTCACACTAGATAGATCCAAAATTGATATAGGTAAGATTGAAACACAAGCCCTCACATTTATAGTAATTTTTAGAGCCCAATCCTAATAAAAAAATTCTATAGAATCTTCATTCTCTTATGATTGATATTGAAAAATGAAAAGAATCTAGATACAACATTATTAGAAAGAAAGAGATAAAATCATGTGCAAATTATCTCACAAAAAATCCATGTGATGTCATCTATACATCCACTTTCTAAGTACCACAAAATTATTCTGTTACTTTGATACTTTTTTTAGCTTCTTTTCAAATTGTAGAATTTTTTCTTCTACATGTATCCCATAACTTTTATAAGTGCTTCCTCTTTATTATTTAGATCTTCATTTGTTCTTTCGCATAACCCTTACACGTCCTTTGGATGCAAGTGCTAGTTATTATTATTTATAAAATTGTGATTGAGAGGTGGGTCATATAAACACTGTGCCAATTTCCTTATCCAAATCTGATATGATTCTTGCCCTACTGTTAGGTGGGCAGAGGCATAGTAAAATATGAAACGCAATAAATGTGCTACGGCACAATATTTGATTATCTTTTTCTTGATTGATTAAAAATGAATACACAACACTCCTTTTATAGGCAAGTTTACATTCTCTAGAAATCTCTGACATTTGTCGACAAGAAAATAATCTACAAGATTCTGGAAACTACTATAGCCGACAACCTAAACCTAACCTAAACCTAAACTTCTAGAAACATTTAATGATGGGTTAGAGTAGAAATTATTATTTCTAACACTCCCCCCTAATTTCTACTATCGATTATTACAAAACTTTTTTGATATTTACAACTCTCACAGCCTCCTTCAAAATTTCAAATTGTACTTGTGGTAAGGCCTTGGTGAAGATATCTGCAAGTTGCTCCTCTGATCTGCAATGTTGTAGATTAATTTCTCTCCTGTTAACCAGCTCTCTAATGAAGTGATACCTTGTGTCAATGTGCTTTGTCCTCTTGTGAAACATATGGTTCTTTGAAAGTGCAATAGCAGACTTGTTATCACAATAGATTGTAGTAGGTCCATCTTGAGCTTGTATTAAGTCTTTCAAAATCCTTCGCATCCATACTGCTTGACATGCTACTGTTGTTCCTACTACATAATTTGCTTCAACTGATGAGAGAGTTACTAAAGGTTGCTTCTTTGATGCCCAGGCTACAACACCTGTCCCAAGATGAAATGCATATCTAGATATACTCCTTCTATCCTCAATATTCCCTGCAAAATCACTATCTGTATATCCAACTAACTGAAAATCATCTAAAGTGGAATATAAAATGCCATGATTCATAGTTCCTGCAATATATCTCAAAATCCCTTTTCCTACTTGCCAATGTGAGGTCTTTGGTGAATCCATGAATCTAGAGATTAAACTCACTCCATACATAATGTCTGGTCTAGTAGTAGTGAGATACATCAAACTACCAGCCAATCTTCTGAATATAGTTAAATCAAAATCTTTTTCAATATCTTCTCTATTTAATTTGGTGCCTACTACCATAGGTGTAGAAACTGAACTGCAATTTATCAATCTAAATCTTTTCAAAATATATTTTGCATATTTACCTTGGCAAATAAAAATTTCTTTCTCATTTTGAGTAACTTCAATGCCAAGAAAATATTTCATCAATCCTAGATCTGTCATTTCAAATTCCCTTTTCATTGCTAATTTAAACATGTCAATAGATAAATTACCTGTAAAGATCAAATCATCAACATATAAACAAACAATCAAAATTTGACCTTGTTAATTGATCTTGGTATATAATGTAGGTTCACTAGTGCTTCTCTTGAATCCATTCTTCATCATGTATGAATCTATTCTACTGTACCAGGGTCTTGGAGCTTGCTTCAATCCATAGAGTGCCTTCTTCAACTTATAAACTTTGTCTTCATGTCCTCTTATTTCATATCCTAGTGGTTGTTGTACATAGACTTCTTCATCCAAATATCCATTCAAAAATGCTGATTTGATGTCTATTTGGTGAACCATCCATTTGTTTTGAGCTGCAATAGCTAATACTATTCTGACAGTGTCAAGTCTTGCTACAGGTGCAAATGTCTCATTATAGTCAACCCCATATTCTTGTGAAAATACCTTAGCAACTAACATTGCCTTATATTTGTCTTCATCTCCATTAGCTTTAAACTTAGTCTTATAAACCCATTTTACACCAATAGAATCTTTGTTCTTAGGAAAATCAACTAATTCCCATGTATCATTTCTCTCAATTGATTCTATTTCATCATTCATTGCATTAATCCAATGTTCTTCCTTAATTGCATCTTCAAAATATATAGGATCTTGAGTGAATAAAGCAAAATTTGATTGCAAATCTAATTTACTTCCTTGCTCATAAATCTCACTCAACCTTCTAGTTTTCTTGCTTGATCTCAGTTGTGCAAGTATAGGGTTTGAATTATTACTTACTTGTGAATTTGAAGATTCTCCATGCTCAACTTCAATTTCTAAGTGATCTCCTTGTGGAATTTGTGGTGGAGTTCCTTCTTGGTCAATTGTTTGGTCCTCTTGATCTTCATGATCCTTTTTATCCTTCTCATCATATGTTATTGTTCCAGCACGTGTAACATTTGTATCTATATTTCCATCCCAAGATTCATCTTCTTTAAATACAACATCTCT
This sequence comes from Cupressus sempervirens, assembly GCA_028749045.1. Lineage (NCBI taxonomy): Eukaryota > Viridiplantae > Streptophyta > Pinopsida > Cupressales > Cupressaceae > Cupressus > Cupressus sempervirens. Next base: position 1,036,944,993 of record CM053785.1, read on the forward strand.
ACTCACAATGAATTTTCTAATGATAGGATTAAACAACCTATATGCCTTAGATTGCTCATCATAGCCAACAAAAATGCATTTCTCACTCTTATCATCTAACTTACTTCTAGTTTCTTTAGGAACATGTGCATATGCAATACAACCAAATACTTTGAGATGAGAAACACTATGAATCTTACCACTCCATGCTTGTTGTGGAACCATGTCCCTCATAATCTTTGTTGGACTCCTATTCAAAATATAAATAGCACAAGAAATTGCCTCAGCGTAATACTCATTAGGAAGATTCTTACCTTTCAACATGCTCCTTGCCATCTCCATTATTGTCCTGGTTTTTCTCTCTGCAACACCATTTTGCTGTGGTGTGTAAATGGTAGTAAATTATTTTTTGATTCCATGATCCCTGCAATAATGTAAAAATTCATTTGACTTATACTCTCCTCCTCTATCAGATCTCAATACCTTGATAGGTAAACAACTTTGTTTCTCAACAAAAGCCCTAAATTCTTTAAATTTGCCAAAAGTTTCAGATTTGTATTTAAGAAAGTAAACCCATGTCTTTCTAGTAAAGTCATCAATAAATGTTAAGAAATAAATACTCCCCCCTAATGATGGTGTTTTCATTGGACCACATATATCTGAACATACAATTTCTAAAGGTACCCTTGCTCTATATGACATCCCTTTTGGAAAACTTTCTTTGTGATGTTTGGCCAAAATACAACTTTCACATGGACTTAATGATGCTTCAATTGGGGTAAGCCTCTTACCATTTCCTTTCTTTGCAATAAAGATAACCCTTTGAGATTTAGGTGACCATACCTCAAGTGCCATATCCATGTTTGATCTTGACTTGCTGCTTTGAAACTTGCTACAACTTCATCAATCATATTGCTCTTCACCCAAAGTGGAAATATTCTATTATTTGTCATTTCTACCCTTGCAATCACCATTTTACTAGGAGGCATATCAAATATAGTGCACAATTTTTTCTCAAAAATAACTCTATAACCTTTTTGACTAAGCTGCCCCACACTTATAAGATTATGTTTCAAACCAGGTACAAAGTATACATCATAAATAGATTTCTTACCTTGCTTTGTTATAACATTGATTTTGCCTTTTCCACTCACTTCCACTATCTCATTATTTCCTAACTTCACTTCAGATTTAATTGATCTATCTAAACTTTCAAAAAACTCTTCATTGCCTGTCATATGATTGATGCAACCACTATCTAAAAATCAGAAATGATTTGTGCTCTTTTGAGCTACATTACAAGTAATGAACAATGACTCAGAATTACTCTCAAAAAAATTTACATTTTGCTTACTAATATCAGCTTGTTTTTTCCGACACTCATTTGCAAAATGTCCAAACTTCTTGCAGTAATAACATTGAACATTTGATTTATCGTACTTTTGTGATGTCTAATGGTTATAGCTTCCCCTTGAGTATTGATTTCTTCTTTCTCTTGAATCTAGACTCCGTTCTTCTTTTTGAAAATTATTTTTGCCTCTTACTCTTCCTCTAAATCCAACATTTCCTCTTCCTCTACCAAATGTCATTTGTGTTTTGAATGCATTCTCTAGTGAATTACCATTACGCTTGTTCAACCTGTCTTCATGATTATACAAAAATCCAAAAATCTTATCTATAGACAATGTTGTTAAATCCTTAGATTCTTTAATTGCAACCACAACATTATCAAATTTAGGAGGCAAACTTAAAAAAATTTCTACAAATTTTTGGTTAGAAAGCTCATCACCATTCATCCTTACTTGATTAACCACATTTATAACATGATTTGAAAATTGTTCTATAGAGTCAGACTCCTTCATTTGTAAATTCTCAAATTCTCTTCTAAGTTCTTGCAATTTGACAATCTTTACCTTATAACTTGATATGAAGTCTCAAGAATGTCCCGAGCTTGCTTGGCTGTAACAGCTGGCTTAATTTTTCCAAGAACTGAGTCATCCAGAGCTTGTCCAATAATTTGCAAAGCTTTCTTACTCTTCTACGTATTCTCATCAAGCATTTTCTTTTGGTCAGCATTTAAAGTAGACTCATCCATAGGTTCAGCATAACCAGTTAAGATTATATCTAATAACTCATAGGAATCAAATATAAGCTTCATTCTAAAAGCCCAATCATCATAATTCTTTCCAGAGAACATAGGAATTGAAGCCTAAGAACTCCCTGAAGCCATGCTCGACAAATACTTATAAAGAATATTCACAGATATAACAAACCCTAAATAGGGCAATAAGAAACTTACCGATCTCACAATAACTTTCTCTGCTATAGTCCTCCTTATGTACAATCCTTCAAACACCTCTTCTAAACTTGGCTCTAAACTTGGCTCTGATACCACTTGTTAGGTGGGTAGAGGCACAGTAAAATATAAAACGCAATAAATGTGCTGCGGCACAATATTTGATTATCTTTTTCTTGATTGATTAAAAATGAATACACAACACTCCTTTTATAGGCAAGTTTACATTCTCTAAAAAACTTTGACATTTGTCAACAAGACAATAATCTACGAGATTTTGGAAACTACTATAGCCGACAACCTAAACCTAACCTAAACCTAAACTTCTAGAAACATTTAATGACGGATTAGAGTAGAAATTATTATTTCTAACACCTACCTCATTAAATCTGAAACAAACAAGACTGGGGGAAAAAATACAGTACCTAGCAAAGACAGCAAGGCGCTATGTCTACAGTAGAAATACATGCACTTATGAGAATTATTATAGAATGTGTGGAATCTGTAGTTTACAAGGATGTCAGTAATAAATATACGATTACTTAACAAATTTACAGCAAACTGAATATTTAAATTAACAGTCTTAAATAGAAGTGAACATATGTTTGAATAACTGCATCTTGGTAAGATCGGCGTTCAAATTGCAAACATGCAGTCCCAATTATCTTCAATCTGTATATTAATAGAAGTATAAAACTCTATATTTAAAGATGTTATTAGATATTTCATTCTGATGACAGACTACAAAGTACGATTAAGATATTGATTTTAAAAGAGATTATACATAGTTTAATCTATAAGTTTCTTAATCTCGTAAAACTTCTTAAAACACTTAGATCTTGTGGTTATAGATGATGAAAATTAAATCTGAACTATGAAGAAAATAAGTGAAGAAAAAGAAAGGCATAGCAGAGATAACTTTCAATTATAATGTTAATGGAACAGAAACATTTCTGATTGTGATTCGAATGGTCACAATGCTTATATTTATCGAGACTACCTACCCCATTACAACTAAAAGAAACTTCCAGTATGCAGATAAGGCTCAGTCAACAGATAGACGTAGCTCACTACACTGCAGTCATTTATGAACACGGAACACATAGTGTATTTCAGTTAGAATTAACTTCACACGTGGTGATGAAGAATAGTTTTATCCAACAATAGAATACTCAAACTAAGGAAATGATTGAAAAAAAACCAAAAACTTGGTAATATTATCAGAGTAGCTAAGGAAAGAATTCATCCACCGAAATCTGATCTTGAGAGCTAACTATCTTGAACCATGTATGTTCTCTTGCATTTTCTATTGTATTGAACATCACAAATCTTGATCTTGGTGCCTATATTTGCAGAAAATAAGAGATGATTGTACTCGGCGGAAAATCTGGTTACAGAAACTCTTTTTGTATGACCACTCTATATGTGCTGCAGGAGTAGTTACAAGAACAATATTTTCGTATTGATGTTTTAGGACATATTTTAATATTTTAGGGCATATTTTAATGTTTTGTTATCACTTAGTAAATGATTGATGTTTTAGGGCATATTTTAATGTTTTGTTATTATATAGTAAAGGATTGAATAAAACCTTTATGGGTCTAGTGGTTGCCAAAAACAATTTTTAACTATTTATCATTGTTTATATATTCTGTCCAATCGATTGCTGGAAAGAGGATTTGTTTTTCTTTTGTGTGGTAAGAAGGTCGAGATATTGTGAAATTATTTGTACTATGCCCTAAATAGATGAAATAAATAACATTGTGGTGGTTTCCTAATATTTTAGTTATATTTTATTCACACTACAAATTGATTAGAGATGCATATCATATTTATTGGTTTCTTCTGAACAAAATAGTAGTGGCATTTTTATTTTTATTTTTGTAGAAGTTATTGTTGTAGGAAGCTAGACTCACACAAAAACCTCTAGGAGTTAATTTGGGCAAAAATGTCTCTTGCTCGCATGAACACCATTTGAAGTGGCCTGAGTGTGGTGGAGAGCAGGTAGGAGAAATGTACAATAATTTCTCCATGGTCATTTGCAGGAATGGGCTACAATTTGAAGAAACATGTGTTTGGTAAGGCAGCATCTTTATATGCTTGCTATGAATGAATAGATGTAACTTGTAAGGTGTTTTTCATATTTGTTGTTTTTCCTATAGTCTTCTCCAATTTCTTCTCTCCATCTCATAGGGAAGCTATTTTAGAATTTATTCTTTTTATCTCCTCATCATATTGGTATCAAAGTGAGACAAGGTCTTGCTTTGAAGAGTATGTTTGCAAAAGAATCACAGACGGAAGCTGAGGCTCACACCATGCCTCTGAAAAGTATGACTCTAGATGCCATCAAAAAGGTGATGGAGGAACTTCTAGAAGAGAAGTTGAAGGAGTTCAAGAAGGGGTCCAGTGACAAGGATAAGGAGAATGAGATGGAAGAAGGTGTCAATGGAGATGAAGAAGGAGAATAGCACTAGGATCCACGAATCCAATTTCCTGTAGATCAAAAGGAATTTGTTGATGCTTTAAAGTCAATAAGAGGAGATGTTACCAATAGGATACCCACATATGGAGGTAGTCTCAATAGTGAGGAAGTGATTGAATGGATTGAAGCAATCACCAATCACTTCAAATTGAATGAAGTTCCAAAGAATGATAGTGTAAGGATTGCAAAAGGAAAACTGAGAGGATCTTCTCTCTCATGATGGAATTATATTCAAGGAGAAAGGATACAAAATAATAAAAGTTATATTTCTTCATGGGAAGTAATGAAGGCAAAAATCAAGGCACAATTTCCACCCATAGATCATGAGGTGCAGCTGTTTAAAAAATTGCAAAGCCTAAAGCAGTGAGAGATGGACGTGAATGCCTATATGGAGGAGTTCCATAGGTTAACTCTTAGGGAAAAGAAACAAGAGGAGGAACTAGCAAGAGTGACCAGGTATTTAAATGGTCTGAGAATGAGCATACACGAGGAGATCAGCCTCTTGGCCCTAGATACATTGGGAAAGCATTTTCAACTTGCTCTTAAAGTTGAAGAGAAACTCAAGAGGAAGGGTGATCAAAAACAAGGAGGGAGAAGTGGAAGGAATGACTAAAGTAGAGGAAACTTCAATAATAGAGGACAAGGCAAGAGGTCCCAAGGTGAGTCTAACCCTAAGGAGAAAGCGGGTGACTCAAGTAGCAGACGAGGCTATGGTGGAAGGGGATCTAATGGAGGAAGATCATGTGGATCAGGCAAAGGATCCAGGTTCTTAGCAATGAATTGCTACAATTGTGGTTAGATGGAACACCCAAAATATAAGTGTCCACAAAGGGCATCTACTTCTCAAAATGGTGAAAGGAGAGTTACTTATGTGCAAGAAGATAATGTGAGTATGAACTCATCAGAAGTTTAGTTGATGATAGAGGTTGAAGGAGAAAGTCTCATGATAAGGAAGACACTTCTTAAGGAACCAGTGAAAGAAAATACCACTCGAAGGAGGGCTCTTTTTCAAGTTCAATGCAAGATGAAAGGTAAGTTGTGCAAGGTGATAATTGATTATGGTTCCATGGATAATATCATCTCACTTGAGGCTATAAACAAATTGAAGTTAGAGAGACTTCCACATTCTTGTCCATACAAGGTCATTTGGTTGAACAAAGGAAAAATACAAAGTTGTGAATGAGCAAGCTTGGGTACAGTTCAACATAGGGGGATATAAGGATAAAATATTGTGTGACATGTTTCCCATGGATGGTTGCCACCTCTTGCTAGGAAGGCCTTGGAAATTTGACAGGAAGGCATGCCATGATGGTGAGAAGAATTATTATAGCCTCCAAAAGGATGGAGTGATGTACAAATTGAATTCTAAAGGAGAAGAGAAAGGGGTTGGTCAAGTTGGACCAAGTGTGTTGATGGTGGATGAGAAAGAGTTCATTAATACTCTTGAAGAAGATGGAATACACTTTGCCTTGGTGATGAAGCCTAAGGAAGATAGGAAGAAGGAACATAGAACAATAGGCCTGAAAGAAGTTGAAGAGTTGTTGAACTAGTACAAGGACATCATTTCTGAGATAATGCATGAGTCTCTGTCACTGATAAGAGACATAGGTCACCAGATTGATCTTATTCCTAGAGCAGTGCTACCCATAAAGGTAGCATATAAGATGACACCACAACAAAATGAACAGATTGCTAGGCAAATACAAGAGTTGCTTAACATGGAGTTAATAAGGAAAAGTATTAACCCATATGTCATACTCTTAGTTCTTGCTCCAAAGAAGGATAGTAAGTGGTGGCTATGTACTAATTCTCGGTCCATTAATAGGATAACTATAAGATATAAATTTCCTATTCCTAGAATAGAAGGTTTGTTGGATTCTTTTGGGGGAGCTTCATATTTTTCTAAAATAGATCTCAAAAATAGGTATTATCAAATAAGGATATTAGAGGGGGATGAATGGAAGATGGCCTTTAAACCTAATGAAGGGTTGTATGAATGGCTAGTTATGCCATTTGGTTTATCAAATGCTCCTAGTACATTTATGTGACTAATAAATGAATTTTTGTGGGACTTCATTAGGAAGTTTGTTGTTGTCTACCTTAATGATATTTTGGTGTAAAGCAGGAATAAGAAAGAGCATTTGCAACATTTGAAGATAGTTTTACAAAGGCTATAGGAACAAAAGTTGAAGATGAACTTAGAGAAGTGTGACTTTTTGAAACAAGAGTTGGTGTATCTTGGATTTGTGATATCCAAGGGAGATCTGAAAATGGATCCATCTTTAGTGGAGGCCATCATTAATTGGCCAACACCAAGGGTTGTTGGAGAGGTTAGAAGTTTTCATGGTTTGGCCACATTCTATAGGAAGTTCATAAAGAACTTTAGCAGCATTTGTGCACCAATTTTAGACACCATCAAAGGAGGCGGTAAAACAAAGTTTGAAAGGAGGAGGTAAAATGAAGTTTGAATGGAATAGTGCAGCAAATAAGAGTTTTAAGAAACTCAAACAAGAGGTATCCAAGTATCCTATTCTTGTTTTACCATATTTTAATAAAGTTTTTACAATAGAATGTGATGCTAGTGGCTTTGCAATAGGGGTTGTTCTTAGTCAAGAAGGCAAACCAGTTGCATTTTTCAGTGAGAAGCTAAATGAGGAAAAGAAGAAATATTCTTCTTATGATTTAGAATTGTATGCCATGGTCTCAGCATTAAAAAAATGGAGGCACTATTTTCTGCCTAAGGAGTTTATTGTGTGTACTGACAACCACGCTCTTAGTTTCTTGAATGGATAGGAAAAACTCGACCATAGGCACATGAAATGGGTTGAGAGTTTGTAGGCTTATACCTTCACAATCAAGCATAAGAAGGGACAAGCCAATAAGGTGGTTGATGCACTTACTAGGAGAGTGTTAATAGTGCAAGAAGTACAACTCCAAAACATGGGTGTATATGTATTGAAGGGAATGTATGTGGAAGATGGAGATTTCAGTGAAGCATATGAGGTTTGCACTAAGTTGGAAGATAGTTTTCATTCTAATTTTTCTAAATCCATTGCGCAAGATAGACTATTGTTTAAAGGTAGCCAACTATATATTCCCAAATGTTCTATGTGGGACAATGTCATTAAAGAAAAATATTGTTGAGGTCTTAGTGGTCATTTTGGAATCAACAAGACATTGGAATTGGTAAAAAGATTTTATTATTGGCCTAAGATGCAAAAAAACATTAGGAATTTTGTGGAAGGTTGTCTTTTATGTCAAAGGGCAAACAGAGTGTCAACAAATGCTGCACTTTATCAGCCTTTACCCATACAGAACAGACCTTGGGAGTGTTTGAGTATGGATTTTGTGATGGGATTACGAAGGAAAAAGATAGGTTATGACAACATATTTTTGGTTATTAATAGATTTAGTAAAATGGCTCACTTTATTCCATGTAAAATCACTAATGATGCTAGTTATATTACAAGACTACTCTTTAAAGAAATAGTTTGTATTCATGGTTTTCCATTGAGTATTGTATCTGACAGGGACAACATGTTTGTGGGTCACTTTTGGAGGACCCTATGGAAGAAATTGGGCACAAATTTATCTTTTAGCTCAAACTATCATCCTCAAATAGATGGGAAAACTAAGGTGGTTAATAGATCCTTGGGAAACCTTTTGAGATGTTTGACATGAGAACATGGAGGTAGTTGGGATGCCATCATACCTTAGGAAGAATTTGGTTACAATGACTCGATGAATCATAGCACAAGCATGGGACCTTTTGAAGTTGTTTATGGGAGACATCCAAGGGGAGTTTTCAAACTTAGGAATGTGGGTAGTTTGGAGAAAAGGAGTGGATATGCAGAAGAGTTTTCTTAAGCAATGGTGGAAGTGCATGAGCACACGAGGAAAACCCTGCAACAAAATAACCTGAAGGTAAAGCCTAAGGAAAACTTGAAGAGAAAGAATGAGCAATTCCAAATAGGGAATCTGGTTATGGTACACCTGAACAAAGATCGATTACCTTGAGGCAGCCATATGAAGTTGATGATGAAGAAGATTGGACCATGTGAAATTCTAGAAAAGTATGGAGAAAATGCTTACAAAGTGGCATTGCCTCTAGATGTAGCTATTTCACCTATATTTAATGTCTCATATCTCAAATTGTATAAAGGTTCAAATGAAGAAGTTGGCACAGAAGAAACAACACATGAATCAAATGACTGGATTCAAGAATTTCCTTCTAAGGAGAAGCCAAAAATGGAGTGCAATATCACTAGCAAAGAGGCCATGAGGACAAGACACAAAGTGCACATAGAGCACTTGGTCAAGTAGAAGGGCCTTCCAGATTTTGAAGCCACTTAGTTACCAGAAATAGAAATTTTGAGGCAAGGTGGGAATCTACAATAGTTGGTCTTCAAGAGGACATGAGACAAAATTTACCCTCAAGAGTATGTTGTAGGAGGAGCTATAGGAATAATATTTTTGTATTTTTTATGGGGGGTACTTTGATGTTTTAGTGCATATTTTAATGTTTTGTTATCACTTTGTAAAGGATTGATGTTTTAGGACATATTCTAATGTTTTTGTTATCACTTAGTAAAGGATTGAATAAAACCTTTATGAGTCTGGTGGTTTCCAAAAATAATTTTTAACTATTTATCATTTTTTATATATTCTCTCCAAAATTGATCACTGGAGAGAGGATTTTTTTTTCTTTTATGTGGGAAGAAGGACGAGATATTGTTCAAATTATTTGTACTTTTCCCTAAATAGATGAAATACATCACATTGTGGTGGTTTCCTATTACTTTAGTTTATATTTTGTTCACATTGCAAATTGATTAGAGATGCATATCATAATTATTGGTTTCTTCTAAACAAAATAGTAGTGGCATTTTTTTTTTTTGTAGAAGTTATTGCTGTAGGAAGCTAGACTCACACAAAAACCTCTAGGATTTAATTTAGGAAAAATGCCTTTTTCTCGCATGAACACCATGTGAAGTGGCCTGAGTGTGGTGGAGAGTGGGTAGGAGGAATGTACAATAATTTCTCCATGGTCATTTGTAAGAACACGCTACAATTTGAAGAAACATGTGTTTCGTTAGGCAACATCTCTATGTGTTTTCCGTGAATGAATAGATGTAACCTGTAAGGTGTTGTTCATATTTGTTGTTTTTCTTGTAGTCTTCTCCAGTATCTTCTTTCTATCTCATAGGGAAGCTATTTTAGAATTGGTTAAATCTTTTAATAGAGTAGTCCTAAAAAGCTATTGTAAATCCTTTAATAGGGTGCTTACTTTATTGTAAGTTTAAGTCATTTAACTAGGTACACTTCTAATAGGGTGTTGAAATCCTTTAACAGGGTAAGATCTAACAATCTTTTAAGCCTTTAACAGGGTAGATCATAGTTTATGAGCAAACATTGTAGCCTCAATTGGATACACTTTATTACTATAGTATTAAAGATTTGTGGGTGTCATCCCCACCCCAATTTTACCTTCTTGTTATCTTCTCATCAATATGTGAAGCCACAACTTGGTAATATAGAAGTTATGATTTTTAATATGTTGGAGGAGCATTCCATGACTTGCCCAATAGTCTCTCTCTTCTTTGCCATGGAATATGGTCTTGTCTGTAAATTCCACTTTTGACACTTTTTCATATATTCTCTCCACAACTAACTCTATGCTTGTAGTATTACTATAACTTTCAATTGAATTCAAGACTTGGCTTTGAATTTTGTATAGCATGGTGCTATGAAGAGAAAAAACACTATTATTATGCTTGTAAGCTAGAGATTGTGAAACTATATAATTGGCCTAGTCTCTTGCTAGTGTAGTGCTTACAAAATATCAATCACATCTCCTCCTTGTTCAATCATCATAGTTTATAATAGCTCTTCTGCATTAAAAGAATACTTGCAAGAAAATTTCTTAGATGAATTTTCCTCTCTCTTGATTTAAAGGCCTCTTATCAAAATCTACATAGATCTATTCCTATATTCTAAGTCCTATTTGGTTGTTGGAATATAATTAAGTATTGGCATTCACAATGTTGGCTTTGGAATTCTGGAATTTGGAACCCAGATTTTGATTAGGGAATTCAATTTGGTATTGTTTGGTTGACCAAGAATTCATTGTGAGAATACAAATTTCCTCCGTTTGGCTGTACATTGGCGAATTGGAGTACTAGCCAAAATAACATGCAAAATATTGTCATCCAACTATAGCATTATCATTATGCAAAAAAATTCAATACTTATTTGGTTTGTTGAAGTCAAATTTTTTTTAACAAGTATAAAAGTTTAAGTCATGTTGAAAGTAAGATTGTATTAATGGATACTAAAACTTTTATGACTCTTTTTCTATTAAAAAAATACCATTGATTATAATTCACATATTTACTAATATGAAATATGTATATTGGTCAAGTTTGGTTGAATAAATCCATATCACAAAATTGATGAAATAAGAGTGAGAGAGAGAGAGAGAGAGAGAGAGAGAGAGAGAGAGAGAGAGAGAGAGAGAGAGAGAGAGAGAGAGAGAGAGATCTAATAATTTTTTTTATCATCACAACATCCAAAATCATAGGTGCAAAGTCTAAATGTTTATATTAAAAAATAGTTTTGTTGTAAGAAGCCTGAACTTTAGATGTTGACATTATATAAGAAATCTTTGAGATAATAGATAGCCGAGAATAATTTTAACATAATGAATATCTCTCTTAAAAGAAAAAATAGACTATTTTTCACAATTCAAATGATCAATGATAGAGGAAGATGTTATTTTTATTGATCTGAATCAAAAGATCATAAAATCTTACCTAGAAACACTTTTATGCCAAGAAAAAAATCAACAGAGCAGATTGTTTTTGTCCTACATATGATCTATTTAACTGAGAAATAATGTATATGAAAAAGTTATTGCCAAACTTTTTTGCAGTAACTACCAAGGCAGATCAGGCGAAAAAATCCTGATAAATTACTCAACAATGACAAATATATGAGCAAGTAATAGTGAAAAATTTTCCCCCCATTCAAAAAAAAATTAAATTTGAAAAATTTGTGCATTCAGATATCAAACCCAATTAAATTTTCCTTCAGTTGAAATCCTCATTTTCAAAAAATGGAATTTAAAATGGGAATTAAAACAAGAATTCCAAATAACAAGTATTTTGAAGGAATTTGGAGTTCTTGTTTTAGAGGTCAAATGGGGATAACGGATTCTACATTTTCCCAATTCGAATTCTGATTGTGCCAACCCAAACAATAGATTAGAATTTTTTTAGAGTTCTGAATGCTAATTCAATTCTAATTCTTGCTACCAAATGAGCCCTAAGTATCTACATATATCTATTCCTATATTCTAAGTATCTCATTAAAAGAGTTTCTCAATGTATTGTAAAACTACTATAGATATCTTAAATATATCTATCCAAAAAAATGTCCGTAGATATCAATGATAAAATATTAAAGTTTAAGCTCAAAAGGTAATTGTTAACATTAACACTTTCCTTGTTCCAAAGACCTTATAGATGGCCAGGGCATTCAACAAGAAGGGGTTAGATTCTTCAAAGACCTCCTTGCTCCAGGAAATATACTTGCTCCTTCAACAACTCAAGTTACCAATATTCTTCAAGCTATTCTATCCATTTTCTTTGACAATGATAATGTGAATTTTTTGGCCACATTCACTATTTTTGAACTTAGAAAATTGGTCTTTTCCCCGCCTCCTAAAAAATCTCCTAGCCAAGATGGATTTACAACAATTTTTTACCAAGCTTGTTGGGATTTTTTTGGGTGAGATCTCTTTGGTGTTCTACAAGAATCTAGGAAAAGAAAATCAATGCTAAAATATTTTAACATCACGAACATTTCCATCATTCTAAAAATTGAGTCTCCCAAAAAAAATTTGGACTTTAGGCCAATTTCTCTATGAAATACAATATACAAGATCATTACAAAAGCAATCTATTTGCACTTGTATCATTTGATCCCAAATCTAATGTCACAAGAGAAAGGAGAGTTTGTTGTAGGTAGAGAAATTATGGAAGGGTGCTTTAGTAGCTCACGAGGCTCTACATTCAATTAATTCTAATAAGACATCAAATTTCATCATAAAATTGGATATGATCAAAGCATATGACAATGTGTGTTGCGGTTTTCTATTCAAAGTTCTTCACAAATTTGGCTTTGCAAAAAGCTGGTGTAAATAGATTTGTGTTCATATTTCAGGAGTAGGATTTTCTATTATCATTAATGGATCTCCAGTTGGTTTCTTTCGATCTACTCAAGGGATTAGGAAAGGTTACCCCTTATCCCTGATTATTTTTTATTTTAATGGTTGAAGCATTTAGCAGACTTATCCAACCTACCCATGAAAGTGGTCTTTGGCAAGGTACAATGATAGGTAATACAAATATTTCTATCACTCATTCATTATTCGTAGATGATACTCTACTATTTGGTGCTTTTAATGTCAAGGAGGCCAAATAGATCAAATGAACTCTAGACTTGTATTCAACAACTTCAGGACAAAAGATTAATCCTCAAAAGTCAAAATTTTATATCTTTAACGCTAACTAGGTTATCTCTAATAAAATAATCTCAATTTTGGGCCCTTCTGAAGATTTTTTTGTCTTCGGTATATCTTGGCATTCCTCTTTTCATGGGAGCTAATAAAATTAGTTATAATATGCCTATTATTGTAAGGATTAAGACTGGGATAGTGGCTTGGAAAGTCGGATAGTTACCACTTGTAGGTAAAATTCTTCTTGTCAAAACAATTCTTACAGCCATCCCCAGTTATTATCTCTCTATCCTGAAAGCTCTTGCTTCAGTTATTCAGACTATTCAAATTTTTTTGAGAGATTTTCTAAGGTCAGCAAACATATCTAGGGAAAAGAAAATTCCATTGATCTCACTCCAAGATATGTCACAAATCAAAACACTTGGGGGTGTCCATATACATGATATGAAGAAAAGCAGCAAGGCTTTTGGAGGAAAGTTTGTTTGGTAGATGTACTCGAAGCCTACTACCAAGCGATGTCGAATCATGGAACACAAATATCTTTACAATCCTTGTTCAACTAGAGTTATGTCCATTCAAAACCACTACAAAGGAGCATCTATTTGGGATTTTATGATGGCATCTAGAGATATTGTGACCCAATATATTTCTTGGGAGGTGAATAGTGGTGATAAGGTTAGCTTTTGGCATGATTCTTAGAGTTGAATACCTCCCCTCATTCTGACAACATTAATGAATGAAATAGTAACTTATTTTGAAAATGTGTAGGGTAAAACACTTGTGGACTATGTCTCTACAATTTTCCTATTTTCTATAAAGATTATATGGAAGGATCCAAGTGAGTTACCAATTTTTGCTAAGGATAGAGCTAGATTCAGGACAATTCTGTCACACAGAGTGGCCCTTTTATTAGGAAAGGAGGATAAATTATTTTGGGCCCCCTACTTTTTCATTTTGCTGGAACTTTTCCACTCTTCCCAAAGTAGGTTGTTTTTCTTGGATAGCTCTAAAAAAGAGAGCTCTCAATAATGGCCATCTTACCAAACATAACATTGCCCAACCTTTCAACTGTTGTTTGTGTGATCTTCAATTGGAAGATGAAGATTATCTCTTCTTGAATTGCTAATTTTCCCAACAATGTTTTTCTTAACAAACTCCAATTTCCTTCTCCTCTGCCAAAAAAAATTTGGGATCTCTTTCAAGCCTAACTAGTATTATATTATTCCTCATTTTTCTCTTGCTTGTGTAAATGCATCCATGCATTATTAGTTTGGACGATTTGGTGGGAAAAAAATAAGAGAATCTTTCGTAAGATTTTGTTGCCAATTAAATTTGTTCTTCTTTGTATTGAAAAGTCCATAGCAGAAGTGGTGAATGCCATTCATCATAGAGTCAAACACAATCAAGTTGTGACATCATTGTCATCAAGGAAGTGAAAGGCATCCATGTTCCTATTGGATGGCTTCATCATAAATAGCCAACCTTCCAAATACTTAGGGATTCAGATCAATGGTTCCCTCCCACATGTGGTTCAATTAAAATTAACTTTGATGGTTCTTCCCATGACAATGTAGGAAAATATGGGAAAGGCATTTGTATTAGAGATCATCATGGAGAGGCTCTTGCCATGAAAGTGTCCCCTCCCCTCTTCCCTGTTAGGAACCTGTGTGTTCCTTCTGTTTATTTTGTTAGAGTAGAGTTGTTGGACGCATATGCTTTGTAAGTCGTCCCGTGAGTTTATTTTATTATCCCACATGCATAGGTAGTATTACTTTTCTAGATCGTACCCAGTATATAAGAATAGGTTGAGGCCCTTGATGGACACGGACGAATTTATTGTATTGAGCTTGCTCAAAGGAGGTTACCCCCTCGAAGTGGCCTGCGATCAGTAGATTTATTCTGAGTTCTGCTATCACTTTGTATTCTGTTATTTCGAGCATTCTCAAGATATTGCTATAAGGAGGTTCTTCTCATCTGGTATCAGAGCACTCTCTTGGGCTCGCTGGGTGGAAATTACATCAAATTTTTTTCTGTCGTGGCCTTCAGGTTCCTCTCACTTCTAATATCTCTTGTTATTGCAATAACTCTTTTCAGTTGTTCTGTCTGTGAGTGAATTTTTCTAAGTCGACTGTTCAGAAAAAAAAAAACTAAAAAAAAAAAAAAAAAAAAAAAGAGTAAAAATTTTTCTGTTTTTTAGTCGTAGCTTCCTTGTTTGCTTTCTGTTTCTGCTCATACTTCCGCAGAACGTCTGCAATATCATTTCGCATACTTCCTTCCTTGGCGACCCAACCCCAAATTTTACATATCAAAGCCCTAAATCCCTCATTTATCTAATTTTAGGGTTTGCCCTATCTTTTTCACCTCTCATCCAATCGCCACCAAACTGAGCCACAAGATTCAATTCCTCATTTTGCTCCCTTATCCCTCTTGGACTGTTCGCCTCATTTCGCCTCCCTACCCTTGAAACCCTCATTTTTCTTTTTCCCTTGTCCCTAGATAGTCTCCCACCACCCGTCGAACACCCATTTCCTATATGAGTTTTACCCAAATCCAAGTTTTCCGTAACTAAAAAAGTTTTTGTTTCTCATCTTCTACCCATTTCAAAAAAAAAAAAAAAAAAAAAAAAAAAAACCTTGTTTTATGGTTGTTACGCGTACAGGAGCAAAAATCATGGAAGAGGAAATTGCATCCCTCAAAACCAGACTTCAAGATCTGGATGACAAAATTCTGGGTCTTAACTTTCAGCAGTCAGCCATGAGCCGAAACCATTCAGGAGATACTGGGTCCTCTTCTGGCAATTTTCGTGGACCAAAGCTTGATTTTCCACGCTTCGATGGTTCTGATCCGACTGGATGGATCTATAGGGCAGAGCAGTATTTCAACTTGCATAATACTTTGGATAACCACAAAGTCTCCCTTGCATCTTTTCATTTGGAACATGAAGCTCTTCAATGGTTCCATTGGTACATCAAGGCTAATGTAGGCCCAACGTGGAGCGAATTGTGCACCCTCATTTTGGAGCGCTTTGGCCCTAGTTCCTTTGATGATTTCACAGGAGCACTCACTAAACTGCGTCAAACAGGCACTGTAAGAGAATACCAGACAGAGTTTGAAAAATTAGCTAATCACACAGAGGGCTTGTCTGATGAATTCTTCCGTAGTTGTTTTGTCAGTGGTCTGAAGGATGCACTTCGCTCAGAAGTCAAAATGTTTCGACCTACTACAATGATGGAAGCCCTTGGGTTGGCTAAGTTAGCGGAAGACAAGATTAGTGCTCTACAACGCTCCAGATCTAATTTTGTTCCATTCAGAAATACAGGTTCTCACAACCCTCCAGTCATACCAGCTCCCAGAACTACTCCGATCAAGCACTTGTCTGAAACAGAGATGCGAGTTAGGCGAGACAAAGGGCTTTGTTATAATTGTGATGAGAAATGGTCTCGGGGCCATAGATGTGTTCAGCAAAAGCTCTATCTCTTGGATGTGGATTCTCCACCGGAACTGGAAGAATATGTAGATGCTCAGGAAACAGTGGATGCTGAGGTTGAGCCTCACCAGCCTGAACCTCCTTCCCCAGAAGCTCCACCAGAGATATCTGTCCATGCTTTGGCAGGAGTCACTACTCCACAAACCATGCGGGTCCAGGGTTTCTTCAAGAAGATCCCTCTTACTATACTCATTGATTCTGGTAGCACTCATAACTTCATTGATCCACGAATAGCCAAACAGGCTGATTGCTTTATCCATCCCTGCTCTAGCTTTGAAGTCATGATTGCCAATGGGGGCACTTTACCTTGTAAAGGGAAATGTCGCAATGTGCGTCTCTCTATTGGAGATTATAACATGCGCTCTGACATGTTTGCCTTACCCTTATGTGGCTGTGATGTGGTTTTGGGTGCCCAATGGTTACGCACTCTTGGCCCCATTCTCTGGGATTTTGCTGAACTTTGGATGCAGTTTTCAGCCGAGGGGCACCAACACACTTTGAAAGGCTTACAACCAGGGTCTCTCAGCATCATCAGTTCACACCGTATGGAAAAACTTCTTAAGAAGAATTCACATGGTGTCATCGCTCAGCTCCATTCCATTCAGATGCAGCCATCAGCAGTCTCTAGCACTCCTGCCGATCTCCAACACATTTTGGACAAGTATTCTGGTATATTTGCTGAACCTGTGGGATTACCTCCTTCTCGTCCAGAGGACCACCGTATTCAGCTCCTTCCTGGCAGTGTTCCGCCCAACATCAGGCCCTACCGCTACCCATTTCATCAGAAGACCGAAATCGAGATACTTGTCCGTGACTTACTGAAGCAAGGTATTATTCGCCCTAGTACCAGCTCCTTTTCTTCTCCAGTTCTGCTTGTTCGCAAAAAAGATGGGTCATGGCGACTCTGCATTGATTTCCGAGCACTTAATCATCTCACTATAAAGGACAAGTTTTCCATTCCAGTTGTTGATGAACTTCTTGATGAACTTCATGGGGCTCATTTTTTCTCCAAGTTAGATCTTCGTTCTGGGTATCATCAAATTCGGGTTAATGAGGAGGATATACCTAAAACTGCCTTCCGCACACATGATGGTCACTATGAATTTTTAGTCATGCCCTTTGGCCTCACGAATGCTCCTTCAACATTTCAGGCAGTGATGAATAACATATTTCGACCATACCTCCGGAAATTCATTCTAGTCTTCTTTGATGATATCCTCATATATAGCAAAACTTGGGCTGAGCATCTCCATCATCTGGAGCTTGTCTTGCAACTTCTCTCTGATCATCAACTCTGTGCAAAACTATCTAAGCGTGTGTTTGGCCAGGAGGAAGTGGAGTATCTCGGGCATATTGTTGCACACCATGGAGTGCGGGTGGATCCTACAAAAATAGATGCCATGAAAACTTGGCCGCATCCTAAAACTCTCAAGAGCCTTCGGGGTTTTTTGGGGTTGACTGGCTACTACCGCAAGTTTGTCAAAGATTACGGGAAAATTGCAACACCATTGACAGCTCTGTTAAAAAAGGATGCCTTCTCCTAGACCCCTGTTGCTGAGACTGCATTTGAACAACTGAAACAGGCTATGTGCAGTACACCTGTTCTCGCGATGCCAGATTTTTCCAAACCCTTCACTATTGAGAGTGATGCTTGCGGCAATGGATTGGGTGCTGTTCTCCTGCAAGATGACCATCCTATTGCGTTCACTAGCAAAGCCCTCTCTGGTAAGAATCTAGCCCTCTCTACTTATGAAAAAGAAATGATGGCTATTTTGCATGCTGTACAGAAGTGGCGGCCATACCTCTTAGGGAGTCATTTTTGCATCAGAACCGATCACCAAAGTCTGAAATACTTCCTGGAACAACGGGTATCCTCTCCTACACAACAGAAATGGGTCAGCAAACTCATGGGGTATGATTATGAGATCACCTACAAGAAGGCGTCTGTTCAGCAGGGCTATGACAGTGACTCTTCTTTATCTCAAATCATTCACCAGCTAGCCAATAATCCTTCTGCTATACCACATTACTCTTGGGATGGTGCTTCTCTTCGATACAAGGGTCGGCTAGTGCTTCCTCAGAACCCAGCTCTACATCAGGCTATTTTTTATGAACTCCATGCTTCTCCTTTAGCAGGGCACTCAGGCTTCCTCAAAACTTATGAGCGAGCAAGGAGAAACTTCTTTTGGAAGGGAATGAAACAGACGATTCAACAGATGGTGGCTGAATGTGATACTTGCCAACGCCACAAGGGTGAAACGACCCTACTTCCTGGCTTGCTCGAACCATTGCCCATCCCTACACGGATTTGGACTGATATTTCTATGGATTTCATTGAAGGGCTTCCTAAATCCGGTGGCAAGACAGTGATCTTGGTTGTGGTTGATCGTCTCTCGAAATATAGTCATTTTTGTGCCCTCAGCCACCCCTATACTGCCTCCTCTGTTGCACAAATCTTCATGGACCAGATATTTCGTCTTCATGGACTCCCTTCTTCCATTGTCTCTGATCGTGATGCAACTTTTACCAGTCATTTTTGGACTGAACTGTTTCAGAAAACTGGCACCAAACTGAAGATGAGTTCGGGCTATCACCCACAAACTGATGGTCAAACGGAAATTGTCAATAAATGCTTGGAAACTTATCTTCGTTGCTTCACTTCCGAACAGCAACATCAATGGGCCAAGTGGCTCCCTTTAGCTGAATGGTGGTACAATACCTCTTACCACATTGCCTCTAAAATGACTCCATATGAAGCAGTCTATGGTCAGGCACCTCCAGTGCTCCTTCCCTACACTCCCAACAGCTCACCAGTCCAGGCAGTTGACATAGTTCTCCGCAGCAGGGATCAGATTCTTCGTACCTTACAGGATAATCTTCACATGGCCCGTAATCAGATGAAACAGCAAGCAGATCAACACCGTTCTGAGTGCTCATTTCAAGTTGGGGATATGGTTTTTCTTCGTCTACAGCCATACAAACAATCCTCCCTAAAGCTGAAAGGGCGTCATAAGCTGGCCCCAAAATTTTATGGGCCTTATCAGGTTCTGCAGAAGATTGGTTCAGTTGCTTATAAACTGGAACTTCCTCCTTCTTCCCGAATTCATCCAGTTTTTCATGTTTCTTGTCTAAAGAAAGTTCTGGGTACCACTGTCAGAGCACAAACTACTCTCCCTGAAATGGATACGGAAGGATCCATTATCCTGGAGCCGGTGGCAATCATTGACCAGCGCACTCGCAAGCTTCGCTCTCGCTCCATCTCTGAGGTCTTGATTCAGTGGCATGGCATGCAACCAGAGGATGCTACCTGGGAACCCCTTCTTCAGATTCAACAACAATTACCACACCTTAAGCTTTGAGGACAAAGCTTTTTCCTAAGGGAGAGGGGATGTTAGGAACCTGTGTGTTCCTTCTGTTTATTTTGTTAGAGTAGAGTTGTTGGACGCATATGCTTTGTAAGTCGTCCCATGAGTTTATTTTATTATCCCACATGCATAGGTAGTATTACTTTTCTAGATCGTACCCAGTATATAAGAATAGGTTGAGGCCCTTGATGGACACGGACGAATTTATTGTATTGAGCTTGCTCAAAGGAGGTTACCCCCTCGAAGTGGCCTGCGATCAGTAGATTTATTCTGAGTTCTGCTATCACTTTGTATTCTGTTATTTCGAGCATTCTCAAGATATTGCTATAAGGAGGTTCTTCTCATCCCCTTAGGAACCAACATGGATGAGGCTTATTGTAATGTCCCCATCTTTTTAGCAACTAAGTGAAGTTCTTAGCCTTCACATTCTCCAAAGGCTAAGTGGAGCATAAGAGGTGAACCCACAATAATGGGTTCCACTTTAGTGGGACGAACAAAAATGAGAAAAATTGCAAAATGAGAAATTGAGTTTACCATATGTTCGCGCAAACACACTTATTGTGTTCGCACGAACTTTTTTTTTAATCATGTTCACACGAACATGTTTCATATGTTTGCGTGAACATATGTGATAAATATGTTCATGCAAACATGATTTTCATGTTCACGCGAACATACGTTCTCGTGAACATGGTAAACTTGTTCGCGCGAACATGCAAAATCAGAAAAATTTTAACCTTTTTTTTCATTTTTTTTTTGCTCTTTTGATTGCCATAACTGTAGGAGAATGATCTCCTACTGTAAAATAAAAAATGTCAAAATGTTCTACTCGGAGCAAGCTTTCCAACAACTATAATTTTATTACATAATTTAATCATTAAGACTTTCAAATATGAGTTTAACTCATTATAGGTTCATTACCAATTGAACATCAACCGACTTTGAAACCTCAGGAAAATTAGTAAATTAGGTCAATTTTTTTTTGAAAAATATGGAGGAACTGGCTTATTGAGATACCTTTCTAGTCAAAATAAAAATAAAAATTGGTTTATGATAAATTGACTTCAAATTATCTGTGTCAAACGGAATGTATGTCTGAATTATGGTTCATGTCACTTCAAAACTTCATAAACTATATAATATTCAACCAAAATAAATCAAACCAAATGCATCCTCTGGATATTGATGTTACAAATCTAACATCGAAAGAATTACTTCATTATCATTTCTAGGAAAAAAGTTATGTGTGTCAAATGGACTGTCACTTTTTAAAATATTGAATTTTATTATGTACCACTTTTTGGAGGAGATAAAAAAAATTGACATAAATAAATTGTTTTTTAGATTAAAAAATATGATTACAAAGTAGGAACAAAGTACTCAAAATCACTAGTTTATGTCATCTTGAAATTATTTATAGTTTTGGAGATATAGTCACTTGAACGTGATGTTTGTTGCAAAAATATTGATTTCAGTGTCAAAATTGGTCAAAAAGTGGAACCCATTATTGTGGGATCACCCTAAGAGGAAATTAAATTAATTTCCTATAAAGTCATTAAATAAATTAAAAATTAAAAGGTGACTTTATATTAATTTAATTTAATTAATTATTGTATTACAAGAGAGAAGCTTCTAGAGTGTGTATTAATTATTGGAAAAGGGGAAGTCTCTAGTAATTTAATTTTCTAGAAGCACAATTAATTATTGTATTGCAAGGGAGGAGTTTCTAGAGAGTGCATTAATTATAGGAAAGGGGAATCTTCTAGTACTTGGAATTAACTAATATTTGATTTCCTTCTAGAAGGGTGTAGGGAAAGTATAAATAGAGGTGGAAGCCTCATTGTTTAGCATCCGATGATTGTGAATTGCATTTGATAGAAGCTTGGAGGTGTGAGTTTGAGATTTGGTCTTGGCATTAGAGGACATTCATCCCCTCTTGTAAAATTCTAGATGTCATTCCCTTGGGGTTTAGCCTTTGGAATACATTACTATGTATTTTATTTTATCATTTTGAGAACGAATATTATTTCGGTAGTTGCTTAATCTTCAATTTGCATAAATTCCTTCTTTTTCATGTTATGTGGATTGAAACCTATGCAAAGACATTAAAATCACTTTAGAAATTGGTTTAGTCCTTGGGAATTTCTAGCCTCCCAATCCCTCTTGAATTGATCCTGTAACTCCTTAATCTGCAGTTCATTAATCAGCTGAACTGGATCTCTGGGTGGGAAGGTGGGTAGAAGAGGTCTTGAGCTGGTTGTTTGAGTTGGATGTGCAACATGTCTAAAGTTATCAACCTCATTCCCATTGTTGTCATGTCCATTATTACCATTAATGTTGTCTTGGCCTCCATTATCATTGCCCCTATTATTGTTGTTTCCACTATTGGCATCACCTAGATTAATATTAATGATCATTACATGGTGATGGATAGATTGATTAAGTTCTAGGGTAGGATATATTTGATTCCTTCATCATAGTTTAAAGGGAAGTAATACTAAAGGCATTTCATGATGCACCTACAATTGGACATCCAGGGGTTTTTAAGACCTATAGGAAAATCTGTGAGTGGTTCACATGGAAAGGGCTCAAGGATGATGTTGAAAAGCATGTCATGGAGTGTGTAGTTTGTCAGCAGAATAAGGGAGAACACACATGTCCTGGAGGTTTGTTAAAATCTTTGCCCATTTTGGATAGGAAATGGGAAAGTATTTCTATGGACTTCATCACTAGGTTACCACAAGTACAAGGGAAAGATTGCATCTATGTGATTGCTGACTGGCTAACGAAGTATGCTCACTTCTTTGTTATTCAATCCACTTACATAGCAGCATAAGTGGTCGATATTTTCTTTAGAGAGATATTTAGGTTACATGGGCTACCTAGTTTTATTGTAAGTGATCAAGATAGTAAATTTATGAGTACTTTTTGGTAGGAATTATTTAGGTTGTGTGGTATAGATCTTACACCTAGCACTAGTTATCATCCATAGATAGATGGGAAGATAGAGATTGTGAATAAATGGGTGGAAGGATATCTGAGGAACTATGTGACTGCATAACAAAGGGCTTGGGTCAAATGGCTACATATGGGAGAGTATTGTTATAACACCACCTATCATATGTCCATCAAAATGACTCCATTCATGGCATTGTATGGTTATGAAGCACCTAGTTTCATGGATCTAGTTTTGGGGGATAGTAGAGTGCCCAAAGAAAAACACTTCTTGCAGGATAGTCAGGATATTTTGAGGGTGCTTAAGGAGAATATACAGCAAGCCCAAAAATAAATAAAAATTGAATGCTCACCAGCACCAGATAGTGTGCAACTTCGAGGTTTGGGATATGGTTTATTTACCCAAGGCTACAACCATACAGACAGTCATCACTCAAGAAGAATAGAGCAGAGATGTTGAAGCCTAGGTTTTATGGCTCCTACAGAGTGATTCGCAAGGTTCGGCAAGGTTGCTTATAAGATTGAGCTTTTAGAGGGCAGTCAGGTGCATAATGTGTTTCATGTGTCAAGGCTTAGGAAAGCCATTGGTTAGAGAGTTGTGCCTTTAGCAGAATTACTACCATTAGATGAGGAGGGAAATCTCATATTGATTCCTCAGGCTATTCTGGATACTAGGGAAAGAACTCTGCAAAATAGGTTGATTAAAGAATATTTAGTCAAATAGAGATATCTGCCAAAGGAAGATGCTACTTGGGAGAGTGAGCAGGTGCTACAGCAAATAGGACTGAGATTGCTTAAGGACGAGCAATTTCAAGGAGGGTAGACTATAATGTCCCCATCTTTTTAACAGCTAAGTGGAGTTCTTAGCCGTCATGTTCTCCAAAGTCTAAGTGGAGCATAAGGTGGAATTAAATTAATTTCCTATAAATTCATTAAATAAATTAAAAATTAAAAAAGTGACTTTATATTTAATTAATTTAATCAATTATTGTATTACAAGTGAGAAGCTTCTAGAGTGTATTAATTATTGGAAAAGGGGAAGCCTCTAGTAATTTAATTTTCTAGAAGCACAATTAATTATTAAATTGCAAGGGAGGAGTTTCTAGAGAGTGCATTAATTATTGGAAAGGGGAAGCTTCTAGTACTTGCAATTAATTAATATTTGATTTCCTTCTAGAAGGGTGTAGGGAAAGTACAAATAGAGGTGGGAGCCTCATTGTTTAGCATCAGATGATTGTGAATTGCATTTGATAAAAGCTTGTAGGTGTGAGTTAGAGGTTTGGTTTTGGCATTAGAGGATGTTCATCCTCTCTTGTAACATTCTAGACATCATTCCCTTGGGGTTTGGCCTTTGGAATACATTACTATGTATTTGATTTTATCATTTTGAGAACTAATGTTATTTCAGTAGTGGTTCAGTCTTCAATTTACATAAATTGCTCCTTGCTCATATTATGTGGCTTAAAACCTATGCAAAGACATTAAAATCACTTTCAGTAATTGGTTTAGTCCTTGGGAATTTCTAGGGTGCCTATTACACTTATGTCCTATTTGAAGGATTAATTTGGCCAAAAAAGGGGGTTATCGATCAAATCAAAGTGAAGGTGATTCCATGGTGATCATAAACTCATGCATTAAATGAGAATCTCATAATTGGAAACTCTCATATATCCTTCAACAAATTTGGTTTCTTTTCGACTCATTTAAGTTTATTCATATTTCCCATACTCTGGGAGAAAGGAATATGTTGGCAGATTTTTTGGCTAACATAGGATATGATGGTCCTCGATGGATTTTGAGGATCTAAATTTGGGGGCATTTATTAAGTCTAATAGGGAATTCAATAGGCCGATGTTGAAGGACAAAAAGAAAAATGCTTTATCTTGAGGGAATGAGAGGTCTTCCTATTGAAATTCAAATGTAATTTTCAATTTTATGCATGCATATGACAAGGATTCTAAGTTTTCTTTCTGATTCTTTCCTCGATGAGTCTTTGAATTAGTTTCTATTATTAATATATTTATGGTGGCTAGTCCACTTTGGATTTAACAAAAAAAATTAATACACTCATACCATCATAATCCAACCTTTCTTCTATTGTAGAATTCCTATGACTATTAATAAGAGTAGTTGTAAATGTCATATTCTCAAAGTGTTCTAGCAAACGAATTTCTCAATGCATTAATAGAATATACTATCTTTATAAAGTAACATCTTCATAGTCTCCTTATAATTTTTCAATGACTAAATAATTAAGATCCATAATTTATTGAAGTTGTTGGTCTCATCAAATTTTCCTTGTTAGTATATTCATTTCACACAGTGAAATAATTTTTAAAATAGAAAAAATCTATTGATATTTTTTTTTGAAAAATCCATATGATTAAGGAGTGATAGAAAAATGACCTAAGTTGGTTGGGCAATTATTCCCTCACCTTTTCCACCTGCTAAAAATTCCAACTTTAAATTGTGGGGGATGTTAGTGTTAAGGAAAATATTTGACTTAATTCTACAACAATCATTTTGTTTGAACTTGATAGGACCTCTAACTCCATAAAAATAGACCCTAAATCCCTCCTCATGAGATTGCACCCTAAAAGGCCAATTTTATATAAGAAGGTTTTAATAATTAGCAATTTTAAATAAATGAGAGAAACCTTCTAAAAATAAGAAAAAATGTGAAAGCAGTAGAAGAATAAAACCAAAAGTCTAAAAAGTACAAATAGATCTAATTACTTTTGTAACAAAATAACTGAAGGAGGTTTTTATTACAACCCAATAAAAACTAAAATCTATGACCCCATAGAATTCATTTTATCTAGCATTCCTAAAAGATGATCCATCTATAGATCTACCACTAGCTCTAAGGTGGTCATGGTCACTACCAAATCTTCCCTTGACAGAATCAATTTCTTTCTAGTTGAACATCTCCATAATCACATTTTGAATTAATTCAATTGGTTCCTTCCACTTATTTTCCTTGTCCACTCATCATATTCTCTTCTCCATTTCTTGATTACTAGATGTAAAATGTTCATTTGAAAACTAATATATTATCTAAGATTAAGAGAAAGAAGGTGAGTCTGAATTCTGTGAAAGTTATTTTCACAAATTCAGACTTCTTCAAATTGGGTAGCCAATTTTTAAAAATTGTGTTCTCATTTTAGTTTGGCATACCAATCCATTTTTAAAGCATAATTCTTGAGTACGGATTAGTCTACCAAACCAAGACAACTGTGTGATTTAAAAAATTGGGTCCCCGATTTTATAATTCTTATATATCATTTTTTTGAGATTTTTTTGTCAGTTTTAATGGTGATAGCAATATTAGGAGATGAGAGCCCGATTTTCAAAGCCCTACCGACCTATCCCTAGCTAATTTTTTTAATTTTCAAATTTTTGCTTAAAAATTAGGTCAATTTAGTGCTTTTTTCATGATTATTAGTTATATATATATATATATATATATAATTAGATTTTTATTGTATTGATTTTTTAAAAAAAATCTTTAACAAATTTATTATATAAATCTTAGAATGGGTAAACTATAAACAAAAACATAAATCATATGTTCAACTGATACTAAAAATGTAAACTACAGGTTCAATTTCAATACAAAAATATAAAATTTAAGTAGAAAACATAAACACAAAAGAAATCTAAATTTGAAAATTCTAAACTTACAAAACTGAAAAATGTAAAAATTTGACTTCATATCCTGTTGTCCTCGAGCTCCTCCCTTTCTTTCTCTTTTCATCCTCATTCATTGTTTCCAAACAAGAGAGAGATGAGAGAGAGAAAAAAAGAGGGAGGAGAGAGAGAGAAAAAGAGCGGGAGGAGAGAGAAAAGAGATGGTGAGGAACCCTCTCTTTCTCTCTCCTCCCTAGGACCTATATTAGTGATGAACTTCTCATATAAGTCCATGCATACAAATGAATAAATTCACTTGTGATAACCATTCATTTTAAATTACATGGAGGATTTTGAGGTATTATCCATAAAAACATCTAAACAATTCCAAGCATTTCATTTTTTTGTGTTGTTTTAGTTTTTACACGATTCATGTGTAGTTTCACTTCCAATGTTCACCTAAGATAGGGGATGTAAGAGACCAAAAAAATATCTTGAATATTTACACCTTGATTTTATATCACTTGTGTATTGTGCATTTACATTCACATAATGGTAATTGGATGACTCTCAATAATATGTGATAATCTTTAGCCCATAATCGATATTGGACTTGTCTATTATGTTAGTCAATCCTAGTTTGATCCATATAACTCTTTCTACTAGGACTAGTTCATATGTATCTCTCTATATATCTATTAAGGTCACATCATGACCTAGCTACAAAAATTGAAAATTAGAAAATATTTTTCCCTTGGCTAACTTCTCTAGAATTTTATCACTACCCTATTAGTTTAAACACTAAAGACTTTAAGTTGATATACTAAGGAATTAAATGTATAGATAGTCCTATGAAATTAGCTATAATTGAAATATCATGTTCTTGAATGAAAATTTCACATAGAAATAACATATACACTAGGAAAATTAGAGTTGAAATTGTATCATAATATTATAGCCTAGGAATAATATTTAATTTTTGTTTATCTTTAGATTTTATATATTAAAAAAAGGGTTTGACCAACATGAAGGATTCTAAAAATCTCCTACCACTCTCTCTACTTCTTCTACTAGGTAACCTCTTCCACCAATGAAAAGTGGTTTTATCATCTGTGACTCACCATTTCACCTCACAAGAAGTAGGAAGAAGAAAAAAAAAATGATAATGGGCCCACCTCTAAAGCCCACTGATGTATGGGGTTTTGATGATTGCCACAATCCACCTCCCTCCACTATAATTTATATTGCCACCCAGGGGCTTTTTATACAATCTAAACTACTCTTTTGGTAAATAGTTAAGTGGTTTATGGCCTCGGTGCTAAGTGGACTTTTGTGGGGTGTACTCGTATTCCCTACACCCTCTTTTTTGCCAATATGTGATTTTATATCTATATTAATAGAAAGCGATGATTCATAAAAATAAATATAATCTACCATTCCTCATTGATATTTAATTTTTAATTCTGATGTTGGCTGAAATTTCTTTTAAATTGTTGCTCTCAATTGAAATCAATAGTCTTGTACAAATTTTGGGTAGTATTAAAATTCAAAAATGTGAGTACATTTAAAAAATACAAAGAGGGTTATTATAATGTATTTCAAATAAATGGTAGCAATTGATTATTATAGAATGTCCTCCTTAAAACCCCTAATGATTTCCCCATTTAGGCTATTTTTCTATTGGAATTTTATATTTTTAAAATGATGGAATTCACCACGATGATTAATGCATTTTCTATCATTGTTTGAGACTCACCAATAATTTTTACAAAAAAATATAATTAAAAAAAAGCTCCAACAATATTGATATTCTTTTTGAAATAATGGAGAAGTTCACCAATAGTAATTAAATATTTTTCTAAAAAGGATAAAAATTGCCATTTTCTTTAGTTTTTATGAGAATTTTTGTAGAGTTATCCTTTTTATTGAGATGAAATTAATAGATAAAACTCAAATGTGGCACCTTTTATTTGTTACTAGACTACTCTGCCGACAAAGCCACTAGATCATCTCTAGTGAATCAAAGGTGTGGATTATCTCTTAAACCTCTATTTTTAGAGCATAACAAATTCTTAAATTTAAAGTTAAATATTTCAAAGATACATAAGTTGGATAAGCACAATTTAACTTGATAAATGTAAGGTATAAAAGTGTTGGTGTAAATACGTACTTTACTATTTACACTTACTTAAGTTTACTTAGGTTAATGCATTATTTAATTATTTTGCATTATTTTATTATTTTCATTTGTGAGACACTTAGGAGTTTGCACACCTTGTTAGTTGTCATGTTGATAACACGGGAGTATGCAACTCTATTTGAGCACATGGTGTCTACAACACTATTTTGCATGTCCCACCCTTGTAGACTTATCCTCTCATCATCGCACTTACTTCCGTGCTTAATGGAGGATAACCCATATTTGGTGGACATGTGCTTGGTTGTATGACACTTCATGGTGCTAACTTCTATGCATTCTAGAAGCTCTACCGAGGCCTTTATATTCACGTACTCCTAGTGTACTCTAAGCATTGAGTTATTGAATACATTGTTATTCTGATCATACTCTCTCCATTTTTGGTCTATAGTTGTGCTTGTGTTTGAGTTCTTAGTTCTTGGGTGAATTTTTCCCTTAGGCAAATTCTTACAAAAAGTTTGAGATTGATATTGTGCTTAGTAGAGCTTCTTCTTGACTCCTACTATTGACTACACAACCCTTTCATGATAAAGGTTCAATTTTATGTTACATTTGGAGCTTACTTATTGAGGATGAAGCCTTCTTAATTTTGCAAGGGAATTGCATTATAAGTTAAATTATTGTGTTTGAAGAATATGATAGAGATAACATAAGTTTTTAGTGAATATGGTGTAGGTTATTTCTCTTTTTTTTTTCTAAAAAATATAGATAAAGGAAAAAAAAATTGATTTTATAAATGGAAACTACAAAAAAAAAGAGGTTCTCACTTGAATTACGAGTTATTTGGCCAAGGGTTTTAGAAATAAATGTGGATGTGTATACAATACGCTATAGTCGAATACAAAATGTAATAGATTAAACCTTAAATTTGATTTAAAAAATACAACCATATTTGTCAATTGAATTACAATACCCAAAAGTCAAAAGTATACTAAAAGGTATTTTAATAACATATAGATGAATAAAAACTAAATTAAATAGAACATAAGAAAATTGTCATGCATTTGAGTTCGATTAATTATGTTACACATACAAATAGAAGAAATGTATGCCATTGTTTGGAGACTTGCCTTATTGAAGTCCCTAGTTGGGCATTTCCATCTCCAAAGTAGCCATATAGATAGTTGGACTTAAAAAAAATACATAACTGAATTATTTGATGGATAGGGGATGTGATATATTCCAAGATGCTCAAAGATATAAGAGAGGTAGAAATATATTAGTAGACATGTTTGTGAAAGATGATAAAACAATGGATATTGCTATAAGAGATTGTTGTGCAAAGTTGAGGAATATTGTTGCGAGAAAGAGAGAGAAAGAGAACAAAATAGTTAATGAGAAAGATCTAGTAAGGACCAAGATATCTCGATTCGAATGAAAAGATGGAAAAAACTTGATAATACAATGGGAAAAAAGTTGACGATCAATTTTGAAGGATTCCAAGTTGTTTTCATTGACTTGGGAAGCTAATTTTTTAAAAATGCCCATAGCTAAAATTTGAATATTAAGATGTTATGGGACACGTGTAAGATTTTTGTAATGCATAACTTAATTGTTTCTATGTATCATTTGCATATTGCTAAATGATTTTTTTTCTTTCTCTTTACTAAAGTGTACTTTTTAAAGAAACTTAAACACGTCCTCCCAATTTCATTATGAAACACAAATTTTATCATGAAATGGTTAAAATAAATTGCAATAGATTTAAGTATACAGTTAATACTAGATTTCTCAACTAAGTTAGCATAGTTGATGTCCTCAAATTATATATTAGTAGCCAGTGTAAATTATACTATAATAATTTAGTAAAACAAATATTTAAGTAATTAACACATTGAATGAAATAACACAAGTATAAATTAAATAAAGTAACATTTAAAATTATTCATATAATATTTACAATTAAATATTTTAACAGATCAATAATTATCGATACTTATCTAAACTAAATCACTTAGAAAAGGCACTCTCACCTTAGGGAGATTCTACTAATATTGGATCACATATTTTGGGATTAATAGTTCATATCTAGAACATACACAAATAATTTTCTTAATATAAATACTCAAGTCCATAATGAATAAAATAATACTCAGCTCAAGTACTCTAGAGACATGCTTTAACATTATGCATTAAAATCAATTACATAACATATACTTGATACAACAAAGCCACTTGGATCAAACTTGTGAGAAAACCAAGAGCTCATGGCAGAGGAGAATTAGAGAGCCTATGAAGTAGCAGAGACTATCTAGGACCTTGAAAGGAAGGTGGTGGAGTAATTGAAGAATTTTTAAGTTTCGTCTTTGGTTTCTGTTGTCTCTGTAGGTTTTTTTCTTTTTGGCTTTTTGCCTATTTTTTGTTCTGACCTTTCTATTGGCAGTCATTCTGTTGCTGGGCTTTATTTTTTAATTTTCAGCCCTTTGTTATGTAAGAACTTTTTGTTAGTGCAGTTTTTTATTTCCTAGCAGGTTATTTATTTTTCCTGTATTGCTAGGTTTTTCCTACACTTTTAATAATCTCGCTTAGGTTAATAAAGCATGTCTTATTAGGTGAATGGTTGTGAGGTGTCACCTTCCTAAATGTGAGCATCCATTAGCTATCTTGGGAATATACTTTGCTATCTTTAGTTTGATAGATGGTTGCTTCTCATTGGTTGGTGTTGCCACTTCCTCCCTCTTCCTAGCCTATATAAGCATGCTACCTAGCTTGTATTTGTATCTCTTTTTTTTGCATCCTTTTAATGCTATTTTTCTTTTGGCATTTGCATTACTCTCTTGGAGACTAGCTCTGTGTTGCTATTTTGATTTTGTATCATTTGCATTCATAGTTTAGATATTTATTCTTTGTACTAGTTTTCTGGTTTATTAATCTTTTTAGATTCTAACATGGTATCAGAGTTTTTCTATGTGCAAGAGTAGATTTTAGTTTCTTTACTTAGATTCAGGGGGCTAATAAATCTTATTGTAAGTTTTTGAAAAACCTAGTATGCCCTTCTCTTGCATCTTCATATAATCTTGAGAATCAGAAAAGTTTGACAAAAACATTTTTAATCTATGAGTGATTGCAACATTTCTAGTTATAATAGCAACATTTCTAGTTGTTCCAACGCATCCATCAACCTTAAGAAAGTGAAATTTGACTTTCATTTCATTGAGATCAAAGATCGTCATACAAGTTACAAAATTGGGGTTTCAATCTCAAATCTGACAACCAACTTGCATATTTGGTGTTTTCAATCAATATTGTAGGTTCTAGCATGCCATTTATTGACTTAGGTAGCTGATTCAATCTTTTCATGACATCTTTTGGTTGCTGAGGTCATTTTTTGGTTGTTGGGGTCATTTTTTATTGTTAAAGACATTTGATTTACACTACAGCTACATCTTCTATACATCAGAAAGAAAAAAGGATTTCTGGGTTTTGTTTGCATCTGCAAAAAACCACTTGGGTATCTTTTAGTTTCTACATGCAATCTGTATATGTTGTAGAATTGAGCACGAAAAGTTACCGTCATAGCCCTCTCCATTGATAGTCGCAGTTTTGAATGTAATTTTCAAATGCCTCATTCTTGCTCATATAGACTCCGATTTTAACGATTCTTGTTATAATCTTGGCTTTTTTTGTGCTCTATCCACTAGTGCAGTCAATTTTTTATTTTCGTGCATAATTTTTTCATAAATTGTAGATTCTTAGCGGTGACTTTGCACAGTTCTTGTTTTGGAAACTTTGAAGGATCAAAAATTTCTCATACAACCTTGTATTGAGGTGATTCTTTTTTTTGAAAGTGCATGATTTTTTAAGTAGATCGTTTTCGTTGAGTATTGTGCCCAAGTTTCACTTTCAGCATATGCTCTTCATGAGGGTTTTCGTAATGCATTGAAATCAAGACGACTTAGTATTTCTTGCTAGTGGTAGTTGTAAATGCACTAAAATAAAGTGCCAAATCATATTTCTTTGGGGGATTCTTTAATTGAGTAAAAGGTGGGGGGGGCATTGTCGTTGTAATATCCTCCCTTGATTTGAACTTTGACTTGTAGAAATTTAACTTAAGGAATATTGTCAAACACTTTGTATGCAAACTCATAAAGCTGATTTCCTCAATAAATTGCTTTCCAATGAGTAGATTTACGAACAACTATGAAGTGACATTAAAATGCATAATACACATCATAACATTTTCACAAACACTTGGCACACATTCAACAATATATGAAAAATCTGGAAACTCTTTCAATCTACTGATAAAGGGTGATTTTTAAATGTAGATGTGCACTTATAGCTGCCTTAAAGGCTACAACAACTATTCAAACTTGTATTCAACAATTATTATGCAAAGTATCAAAATTTGACAGAAGAAACCTAGAATTAGTTGCCGTAGTATTTTGCAGATGTAGTCGGCAGCCTTCCAAACTTCTAATCAGCCGAAAAAACAAGTAAACTTGATACCAACACTATTCACGCCGTACTGTAGCAAAATACTATTCATGCTGACTGTAGAAAAATACTATTCATGCGGCACTATAGCAATAACTAACTTCAGATCTACACCTCAAACCCTTGTAAATTTCTTTATGCGAACGCCCCAAATGAAACCCAGTGTGTTTCCTGAAGTGAAAACACCATTGATCCTCCTGACTGTGTCTTCCAATAGTGAAGAGAATGCTAGCAAAGAGGGATTTCATCCTCCAAGCTCGAAATCAGATATCTAGCAACATAACATTAATCTTCATCCAAGCATACAAAAAAAAAAAGCTGTTCCATTTCTTTTATAGTGTTCTCACAAGAGCTCAATCCTTCATTTTCTCAATGTGAGATAAAACATAACTCCCTTTATGTACCTTATGTCTCCAATGTGTTATAAAAATAAAGGGAACTCTTTTAATTTAAATATTTCCCACAAACTATAGTCTATGCATTAATAAAGTTAAATATTTAAATTTAACTTTATAAAATGGCTTTATCAATGCATAACAAATCTTATCAATGATAAATAAGTCTTCCTGTCGATTTTAAACTATTACCATCGACATACCACTATGACTAAATGTTCGGCCATGTCCAAGATGACTTACTATAAATAGTAAGTATGCCCAAAGTTGCCTTAGAACCCCTCATAAAGACCTGCAACTGAAACTGTCTAGGCCAAATGGCCTCTAAGCCCCTTTAATGTCCTAGTTAGCCTACGGGACTGTGGGGAAATAGGCTAATGACAACATCATGCTATGAATGCTAGAAAGGGGACATTACAGTCCGCCCTTCCCAAAACTACTTGTCCTCAAGCAATTTTAGCTCTGGATGCTGCAATATCTACTCATTTTCCCAAGTAGCATCCTCGACAGGTAGGTTCCTCCACTTCACTAGATACTCCCTGATAGTCCTCCTACGAAGCACCCTCTCCCTGGAGTCAAGTATGGCCTTGGGAACCAAGGTAAGCTTTCCCTCATCATCAAGAGGTGGCAATACTACTGAAGGCACCACATTGTGACCCAATGCCTTCTTAAGGTGTGACACATGGAACACATTATGCACTTTGCTATCTGCAGGCAACTCCAACTCATAAGCTACTTCGTCCACTCTCCTGATTACTTTGAACGGTCCATAGTAGCGTGGTTTCAATTTCTCTACTCCACTCTTCTTGAGAGAGGACTGTCTATATGACTGTAACATGAGGTACACCATATCTCCCACCTCAAAAGACCTCTCAACCTTGTGCTGATCAGCATATTGCTTCTGCTGATTTTGTGCCTTTTGCAAATTTTCCTTTAAGGATCACATAATGTCCTGACACTCCTGCAAAGTATCCTTGGCCTTAGGCACCCTGTTGTCCCCAAATAAAAAATCCAAAAAATTAGGAGCATCATACCCATACAGTGCCATAAAAGGGGACATTTGAATAGACATATGGAAAGAGGTATTATAGCAGTACTCCCCTAGATGTAGCCACTTCACCCAAGCCTTCTGCTCTCCTGCAATGTAGTTTCGAAGGTACCCCTCAACCCATTTGTTCACTATCTCTGTCTTCCCATCAGTTTGGGGGTGGTAGCTGGTACTCGGAGTGAGCTCTGTTCCACATAACCTGAACAACTCCTGCCAAAAGTGGCTCATAAATCTACTGTCTCTGTCACTGACTATGCTCCGTGGTATCCCATGTAGTCTGAATACCTCTCAAAAAAATAGTTCTTCTGTTTTTGCTACTGAATATGTAGACAAAATTGCAAAGAAATGTGCAAATTTTGTCAATCTGTCTACCACAACAAAGATACAATCCCAACCCTGTGCCTTGGGGAGGCCTATGATAAAATCCATGGAAATGCTATCCCACTTCTTCTCTAGTATGGGTAGGGGCTGTAGTAAACCACCCGAAAAAGAATGTTCTTGTTTGTTTTGCTGACACACAGGGCATTCCCTAACAAACTGAAGCACCTCTGATTTGAGTCCTTTCCAAGTGAAGCGCTCTCTCACCTGCCGATATGTCTTAAACAATCCAAGATGTCCTGCCATTGGTGAATCATGAAATGCCCTCAAAATCTTATGCTTCATAGCAGACCCGGGTACTAAATAAATCTTTTCCTTGTAGATGATCAGATCATTTACGACAGTGTATCGACTATCTTGAATAGCTCCCTCAATAATGCTAGATGCCCAACTATCCTTAGCATATTCTGCCAAGATCATCTCTCTCCAATCATCCATGACTATCCCAACAACAAGCAAATGAGGCCTTCTAGATAAAGCATCTGCAACAATATTTTTCTTCCCTTTGACATAGACTATGTCGAAATCATAGGCCTGTAATTTACTCACCCATTTCTGTTGCCTGTCATTAAGGTCCTTCTGTCCAAGGAAATGTTTCAAGCTATTATGATCTGTTTTTATTGTGAATCGGCTTCCCACTAAGTACTGCCTGAACTTAGCTAGTGCATGCATGATTGCTAGCATCTCATTGTCATAGATGCTGTAGGTTCTCTCCACACCTCATAATTTTCTACTCTCATATGCAATGGGATGTTTTTCTTGCATGAGAACAACTCCTATGCCCTCTCCCGAGGCATCACACTGCAACTCAAAAGGCCCGGTGAAATCTGGAATGGCTAAAACAGGACATGTACTCATCAGCTTCTTAAACTTGTCAAAACAATCTTGAGCCCTCTCTGACCACTTGAAACTATCTTTCCGTGTCAAATCTATAAGTAGTGCTGCTAGCTGTGAAAATCCCTTGACAAATCTGTGGTAGAACCCACAAAGCCTGAGAAATCCCTTGAGTTGTGAAGTGTTCCTCAGTGGTGGCCAATCCAGAATGGCCCTGATCTTGTCTGGGTCAACCCGAACACTTCCTACACTAATAATATGCCCTAGATAGAGCAACTCTATCATCCCAAACTCACATTTACTCATCTTGGCATATAATGACTCCCTCTCTAGAATACTGAGCACTATATCAATATGCTTCAAATGTTCCTCCCAAGTACGGCTGTATATCAGTATATCATCAAAAAATATCAACACAAACTTCCTCAACTAATCTCTGAACACTCTATTCATACAGGACTGGAAAGTGGCAGGGGCATTTTTCAACTCAAAGGGCATGACTAAGAACTCAAAATGTCCATAGTGGCATTTAAAAGATGTCTTCTCCACATCCACCTCTCTAACCCATATCTGATGGTAGCCAGATCTCAAATCAATCTTGGAGAAGTAGCATGCACCATGCAATTCATCAATAAGCTCATCGATGGGCGAGATAGGATATCGGTTCTTGATTGTCTTCTTGTTTAGCTCCCTATAATCAATGCACATCCTCATTGTACCATCCTTCTTCTTCACCAATACTACTGAAGAAGCGAAAGGACTTTTGCTTGGCTATATGTGCCCCATGTCAATCAACTCCTTAATTGCCTTTTCTATTTCATCCTTATATCTCTTCGGATGGTGGTAAGGTGTGATGATAACTGGCTTAGCCCCTTCCTCTAATTCAATAACATGCTCGATTCCCCTATCCGGGGGTCTCCCTGGAGGTATCTCACCAAACACCTTAGTATGTTTGGTTATTATTTTTTGTACATCAAGTGGATACTCTTGTTTATGCTGCTCTGTCATCTTAGGCATTACTCTAAACTCTACTACCCACTGCACCTGATCATGTCTAAAGAAACTCTGCATCCACTTGAGTGACACCACTCGAAGTCTCCCATCTGACAAACCTCTTACCATTTTCCTCAAACCTCATTTCCATTTTCTCAAGGTTAAATGTAAACTCTACCAGAGACTTCATCCAGTTCATCCCAAGCACCATATCCTGATCACCAATGTTGACCACAAAGAAATCTCCTGTCATGTCATAAACTCCCAAACGAAGCTACAAGTTGGATATTTTCTTGGTACATTCAATTTTGAAGCCATCGGCAACCATCACCTTAAATCCTCTATGCTCCTCTATATGTAGCCCTCTACATGTCACAAACTTCTCATCAATGAAGTTATGTGTCGCCCCTGTATCAATGAGTGCCACAACTCTCTGTCCATCTAAGGTTCCCCTAACTCTAAAAGTGATGCCCTCCTATATACTTGACAACTGAGCTATCGTGCTATCACTGTGTGCTTCCTCCTGTGAAGAACTATCATCATCTCCATCTGATTCGAATGACTGCTCTAAATCTCCATCTACTGACTCTTCGGCTAAAAAGTACTCCATCTGCTTAGCTTTTGCTTTCAATGGACACTTATGTGACAATCCCAAGGCTCCCTGCAATGAAAACAAAGCTTCTTCTTCCTAAGATCATTAAGTGTCTCATTGTCCAACCTCTTACTTTCCTCCTTAGCTGGCTGAACCTCTTTATGAAAAGGTTTCCTGTCCTTATCTTTCCTTGAAGGGAAACTCTTTGCCTGGAATTTATTTTTTGAAGATGAAGAGGAATCCATGTCACGAGCTTTCTTAATGGCTTCCTGCAAAGTGGGAGGGTTGAGAGCTTTAATCCACCCTCTCAACGGATCAGCTAACCCATCCATAAATAGAACTAGTATCCTCCGTTCAGATACATCTGTTACTAACACTGCAAGTTTTTGAAACTCTGAAATCTATGTTTCCAATGATCCCCACTGTTTAAGCTGAGCTAACTCCTTGAAATGGAGTTCTGGATCCTTCCTATCAAAACATTCAATCAGCCTCTCTGTAAACTCCACATATGAGGTAATGTGTGCATGTCCCATAGTGACCATACCATGATGCCACCACTCGTGTGCTAACCCATCCAGATGAATTGCTGCGTACTTAATAGCTGCTTCCTCGGGCATAGGGTTCAATTGAAAGTATGTGTCAAGCTTTTGAACCCAAGCTCTTGCTGTAGACTTTCCTGAGCCATCATAATATGGTAACTCAAGTCTCCCTACTTTCTTCCATAGCTCATAGCTCTAGTTCTTGTCATGTCCACGTGGCATATGTTTCATCTGCACATCCATATACTCCCTAAAGGTAATTGCAGTAGTAAAATCTAGCCCTCCGGCTTTCCAATCTCTCCTCAACTGGTTTTGTATATCAGTAATCTGGGGCTCTGGTACGAGCTGCTCTGGAGCTCTAGGAGGAAATGTAGGAATCATGGGCCTTGAACTCACTATCCTAGCTCGCTGGGGTGCATGACCAAAATTTTTCTTGTAACGCCCCGCCAAGGGATCCAAAAGAATTAACCTAAAGTTTTACTAAGTTTTCTAAACATTTTTTTTAAAAAAAAAGTAAGAATGTGTATCATACACATCAAACACATAGTAGCGGAAGCAATTACATGTAATCATCAACAAACATACATCACAAGTTACATTCTTTAAGGATCCCAAGACGTTGAGTCACATTTAAATTTAATTAATTCTAAGTCTAACAACTACCACATACATATGAAAGAATAATCAGAAAGTCCAATGTCCATAATATACATTTGTTCTGAATGCCTCTTGGCAAATTAATTCAGAATGCTCAATCATCCACTGTACATGTCACAGGGTATGAAAGGCTAAAAGAATATACATAAGTAGAAATAAAGATATAAACATCCAATATGAAATACAACTATCCATCCATCATAAAACACAACTAATTTAAGTGCATGGTTCCTCCCAACCATCAATAACATCATTAGACCATCATGGGCCCTAGCCATCCCCCACGCGTAACATCCCAAGTCGTCGAAGAGATCATCGATAGTATAGTAATAGGGATATCACTCCTAAAACATACTACCTCATATACATAAAGAAATCTAACATTCTAGAATAAAGCATAAGATGATCCTCTAAGGTAGAATACATCACCTAAACATTATGAACAAGCATCCCAAGAAGCTCCAGCCATGGTAGCACCAGACGGATCTCAAATGGTAAGAGTAAAAGCACTACCACCCGACCGCGTGGAATCTAAATGGTCCACTCCCACCGCACTGAGGAGATAGTCTCAAGTCCCAAACAAGGTATCAAACACCAAACACAAGTACTCTCTAAGTCTGGGAAATCCTAAAAGTATACTAACTCAAAGGTTCCAACATAGATAGACATCTAGACCCAGAGGCACCACAAAGACACGTAGGAAACCTGCTATGCAAGCGGGAAAGTGCCATC
The DNA here is from genome assembly GCA_028749045.1 of Cupressus sempervirens. NCBI lineage: Eukaryota > Viridiplantae > Streptophyta > Pinopsida > Cupressales > Cupressaceae > Cupressus > Cupressus sempervirens. Next base: position 1,036,984,507 of record CM053785.1, read on the forward strand.
ACATGAATCACATTGGAAGTTACCTGAGAAATCCCTCAGGAATCTCAGGTCCCCAGTAATCCTGCGACCATTAATATCCTCTCGTACTGACGAGGCATACTATGGTATGCAAGGTCGCAACCAAGCGTTCTCTCTACCCCATCCTAGCCTATACTAGCACTCAAGGTATGGGAGAGAACATACAATTATCTTATTAGGTTCATTTAAGTCAGTATTTAGGTGAGATGTTTTCACTTGTTAAAACAACTTACAATGGGTTACTCCAGGCAGCCTCTTAGGGCCCCGATCCCCATTGCAAGCCACTTCCCGACACTACACATAGATAACCTACCCTAGGCTCATGAAATCACGAATCATAATAAAATCAACTCAGTCCTATAAAAGCAACTGAAAAGCATCATAAAAGATAAGCCACAAAAATTACATCAGTTCTTCATGAGCAACAGATAAGCATCAAATAATAATCATATGATCACAACAGTTCTCTATCAGCAACTGAAGGCATCAATGATAAATCACAAAATCCAATGGTTCTCCAATGAGCAACCAGAAAGTATCCCAATAATAAATCACAATATTGATCAAAGACTCTAAAATGGTCAAGTCAACACATGTCACAACATGGCATCATCAAGAACATAACAAACACTTCAATCCCTTCATGGCGACTGAAAGGTAACCCAAGTATAACTGATCTAGACTCAAAAATGGTTATCAAATATAACTGATCGAGACTCAAATATGGTTATCAAATATAACTGATCGATGACTCAAAAATGGTTATCAAATATAACTAATCGAGACTCAAAAATGGTTAAGTCAGATATCACATATACATACACCTTAGCTTCACACAAAGAAACTGGAAAGCAATAACGAACAAATAATCCATCATAGAGCATACTATCACATTACCTTGGTTGGGTTAAGAAAGATTGAGACCAAATCATCATAACATCACATTCACAAAACCCCCTAGCCTCTGGTAACAACCTAAACTGGTCAATACTAGAACAAACCCCAAAACCTCAAAACATAGACAATATAACAAACAATATAGTTCATATTCTCACTGCTAGATTGATTTGAACATATGTAATTAGGTTAAGTGTAATATTTTTGTTTCTAGTTTAATGTATGTTTTTACGAAAATAAGTTCATAGTTTAACCTACACGTTAACCCATTCGTCTCATAATTAACATATAAATATAACCCATATAGATATTCGAATAAAACTGTACAATTACTTTACTTTTGATTCTAAGTCAATTAATCAATATGATTAGAAGGTAATTATTTATTTAATTATTGAAATAATGACCTATTATTTTAAATAAGAAATTTCAATTTAACTAAAAATCAGTCCTATATAAATCTATAGTTCTATTAACAATTTTCATTATTAATTAAATTTAATTAAACTAATTTTAATTAAATTAATCAATAATTACTGTTCTAATTACTTATTTTAATATCTTCATTAATTTACTAATTTATTAATATTTATCCAAAAATTATTAATAAATTAATACTTACAAAAAACTATATTAAATGCATTAACATTTAATTATTAAATATTAATAAAGATTATTATTAAAATATTATTAAAATAAAAAAACATATTAAAATTTATTAATAAAATTTTAAATATTAATAAAACCTTTTTTTTTTTAATAACCTTAATTTAATTGAAAATCGAATAAATAAATAAAAACGCATATTTTTTTTTAATAAGCCCGCCGGCTTAATCAAAGGGCCACCTACGGCTTGTCGCAGAGGCCTGCGGTCGCCGACAGTACTCCGTACTGCCGCTACCGCAGTACTCTGCGGGCAGGGACGACGGAGCTGCCGGGGTATTCCCGCCCCCTCCCAATAAATTTGTTTTTCTTTTTTCTTTTTCTTTTTATAATATTATTAATAACATTTTGTTAAATGTTATAAACTTTACTATAATATTAAATAATTTCTTTTTAAAATTTATTTATGTTTAATTTAAACATTGAAACAATTCCATCACCAAATTGTGTAAAAATGTATATATATTGTTTAATTTTATAATTTTATATTTATTAAAATTTGCTATAAATCAAACGTTATATATATATATAAATATATATATATATATATAATTTATTTATTTATTTTTATTTATTTTTTAATTGTTTTCTGACATTAATCAGATAGAAAAATTACAACCAACCACTCAAATTTTAACTTAGAATTTCTATCTTCAATTTCAAATCTTTCCCAAATTACCTGATAGGAAAATTCGATTTAACAAATGAATTTCTAAATTAAATTTTCTTTTAAATCTCAAACCCTTCCCATTTAAATACAATTTCCTTTTTACCTATGGACGAGGCTTTTAAATGGATTACTTTTCTTTCAATCCTATTATACAAATGAGATACCAAACACATAGGACAAGAGAATAAGAAATTCACGCAATGAGATCTAGAGACTTGATTTCAACAATCACAAAGAAGACTGGAACACCATCTTGCTTAATTCAATCAATGATCAAAAGACAAGACCCTACTTAAACCTGATGCTAACACGCAACCTTCCGAGAATTGAGAGAAGATTCACTTCCAAAATTCGTCTCCAAAATTTGTTCCCAAATCCTGTGTCCAATATCTGCCGTCCTCAAAAATGAACCCCCAAGTTGTGATAAAGAGTTTTCTCCTCAAATCGGGGCACTAATTGTGCGTTCACCCGAGATGACTCTTTGCTCAACTGAGTTAACTCAAAATTATCTTTTATTAATTCTTTGCTTTCTCTTTTAATGCACCTTAAATGAATTATTAAATGGCTTTATTTAATTTTTCCACTTGACTTCTATTTTTAATCTTTATCACTTTTAATCCCATGCGCACTTTATGAAATTAAAATAACATTATTATTTCCTCTTATTTTATCTTTTAATTTATTTCTTTTATATTTTCAACTCAAGCTCGCATCATGCAATCTTGCAACTTTTAATAATTAATATATTTTCACTTTTTAATTTATTTTAGAAACTTAATTGATAAAATATTTAATTAACTTAAATAGCAATAATATTTAGCATTTATTTAAAAATGAACTCTTAATATATTATTATTAAATTAAATAAATATTATAATAATCTAAATTTATCTTTAAACTTTTATCTCCAAATTTAATTCTTTTTATTTAATTAATTTCTTAATTAATTAAATATAATTAAATATTAAAATATCATAATAATTTTCTATTAATTAAATCTTTAATTAATCATTTTAATTAAACTTAATTAATAGAAAAATATGCCAAAGACTCATAAAGACAACATATGAAAACCCATCATAGAAGAACACATACTAAATCAAACAAAGAGGGTTATAATCACGAAATTACATCCTTTGATGCATTCGAAGGGTACTTAGCTCAGATACTTGTCCTAATTATCAATTAGGACAATTGGCTAAAGGGTTTAGGATTTGGACTTAACAGTTTATCTTCCCTCTCTTACCATTGAGATAATGCGATAGGGTACGCTCATCCTGGCAATTCAGGGAAGTCGATACTCGGTACCTGCAACCTGCATAAAATCTACGCACGTACAAACACAATATTCTAATCTAAACAGACAATGCCAGGAAGTGGTGCATCGTGTAGATCCCGACTAGCAGGTGACTACGACTCCCTTCCTTAACCACATCAGAAACACCATACATAAAGAAAACAAACACGCACACCATACACATGCAGTATGGGGTAAGTATCCATAAGAAAGCACATGTGATAATAAACCATCAATATCTGAAAACATTGTATAATCATCATGCATATATGAAATATAGAGTAAAAATCAACTGAATCTAAGATAATATCTGATAATCACCAAACAATACGACTAATCATTAAACATAAAATTAGCCTAAAAGAGTTCGACAAAAATAACAGAAATGCGAACTAGGGGCAGGCACTACAGTTCCCAACTTGTTCATCTCCATTATGTGTCCCATCCTGATCATTTCCATTCTGATTGTTACCGTTCAAATTATTTCCTCCACCCATGTTAGCATTCAACCCCATTTGACGAGCCATCATCTGCATCATAAGATCCAATCTCTGATTTTGTTCCTGTGCCCTTTGTTTTGCTACTCGTTGTCCCTGTACCAAGGTCTCTAATAACTATAAGAATCTTTCCTCTCTAGGCTCTGGACTGGCATTCCCGCCTCCACCTAATCTTGTATTCCTGTCATCTCGATCACCCATATTGCTGTCTTGATCAAAGAATACCTCCAATGTGTTTGTATGACTGGATTCTATACTCCCCTGTACGGATGAACTAGACTATTTGCTTTGCAGGTCTGAACTCCTATTTTGTCTTGCTCTAGTATTGCGGAAATTATAAGGCCCCTGTCGCATGCTCAAACATAAATGCTCTGATTTTAGTGTTTTGACATTTCATCAAACACTTTCCCCTCTATCCGCCAGTTCCAAATTTCCTATAAGACCTCCACAGGATGGCAGGACTTATAGCTCTAATACCACTGTAATATCTTCCCCTGATTTGAACTTTGACTTGTAGAAATTTAACTTAAGGAATATTGTCAAACACTTTGTATGCAAACTCATAAAGCTGATTTCCTCAATAAATTGTTTTCCAATGAGTAGATTTACGAACAACTATGAAGTGACATTAAAATGCATAATACACATCATAACATTTTCACAAACACTTGGCACACATTCAACAATATATGAAAAATCTGGAAACTCTTTCAATCTGCTGATAAAGGGTGATTTTTAAATGTAGATGTGCACTTACAGCTGCCTTAAAGGCTGCAACAACTATTCAGACTTGTATTCAACAATTATTATGCAAAGTATCAAAATTTGACAGAAGAAACCTGGAATTAGTTGCCGTAGTATTTTGCAGATGTAGTCCGTAGCCTTCCAAACTTCTAATCAGCCAAAAAAACAAGTAAACTTGATACCAACACTTTTCACTCCGTACTGTAGAAAAATACTGTTCATGCCGACTATAGCAAAATACTGTTCATGCGGCACTATAGCAATAACTAACTTCAGATTTGCACCTCAAACCCTTGTAAATTTCTTTATGCGAACACCCCAAATGAAACCCAATGTGTTTCCTGAAGTGAAAACACCATTGATCCTCCTGACTGTGTCTTCCAATAGCAAAGAGAATGCTAGCAAAGAGGGATTCCGTCCTCCAAGCCCAAAATTAGATATCCAGCAACATAACATTAATCTTCATCCAAGCATACAAAAAAAAAAGCTCTTCCATTTCTTTTATAGGTTTCTCACAAGAGCTGAATCCTTCGTTTTCTCAATGTGGGATAAAACATAACTCCCTTTATGTACCTTATGTCTCCAATGTGTTATAAAAATAAAGGGAACTCTTTTAATTTAAATATTTCCCACAAACTATAGTCTATGCATTAATAAACTTAAATATTTAAATTTAACTTTATAAAATGGCTTTATCAATGCATAACAAATCTTATCAATGATAAATAAGTCTTCCTGTCGATTTTAAACAATTACCATCGACATACCCTTGTGACTGAATGTCCGGCCATGTCCAAGATGACTTACTATAATTAGTAAGTATGCCCAAAGTTGCCTCAGAACCCCTCAGAAAGACCTGCAACTGAAACTGTCTAGGCCAAATGGCCTCTAAGCCCCTTTAATGTCCTAGTTAGCCTACGAGACTGTGGGGAAATAGGCTAATGACAACATCATGCTATGAATGCTAGAAAGGGGACATTACAATCGTGGCTAAGTTCTTTTCTTTTTAACATTTCTTCATCATGGATCAAACAAATATGCCCATCCTAACTCCATACAATTACTTTGAGTGGAAATTATGCATGACAATTCATTTAAGGAAAGCTAAATTAAATAGGATAACCATGAGACTTGAATCCAAACCTAATAAAGATGAAGATAAGCCTAAGTGGCTTAACAAATGTGATGAGGCATATGGAACATTGTGTGTGTCTATTTCTCCTGACTTTCTATTTCACATTGAGTCTTTTAATGCACCAAATGAAATATGGACAAAGCAAGAAACACTATTTGGCACTCAAGATTCAATGAGGGGTCATATGTTGGAAAATAAACTAATTAGTTTAAGTCTAGGAAATTTCAACACAATCCAAGATTTCTTTACCAAATTGAAATTACTAAGGCTACTATTAAAACAATGTGGAATTGAAATTAAGATGAACAACTAATTCTTAGTATTCTCTCTAAGCTAAGTTCAAAATATTTTGTGTTTGTCTCTACCTTCTATGCTACTAAGGGTGCATTTGATACTCAATTCACCATGCCATATTTAGATGATTTTGCTATCAATCTTACTTGAGAATAGGACAAGCTAATCCAGATGGTCACTCTTAAGTCCTCTAAGGCACATGCCTTGGCTGCCAACCTAGACACAAAAGAACAAAAAGGACAAAGTAGTAACAACAATAGTAAGGATAAGAAACAAAATAATAATGAGGAAAAGAAGGATTAGATATTGATTGCTTCAAAAGAAACTATTGATACCCCATCTTCAAAGAGTGATAAGCCTAAGAAAGAAAAGGTTAAATATGCCTATTGTAAAAGACCCAGTCATGATGAACATAAATGTTTGAACAAAGAAATTGATCACTCGACATACATTCTTGAGAAGAATAATATTAGTGTTCCTGATTCTATCAAACAAAGTTCTAATGAAGGGTCTAACAAGGTAAAAGAAAATAGCAAGGGGAAAGGAAAGGGCAAGGCTCTTGTTGCAATTGCTTCCTCACCATCCACTTGGGTTCTTGATTTAGGTGCTTCGCACCACATGGCTTCATCTAAGGAAGAACTTGCATCCTTGGAGCCGTGTACTATGCCTTCTATTTTGATGGGTGATGAAACTCCTATCGAAGTGTGTGGGAGAGGGTTTTTTGATGTGGGAGATGACACATTCCATTATGTTCTTTGTGTACCCTCCTTATCAACTAATCTCCTATCAGTATATCAGATCACTTACACAGGTTTAGGCAAGCAGGTTGAGTTCACTCTTGATTCAATGGCGATACATGAGTTGCATGGTGATTCTATAGTTGTAGTTGGGAGAGTAGATCATCAGTCACAACTCTATTTGTTTTCTCACTTTTTTCCTGATCCTTCTTTGTCTGTTTTTCTCACTCACTCTAATGATGTGAGTAAATTATGGCATGAGCAGTTTGGCCATCTTAACTTCCGTTATTTGCATTAGCTCAACCAATAGAGCATAGTCACAGCGTTGCCTTTGGTTCAATTCTCAAGCAGTGTTTGCCAAGGTTGCATTCTTGGTAAGCATCCTAAGAAAAGTTTGACAAAAGTAAGGCATGGAGAGCTTCACAGATACTAGAGTTAGTTCACAATGATTTGGCTGGTCCATTTCAACATCCTTCTTTCAGTAGGGCTTGATATGTCCTCACATTCATTGATGACCTTTCTCGATATACTGGGGTGTACTTTCTCAAACAGAAGTCAGAGGTATTTGATCATTTTTAGGACTTCAAATTTTTTGTAGAAAAGTAATCTGGGAAAGCCATCAAAGTTTTGCACATAGACAATGGTGGTGAGTATGTCAACCATCGATTTGAAATATTTTGCACTTCAAAGGGGATTGATTTAAAACATTCAGTTCCATACAATCCTTAATAGAACAGTGTTGTAGAATGGAAGAATAGATCCTTGAAGGAAATGGAAAATTGTATGATTCACTATATATCTCTTGCACCACAGTATTGGGCAGAGGCCATTAACTATGCTTGTTATATCTAGAACCGTGTTCCTCACCAAGCCTTGAAGGGTGTTACTCCTTTTGAAGCTTGGAGCGGTTGGAAACAATCAGTTAAGCACTTTTGAATTTTTGGTTCCCCTACATGGGCCCACATTCCTACAGAGAAATGCAAGGCCTTAGATCCGCAAAGCAGACCTTGCATATTTGTAGGTTATCCTGATGGTGTGAAGGCTTATCAGTTACTCCACCCTACTACACATGAGTTTTCATTGAGAGGAGTGTTCAATTTGAGGAGGGATATTCAAGCTCACTTTCTATCACTTCTCCAACTCCTTCTACTTTGACATTGGAGTCACTTAGAATACATCACAGATCTTCTAATGAGTCAAATTCACCTAAAGAGTCTTCTACCTCCACTTTCAATGCAGGGAGTGATTCAGAGAACTCACCTCCTTCCTCTCCTAGTCATCATTCAGAGGTTAATGATTCCCCTCTAGATTCTCCATCTTTCAGTCCATTTTGGGCTACACAGAGCTTGCAGTCTACATGTGATTGGGTTGGGGATCCATCAGACACCAGGTGAACTCATTCACAATTCCAGGATGCTCCACATGTCTTTATTACTATTAACTAATATCCACAGTCCTTTCAAGAGGCTTCTGGTATTCCTGAGTGGGATACAACTATGCACGAAGAGTATAGTTCCTTGATGAGGAACCACACTTGGGATCTTGTCCCTCTTCCTAAGGGAAGAAAACTTGTTTGATGTAAGTGGATCTATCAGACAAAATTTCTTGCAGATGGATCAGTTGACAAACATAAGGCTTGCTTGGTTGCTAAAGGATTCTCCCAAGTTCTTGGGATTAACTACTCTAAGACTTTTGCGCCAATTGCCCAAATGAATTCCATTCGAATTGTTCTTACCATTGCTACAACTAATCATTGGGATGTATATCAGATGGATGTGAAGAGTGCTTTTCTTCATGGTGACCTTCATGAGGAGATCTACATGGAGCAGCCGTAGGGTTTCCTTCAGGATTCTTCACTTGTGTGCCATCTTTGGAAGTCTCTCTATGGCCTCAAACAGGCTCCTCGGGCCTAGAATGCCAAGATGGACTCCTTCCTTCTATCAGTTGGGTTCACTTAGTGCCATTCTAATCCTAATGTCTACATTTTGCAATAGGGTGATTCCCTTCTATTTTTGGTTTTGTATGTTGATGACTTGCTGATCACATGAAGTTCTTCATCCACCATTAAGGTTGTCAAAGTGTCCCTTCGGGATAGTTTTTTGATGATTGACTTGGGCTTGTTGCATTACTTTCTTGGGATTGAGATCTTTTAGTCTCCTTGTAGGATCACCATCACACAGTCCAAGTATGCTCTAGATTTACTCTGGAGGTTTCATATGGCTAATCATAAGCCTCCTTTGACTCCCTTCCTTTCTAAAGTCAAACTTGAGGCTCAATGTTCTTCTCCACTTGTTGATGGCACTTTGTATTGCCAACTTGTTTGGAGTCTCATTTATCTGACTGGTACGAGACCTGACATCTCATATGTTGTAGGCATGGTCTCTTGATTCATGCAAGAGCCCCATGAGCTGCACTGGAAAGCAACAAAGCAGATCCTTCACTACATTTAGGATTCTCATAGTTATGGGATTCACTATGTAGTAGGTATTGAGCTTGATTTGGTGGGCTACATAGATTCAAATTGGGCAAGTGATTCTCAAGACCACAAGTCTACTTTAGGGTATAGCTTCTCACTTGGTTCAGGTCCTATTTGTTGGTCAAGCAAAAAGCAGTCTGCTATTGCTCTATCTTCTACTAAGGCTAAGTATTGGGGGGCTATTAATGTTGCCACTGAGGCCATTTGGCTTCAACATCTTCTCACTGAGTTTGGTATCCAGATTAGACAACCATTATTCATATTTTGTGACAACTAGAGTGCGATTTAGATCTCATGGAATCTGGTTCATCATCAATGGACCAAACACATAGAGGTCCACATGCACTACATCCGAGAGCTCATCCATGGTCATTTCATTGACCTTTGCTATTGTCTGACTTCTGAATAGTTTGTTGATATCTTCACCAAACCCTTCACTGAGAGCAAGTTCCTTCATTTCTGAGCTTTGCTAGGGGTTTGGGATGCTTCATCTTTTGGGGGAGCCTCTTCCACTCACTCAGAGTCCTAACTTTTTTTGGGGGGTCTCTTTTCTCTCTCTTTTGGGGAATCTTATGTACATGGGTACCTCATCAGGCTTGACTTGTCAAGACTCATTTCTACATCCACCTAAGCTTCACTTATGGGGGGGTGTTAGTGCAGTTTTTTATTTCCTAGTAGGTTATTTATTTTTCCTATATTGCTAGGTTTTTCCTACACTTTTAATAATCTCGCTTAGGTTAATAAAGCATGTTTTATTAGGTGAATGGTTGTGAGGTGTCACCTTCCTACATGTGAGCATCCATTAGCTATCTTGAGAAGATACTTTGTTATCTTTAGTCCGATAGATGGTTGCTCCTCATTGGTCGGTGTTGCCACCTCCTACCTCTTCCTAGCATGTAGAAGCATGCTACATGGCTTGTATTTGTATCTCTTGTTTTTGCATCCTCTTAATGCTATTTTGCTTCTAGCATTTGCATTATTCTCTTGGAGACTAACTTTGTGTTGCTATTTTTATTTTGTATCATTTGCATTCATAGTTTAGATATTTATTCTTTACACTAGTTTTCTAGGTTATTAATATTTTTAGATTCTAACACTTTTGGGTTTCAAGATCCCTGTAAATCCTAGTTTTTCTAATAAAAAACATGCTCTAGAGTAATCACAAAACATGCACAAATAATTGATAATCAATAATTTCAATCTCTCTTGCACTAGATTCACAATAACTATCTAGCATTCTAGCCATTTCCTAGAGCTAGTTATAACCATGCACAAATCCCTAGCTCTGAAAATCCTACGTATATTCTTGACACCTCAAATTGGATACACTTTGTGTACCCCTTCTCTAAAGCCCGTAGCTCATAAAATCCCTTTTTCCATCCCTAAATATTCTACATGCACCTTTTCAAGTCTCACAAGCATGTTTTACATAACCTTTGAAGGGGTATATTCTAAACCATCAAAACCGTTATAATTATAATTATTGAACAAATAGAATTTTCTAAGCCCAATAAAACACAACAAACACACAACAACAAATCACACAAATGTATGGCTAAATAGATATCTTTGAAGATCTAGTAGAGTACGTGGGAGTTGACTAGATTTAAATTTGTATGTAAAAATAGGAAGGGTCAAGTCCAAGGCTTAAGGGTTGACCTCATAATCATAGAGTTAATCCTTTATAAAATAAAAATAAAAATAACATGCATATGTGAACTTTACCAATACAATTATACCAATTTCACCAAGTATAATAAAACAATTGAGTAGCAAATTAGGTGAGCTTAAAAGTGGAGGAAATGTCATAATTAAAAGCATTTCAGTTGTAGTAATGAGGTGGATGACCACTCGAGAAGTTCCAATGCTTCACTTTAATAAGTGTCACCTAATCCAATCATTCCCAAGTGTTTCATTCATTCTAATAAAAATAGATACCTACAAAAGATGGGTCAATGAATATGACCCCAAACTCCAAAGATGAACCCAGTGGGAAATATCACAATAATAATTTACACTTGTGAGTACAATTCAAAAATATCTGATTTTTCCACGGCCAGATGATTTACACACATGAAGGAGGTTTCCAGTTGTGAGTACCCGGCACATGATTTACACACGGCAAGATGATGACCACAAAAACTTTTGAGTAGAATTCAATTATTTAGAGACTGATTCAATGCCCGTCTGAGTGAAGAGGAGAAAATTATTGACCAGTCGTCAATGTCAAGATTATGCACATAAAATGCAGAGAAAGGGGAGGAGTAATACTGAAAACAAAGCGTGTTTTCAGTGTTAGACATCAGCCATGGCACCACCAAAGAGAGCCCAACTCCAACAAAGACAACAAGGGTGTGTTTTTTCATCATCTTGTATTAGTTCCCATTGTGCGACACATTGAACCCGTGTTTCTGGAGACCGATGTAGCCAATTTCAAAGCTGTGGTGCAGAGCTTAATTGGCCATCAACAGACTTCACAATCTCATGATGATTGCTTGGGATTCCTCAACAATGTTAATGTTTTTCCTCCTCTCTTTGATTTACATGCAATCCATGAAATAGATAATCTTGTTCCTCAGGAGGTTGGGGATGATAATATATGTACGCCCATGAGCTTTGTGGGATTCGAAACGGAGACCATCGACAGCTTTAGTGGTGATTTCTTGTTTGAGAATCATAGTAATTACGATGCATTTGATCTTATTTCATGGACCACCTTCGACCAAGACATGTCGTTGGACTCTTTTCTGCTGCTCGACTATCAGACTTTCAACATCTAACTCTCTTCACAAATTTCGTCCTTGATTATTCTTTATCTTGCTTTTTTGGTGTAATAGACTATTGCTATGTAACTCCTCACTATTTTTAGTGAATGCAAACGCGCATTATTAGAGATATGCATGTATTTCAATTGTGTACAAGAAGCATGTCACTCCCGATTGAGTACAGGAAACAGAATATGGGCATGCTAGTAATTAGAAATATGTGTGTATTTCTATTGTGTGGAAGAAGCTACTCACTCCAAGTTGATGTGTATTTATCTAAGTTTCAGAAATAGAGAATGAATTGTACATTCTTTTGGATTTTGATTGTGTAAGTCTTTTTGGATTTGACGATGGATATTTATGGAGTGTGATCTGAAATATCATGTAATAATAATAATATTTACACAATCAAATTTAGAAATAGTTTCTACTCTATCTTGTATATTGTAGAAATCTACTTATTTTCAAATAAGAAATGCTTGCAGACATAGCACATGACGAAAAAATAGGGAAATCTTGATGAGATTTGCACTACCTACCCCTAGGATGTGGTCTTCTTTCAATTCACATTAGTGTGATAAAGATACTTTTCCACTTCCCATGACAAGGGCATAATAACTCTGCACTAGTATACTTGCATTGAATGAGTTCCAATGGTTAGTTATAAAAAAATATAGGTGAGCTAATATGTTGGTGAATACAATTTGATTTATCTATAAAGGATACAATACATAAAAGGACGTGGACTATAATCAAAATTGTTTGAGATCAGATTATTTATCTAAATTTATAAATATACATTTATCAAAATATTCTTTTGAGGTTAAATCAAAATTAAATGATAATATTATAAATATACAAAACTTCCCTCTCTTGTCTAGTGGACTTTTTGTCATCTCACAATTTTTGCCTATAGATTCAAGTTATGGGTCATAGTCTTCAGTCCTCTCCAACTTTTTCCCATGGTCCCTCAAGTTTTCATCTCATCCCTTTTATTACCCTATTGTCCGAATTTGGTGGTTTGTTTGGTTCGATTGTACACTGCCTAGGTTCCTCTTATTCCACTAGTTTCTCTTGGCAAGAAATCTAATCTTTAGTAAGATATGTTTTGTGTCCTATTCTACTTACTATTTATCATGATTTGTTTGTTACACGGAGAGATTTAGGTGAAAGCCTTTGTAGTCTATGTAAGTCTAATATGAGATAATTTGTACTCTTGAAAAAGAGATAATTTGTACTATTTGGATAAGAAATAGAATGACAAAGTTGAACTAAACCATTGAAACAAAGATAAATAATTATTATAAGTATAAACTAAAGAATACTTAAACAAATAGAAATAAAACCTAATTAAACAAAATCTTTATCATTTTAATACCTTCAATTTTATCTGAATTTAACTTATACAATTTTGGTCTACTTTTTATTTTATTTTAAAAATCGTATTCATTACTTACTAATTAGTTTTATTTATTTAATTAACTTGAATACTTTTTAATCATTTCAACTAGACCTAAGCATCATTTTCACTTCAATTATGGGTGAAAGAACCATAGTTGTTGTTCTGTGGAAGTCATAATTTTAATTCATGAAATGTCAGTCCAACAACTAATTGATTTGTACTTTTGGATTTCCAAGATACCCAAGAGAATACCATATTTATTAGTCCCTACCTTATTTATAAGGCAGGGAACTAATGTTCCTAGATGCTCGGGTCAATTAAATTTTCAAACACAAAATTGGAGATTTGTAAGCTTTTCAATGTTCTGATTTAAATAATTTATTTGTTTGCTAAAATTCTATTTTTCCAATTGGCTGATAGCATTTTCACCACGGGTTACACATTTAAACATTTTTACAGAAAAAGAAAAAATCTAGAAATCAACCACCTGGCAAGGAGGATAAAAGTGTATTAAATGATTTCATTTATTGTTGTTTGTACATCTTAATGGCTCTCGCTTCTAAAGAATCAATACCTATAATTCCTCTGCCCTATCACCTGACTAATCAGTCGTGTCAATATGAAAAGGCTTTAAAAAAAATTATATTATAATAAATTAAAAAAATCAAATGTATTGCAAAAAGAGGGGTAAAAATTTATTAAGACAGAAAGGAATACAACAAGGAGAGCTCAACAAGGAGCTCGATCTTGAGCAACAAGATCATCAAATTCTTGCACCATCTCAAAGGACAGTTGCCCCCTATCCCTAATATTCCAACCCGGATCATGACTAGAAGCCCATTTGGCTAAACAATCAACAGTTCTATTCCATTCACGAGGAATATACATGAACCTAATGAACTGAAAAGAGGAAGAGAAGAAAAGAATCTGCTTAACAACAGTGGCCAACTGCCAACTAACATCCTCAAGCTCTTGCAAAGAAAGCATGTTCACCACCACCTGGGAATCAAACTCACAAATAATCTTACTCCATCCCCGCAAGCAACATTGTTCCACAGCATATAAAATAGCCTGAGCTTCCATGAGATTGTTAGTATAATCACCCTTATGAACTGAGAAGAAAAATTTAACATCCCCAGAACTACAACGAGCCACTCCGCCAATACCAGCTGGACCAGGATTCCCACGGGAAGAACCATCAGTGTTAATTTTCAGAACTCCACAGGGAGGAGGAGTCCAGTGCCCATCCCGGTTAGCCCGACCCTTCCTCTGATGGTGAAGCTGCCTGGACATAGAAGGAAACCTATGAGTTGCAACCCCATCCTGTAGATGAAAATTGAGGTGATTACAGATAGCAAGATCAACCGGATCCATACCCCCATCAAGCTCACACTTCACAAGAATAGTTTCCTGAAGAGAATGTGATATTTTCCACCAAAGATGCAAAACACCAAGCCGAACATCTTGGAATATGTGATGATTCCTCTCCAACTAGATATGCCAAAGCATGAAAGATGGGCCAGCAATCCAAGTAGCATGGAAAGAAGAAGACTTGGAGGGAGCACTACCCAAGCGGGCCCAGAACTCAAGCAAAGAGGAAGCATGCCGACAAGAGCAACCCCAAGCACTCCACCAAAGGTGCCATATCTGAGTAGAATAGGAGCAATGGAAGAACAGATGGGAGACAGACTCCTCTCCATTACCACACAAAACACAATAAGAGGGGCCCTAAAATCCACGTTTACAAATATTATCCCAGGCAAGACAACGGTTGTGAGCCACTAGCCACATGAAAAAATTGCACTTGGACCAAGAAACTTTATTCCAAACTTGCTTCCACCAAGGGACCTCAACATCCCCAAATAATTGTCTAATTATCTCATGATACCTAGCAGAGACATGATATTTACCAGAAAAGGTACCACCCCAAGCCAAAACATTTGGACCAAGCAAAGAAGAACACTCTCTAGAGGCCAGAATTTGAGAAAGCTCCTGACGATCCATGTCTATACCTCCAGGAGGACAATCAGAGGAATGCTTCCATCTGTAACCAACAACAGGTCCCAATTGATAAGGAGTCTTGTAATGAGCCACTTTAACCCATCTAGCGGCAAGAAAAGAGTCACAAAGAGGCTGAAGATGAGGGTATATGGATAAAATGGAAGGGAATCCATCCCAAGCATCAGACCAAAACAAAGCCTGAGAACCTCCTTTACATATCCAGAACAGACCCCTCTTCGCCAACATCGCACCTGTCTTCAAAGTATGCCAAACCATTGAGCCACGACCTTCAAGAGGAAGTGCAGAAACAGAGCAAGGATCAACAACATGAAAATATTTATGAGTGATAATATGAGCCCAAAGTTGATGTTGTCCAGAGCACCATTGCTAATAAAGTTTAGCAGCCAAAGCTTGACTACTCAATAGAGCAGATCGAAGACCAAGACCACCCTCATTTTTAGGCCTACAAACAGTTGCCCAATTAACCAAGCTCCATCTAGTACTACGCAAATTACCACTCCAAAGGAATTGTCGAGAAAGAGCATCAAACTCCTTGAGAAAGTAAATAGGTGCAACATGAACCATGCTTCTATAAGTAGGAAGAGCTTGGATAACAGCTTGAAGAAGAGTAACCCGGGCAGCAGTAGAAAGCCATCTATGAGTCCAATGATTTACCTTATCCTGAAGCTTGGTAATCAAATTTTGCCAGAACAGACGTGGCTGCCTGGAAACAGCAATAGGAATGCCAAGATAAGTCAAAGGAAGTGAACCTATCTGAAACTGTAGGATACTAACAATCCTGTGCTGAATAGAATCAGGAGTGTTAAAAAAGTAAATGAAAGATTTGTGCTCATTAAATTTTTGGCCTGAAGCTGCCAAATAAATGTCCAAAGCATGTCGAAAGGCTTCAGCTTCCTTGATCCTAGCAAGACCGATAAGAGCAGAATCATCAACAAATTAAAGATGGGAAAGAGAAGGTAAGCCATTACCCCACCGCCGACCTTGAATAGAATTTTGGGACACTTGATGCTTAATGAATCTACCCAAGCCTTCAGCCATGATGATGAATAGATATGGGGAGAGAGGGTCACCCTGGTGGAGGCCTCTAGAAGCACCAAAGAGTTGTGAAGATTGACCATTAATAAGAACAAAAAAAGAGGCAGAAGTAACACAACTCATAATCCAACTCACCCAGTCAGAGCTAAATCCAAAAGAAAGAAGAATACTCCTTAGGAAGCTCCATTTAACTCTATCGTAGGCCTTAGCCATATCCAGCTTAACAAACATGGCTCTCTCCCTTGAAGTAGCCATAGAGTGAATAGCCTCAATAGCAATAACCACCCCATCCAAAATTTGTCTGCCAGCAACAAAACCACCTTGTTCTTCTGAGATAATAATGGGAAGCCACCATTTCAGTCTCTCAGCAATCAGCTTAGTAATAACTTTGTAAACCACATTGCATAAGGCAATTGGTCTAAAAAACTCCAATTGATTAGCACCCTCTCTCTTAGGAATAAGAGTCAAGAATGTAGAGTTCAAAGCTCGAAGCATCTTCTTGCTAGCATAGGATTCTTTAACCACCTCCAACAAATCATGATTAATGATGTCCCAAAATTCCTGAAAGAATTCGACTGGAAAGCCATCAGGACTAGGAGCCTTCCCCTTAGGCATGCCAAAGACCACCTCCTCTAGCTCTTCCAAAGAGATAGGACGCATGAGATAATCATTCATTTCCTGAGTGATAAGGGAAGGAATACAGGACAAAATAATATTTTCTTCATTATCAGCAAGAGGAGAGTCCTCAGAGAAGAGGGTAGAGAAGTACAAAATAGCCTCCTGGAACAAAGTTGGCAAGGAATTCAGTTGGATACCTTGAGAATTAACCAAAGAAGAGATAGTGCTCTGATTCCGACGACATTGCACTGTTTTATGAAAAAAGGCAGTGTTTCGATCACCTTCCTAGAGCCAATCAACTCGAGCCTTTTGCTTCCAAAAAATTTCCTCTCGAAGTTCCCATTCTTCTAGAGCTCTAGAAGCAAGGGATTCAGCCTGGCCAAGATCCTCTGAGAAACCCCGATCTCTAATCTCCCTTGTGATGACATCAAGATTTTCTTGGGCAAGCCTCTTCATAAAGTGAAGATTCCCAAAGCATTCCCTATTCCATATCTTGAGTTTCCTTTTAACATATTGAAGCCTTTTAGAAAATGAGAACATTGCAGTACCATATGCAGGAGCACCATCTTTCCACCAACAAAAAACAAAATCATGAAGAGAGGAGTCACGAAGCCACATCAACTGGAACTTAAAAGGAGGATGCTTCGGAACATAAGCCCCTATAGCGGAAAATTTGATTGGCCAATGATCTGAACCCCTCCAATCAAGGATTTCTGAAGAGATAGTAAGGGTGCCACTAAGCCAGAAGCAAGAAACAAGAAATCTATCCAGGCATTCTGAGATAGCAGCAACACCATTCCTGCGATTATTCCAGGTATAGAGGCCATTAGAAGGCTTAACATCAGAGAGATGCACAAGAGATATGTGTTGCCGAAGAAGAGCAGAAGAAGGCCCTAATCTAGCCAAACCACCATGCTTCTCTTCCAGACTTAAAACTAAATTGAAGTCCCCTGCTAACACCCAAGGATGATAATGATGACAATTTCTAACATATTGAGTATGTTCCCAAAGTTCCTCCTTTCCCACAAGATCAACAGGTTCATACACATTAGTAACCATGATTACCTCGCCTGAGTCTAGAGCAGAAGCTACCATAGAGAAAGTTGAGCGAGAAGACATCTAGCCAAGAGGAGAAATTTTTTGAGGATCCCAAAATATAGCTAAACCACCAGCACTGCCTGTTGCCCCAACACACTGGCATTGGCCACGAGACCAAATACAAGAGGCATGTTGGACCATAGACTCCACAGAGAGCTTAGTCTCTTAGATACAAAAAACATCAAGACTATGATCAACCACCAAGTTATGAATAGCCTTTTGTCTAGGGATGCTATTCAACCCCCTTACATTCCATGAGAGAATAATCATCATTGGGTAGAATTGGGAAAATGAGAATCCAAAGGTTTCACTGAACCAGACTCAATCAATATATCTCCTATGAGTTTAATCTTCTCTTGGTTTGTTTTGCGCCCACTCCTTATAGGGGGAGTAGAAGAAGCCCGCTTAAAGGGTTGAGGCAGCAACCCCAAGGGGAGAGGAGATCCCTTGCCCTTACCTGATGGTAGCACATCCTTAACCAAGTCAGAAAAAACAACATCATCATCTTCCAACACTGCAAAAGTCACCAGAGCCGCTGTCACAGGAGCTACAGGAACCTCACAGTTCTGATATACTACAACTTGAGATGCCCCACAAGCATCATTAGGAACAGATCTCTCATCTGGGCCAACTGGATCAGAAGAGATAGGAGGAGGAATACCCTCCTCTAGAACAATACTATCCAGCACCTCAAAGCGGTTAAAACCTGAATCAGATAATCTTTCTTTCAAATGCCTCTTTTGACCACATCCCTTACCTCGAGGGCGAACAGGGGTAAATCCATCCTTATCCTGCATTTGAGCCTTACCCTTACCTGTAGCATCTTGTGGATTCATCCCCTTGGTAGTATTAACCATTTGAGATTTTCCTTTCCCTGTAGTATCTGCCAAACCACCAGCATTGCCAGCTGTAGAACGATCCACTCCTTTGAAACTCGAGTTACGAGGGCACTGCCGCAGTAAATGACCATACTCATGACAAATCTAGCAACGGAAAGGGAGGGATTCATAATCTAACTGTTGCACCCAAGAAGAATCCCCCAGACAAATTTCCAAAGAATTTGGTAATGGGTTATTCAAAGTAATTTCAACACAAATTCTAGCATAAGAAATAACCTTTTTATCGAGGGATTGATGTGCGATTGCAGCTGGCTTCCCCAACAAAGCAGCAATTTGTCGAAGGATGTCTTCACGCCAAAATTCCAAGGGAAGATGAGGCAAGCAAACCCAAACTGGCACTGTTGAAGGGAGATCCTCAACAGAATTAAAACCTGAATGCCAAGGTTTGACAAATAACCCCACATGGTTGTAGAAATAAGGGCCTCCTTCAAAAACACGATCATGATCAAACATGCAAGAGAATACAACCAAAAAATAACTATTCCCTGCCAACATAATCTCCATATCGCCTGCCACCTGCCAAGAGCGGCGGATCCATGCCTCAAGAGCAGATAGGAAAATTCAGATTCCAAGAAATTTGCATATCAAAGCATGTTTGGTCCAATAATCAATGTCCTCCATTACAGTCGTTGGAGGAATAACCAGAACAGGGCGATCATGGCTACGCGGAAAACAACCATTAATTTTTTTCAGCTTGGAGCTCTCCCCTGAATAAAACGATTCAGATCGCATTGCATGCATAGTTGGAGAAGAACCATCTGTTCTCACCAACGGAGAAGAAATCCTAGGCCCTGCCATGCAAACAATAAAACCCCAATCCAAAATTGACTACAGAAGATCTCCAAAAAAACCAATGCAAATTATGTCCAGTAGCTAGCAATCCAAACAGAACAGAAAAATAGTAAAGATCAAACACCAAGAACATGCTAGGGGAAAAACCCTAGCCCAGCCGGCAGCCAACGCTTCTCCACATCCTCCATGTATTATAATTATCTTTGGTTATTCAATCAAATGTATTGATTTAGAAATTAATTTTTGATTAAACAATTAATGATATTAAAAATATACTGCAATATTGTTTTAATTTTTTTTATTAATTAGTTATTTTGAACTATTTATCAATTGTGTACTTTAAAAATACAAACTAAAATTTTATATAATCGTATTGTAAGAAATTATCTTTTATTTTTAATTTTTCAATTTTCATTTGACTTATTAAACTATTATAATTTTAAACTTCATATTGTTCTTTCTACTTTAGATTTGCAAATAATTTTTTTTTTTTAATGAAATAGATTTTATTAAAAACAATAATACTGAATGATAATAGAATAGAATTAGAATAGAATAATCAAACTTACTTATTTTCCTATCCACTACATGTAGATGTAGACAATGTGGGTAATATATAATGTTAGAATTTTTTGCATAGCTCTTAAATTTAAATCACATTTATTATACATTTTAATCAATTATACAAGGCAGGGACTCTAACTGTATCACATAGCTCTTGTTATTATATTTATTTATTTATTTTTGGTGGTTGAGGTGCCAATTTCCTTATCCAAATCTGATAACTTATACAATTTTGGTCTATTACTGTATTTTTTTTTTACTAATAAGTTATATTTATTTAATTAACTTGAATTCATTTTAAACCTAAGCATCATTTTCACTTCAATTATGGGCGAAACATAGTTGTTGTTCTGCGGAAATCATAATTTTACTTTATGAAATGTCAGTCCAACAACTAATTGATTTGTAATTAAAAAAAAAATGTGGTTGAGAGGTGCGTCGTATAAGCAATTTCCTCATCCAAATCTGATATGTTTCCTGCCCCACCTCATTAAATCTGAAACAAACAAGACGGGACAAAATGCAGTGGCTAACAAAGACAGCAAGGCGCCATGTTTACACTAGAAATACACGCACTTATGAGAATTATTATAGAATGTGTACTCTATCTGTAAAATGTATGGAATCTGTAGTTTACGAGGACGTCAGTAATGAATATTTGATTACCTAACAAATTTACAGCAAACTGAATATTTAAATTAACAGTCTTAAAATAGAAGTGAATATTTAAATGCATCATGGTAAGATCGGCATTCAAATTGAAAACATCCAGTACCAATTATCTTCAAAATATAAATTTGTATACTTATTGATGTTATTGGACATTTCATTCTGATGATAGACTACAAAGTACGATTAAGATATTGATTTTAAAAGAAATTATACATAGTTTAATCTATAAGTTTCTTGCTCTAGTAAACCTCTTCAAACAGTTAGAGCTTGTTGTTATAGAATACTCAAACTAAGGAAATGATTATAAAAAAACCAAAAACTTGGTGATATTATCAGCCTCAAATTGATAAACGAGTAGCTAAGGAAAGAATTCATGCACCGAAATCTGATGTTGAGAGCTAACTAGTATTTTCCATTGTATTGAACATCACAAATCTTGATCTTGGTGTCTATATTTGCAGAAAATAAGAGATGACCGTACTTGGCGGAAAATCTAATTGTGAAGCCACAGCTTTGTAATATGTTGGTGTTGGAAATTTAAACGTCAAATGTCTGCAAGTTGTTCTCGAGCCCCACGCCCATCTACCCTGTCAGGTCACCACAGGCATCCATGAATGGCAGGCATTTATTTTTGGTAAGTGAGATTTTTCAAATCAGAAAAAGAGGGAGAAAATGGAATGTGACAAAAAGAATGTTTATTCATTCATTTGTAGAGTTCAAGCAGATCAAGTAGATCAGAAGTTGCAGAGGAGAGAAGAGTAGAAGAAGGAAGAAGAAAAGAAGTTAGTGCCTGTAGTTGCACGTGTTTCTCCTGTTCTCTCTGTAAGTTTATTATTGTTGAACTTGTCCTGTTGGAGCAGTGATTGCTCCAGGCACCATTGTATGCAGCCATTAGAGTTGCAGGTTTAAAGTTTTGAGGTATTAAAGTTGTTTGAAGTTTTACCAGTTTAGGGTTATTTTAGGGTTTTCTGGTTGAAGCTGAATGCTCCCAGATTTTGTAATAGTTTAATCAAAGATTGAATAGAAGGCAAGCAGGCATACTTGAATCCATTGGTCTTCCCTTGTATGTTGCATTTGAATAATTTGTTTGAAAGCTTAAAGCTTTGGCTCTCTGGTTTTAATGGTGAAAGAATTCACGTTAGAATTTTTTAAGTTATAATTTTTCAGTTGAATAGAACACTCGGCATCCTCTTTTTTAGTTGGAGCCGAGCGCACTTAGCATCTATTGTTGTTGAGCATTTCCTCTGGAGCCGAGCTTACTCAGCATCCATTGTTGCCGAGTATTATTTCTTTGAGTGCTAAGCTAACTCGACACCTGTTCCCTGTCACTCGGCACCATCAAGTGCCGAGAAACCTACCACTCGGCATCATCAAGTGCCAAGTAATCTATCACTCGACACCATCAAGTGCCAAGTATTCTCTCACTCGGCACCTTCATGTGCCGAGTAAAACTGGCACTCGGCACCATCATGTGCTGAACAACTTTTAAGTGCCAAGTAAAATTTTAGGTTTAGGGTTGTGAGTATTAAATTAAATTTTAATATATTTCTCACATGGTATTAGAGCTTTGAGGCCCCACATCCACAGTGAGTTAGGGCATTTGTTTTTCTTGAAATATTTGACATGGCAGGAGATGCAGGAAAGATATGGTAGTAGCCACCACCCTTCAATAGGCAAAATTATGATACATGGGCAAAGAAGATGAAAATCATAATGGTTGCAAATGATTTGTGGGAGTTTGTGGTCAATGGATTCAATGATGTAACAGACCCAACTCAGTATGCTACTCTCACAAATGCACAGAAGACTCATTTGAAAGAGTCAAGGAGGAAAGATGCAAAGGCATTAAGTCTTATTGAAGTAGCAATGAAAAAGACAATATTCCCAAAGATTGCAGCAACAAATTATGCAAAGGAAGCATGGGATATCCTTGAGATGAAATTCAAGGGGACTGATAAAGTCCATACTATAAAGCTACAGAACATCAGGAGGGAGTTTGAGAACCTTCAAATGAAGGAGAATGAATCAGTTGCAAACTTTAGTTCAAGGACCTCCAATGTGATTAACCAACTGAAGTCAAATGGAGAAGACTATCAAGAGCAGAGGATAGTGGAAAAGATATTGAGGAGTTTACCTCATAAATATGACAATTTGGTCATGACCATAAAAGAGGCAAAAGACCTCACTATTTTGACAATGGATGAGTTGATGGGTACACTTCAAACCCATGAGCATAGGATCAATAGATCTACTTTTTCATCTTTCCAAGAACAAGCATTCAAGGCTCAGACAAATCCAAGAGGAAGGGGGAGAGGAAGAAATGGCTTAGGCAGAAACTCCAGAGGAAGAGGCTGAGGAAATGGAGGACAAAAAAATGTTGCAGCAAAAAGCTCAGGAAGAGCAGATGGAGCAAGTAGCTCACAAAATACTTCAAGAGGAGGTAAAAAAAACTACAACTCAAATAAGAGTAATGTAGAATGCTACTATTGTCATAAATATGGGCATTATGCAAATGAATGCTAGAAAAAGTAGAAAGATCAGTTAGGACAAGAAAATGTGGCTGACGTGAATATGGAAAGTGAAAACACTGCTTTCATCATGTGTAATGTTGGTGAAGAAGTAAGCCCTGAGGTTTGGTACCTCGACAGTGGATGTAGCAACCACATGAATGGAAATGAGACCTTGTTTTCATTCATTGACAAGAGTTTCAAATCAGAAATTGAGATGGGTAACAATGGAACCCTACTAGTTGTTGGCAAAGGATCTATTATGGTCCGCACCAAAAAATGTGAAGAAGAAAGAAATAAAAAATGTGTATTTCGCCCCTAGTATGAAGCACAATTTGATGAACATAGGTCAGCTCATTCAAAATGGATACAAAGTGCTGATGGAGAATGACACATGTGTCATTCAAGAAAAGGATGGGAGCAAGCATTTACTTGCAGCAGTTCAAATGACAAAGAACAGAATGTTTCCCTTGAGGATAGAGACATGTTTCTCATCTCAAGTTTGTGTTGCACCTCACACACACAATCAACTCTAAAGAGTGTGATTGAAGACCCTTCACGTTTATGGCACCTCAGGTATGGTCATCTAGGCCATGCTTGTTTAAATTTGTTATCAAATAAAAGAATGGTAGAAGGTTTTCCACGTATAAGAAATTCATGTGACAAGTGTGAGGCTTGTATTTTGGGTAAGCAACATAGGCTTCCCTTTAATTCTAGAAATTCTAAGAGGGCTGGATATCCATTAGAGTTAGTGCATACCAACCTAGTTGGTCTTGTGCAAGTTACTTCCATTGGGGGAGTACTTATTTTATGACATTTATAGATGATTTCAGTCGTAGGACATGGGTATATTTCTTAAAGAATAAATCTAAAGCATTTTATAAATTTTGTAGAATTTCAAGCCCTGGCTGAAAGAGAATGTGGACATTATATCAAGGTCCTTAGATCAGATAAAGGAGGGGAGTATACCTCCAATTCTTTTGTAAAATTTTGCAGGAAACATGGCATAAAGAAAGAGCTCATAGCTAGCTACACACCACAGTGGAATGGAGTGGCTGAAAAAAAGAACAGGACCATTGTTGAAATGGCAAGAAGCATGATGAAAGAAAAAAGTCTCCCAACTGAATTTTGGGGAGAAGTTGTGGCAACAGCAGTTTACCTAATTAATAGGTGTCTTACAAAGGTAGTTTGTGATAAAATTCCAATAGAAGCATGGTCACAAGGAAGATGGACAGTTAAACACCTAAGGGTGTTTGGATGTGTTGCATATGCACATGTGCCTAAAGAGAAAAGGCAAAAATTGGATGACAAAGGTGTGAAGTGCATCTTCACAGGGTACAGCTGAGAATCAAAGGCATATAGATTGTATGACCCATTGAACAATAAGATGACTCTTTCAAAAGATGTGGAATTTCTTGAAAATTAGTCTTGGTATGGTTCAACTGATGAGTCGCCAAGCACATCAAGTAAAGTGCCAATTGTGAGTGAAGAAGATGCTGATGAACAGTAAGAAGAAGGAGTAAGTAGAAGAAAAGGAAAGTAGATTCAAGAATTGTTGAGCTCCTCTAGGCATGACCAAGTGTCAGTGCCGAGTACCAGTGAAGACCGAGCTAGTCGGCAATGCAGTAGCAGTGAAGATTTTGATCCCACACTCTCCTCCCTATTACCAAGAAAGACCAAGATTCTTAGGGAGATACACCAAGATGAAAGGTATGAAGATTATGATGAGAGTGTTAATTTTGCATTATTTTCTCATAGTGATCCAATATATTTTGAAGAAGCTATTAAGGAGAAGAAATGGTGTAAGGCCATGGATGAGGAAATAGATGCTATAGAAAGGAATGAGACATGGGAGCTAATTGAATTGTCTCCCAAGAAGCATGTGATTGGAGTGAAATGGGTCTATAAGACCAAATGCAATGTTGAAGGAAAGATTGATAGGCATAAGGTAAGGCTGGTAGACAAGGGCTACAAACAATAGTATGGAAGAGACTATGATGAGACATATGCCCCTGTTGCAAAAATGGAAACTGTGTGTGCTATCATAGCAATTGCAGCTCAGTAAAAATGGAAGGTATTTCAAATGGATGTGAAGTTCGTCTTCCTAAATGGCATATTTTAAGAAGTGTATGTGGAGCAGCCATGTGGTTATGAAGTTGTAGGTGAAGAGAACAAAGTATATAGATTGAAAAGAGCTCTTTATGGGCTCAAGCAAGCTCCAAGGGCATGGTACAGTAGAATTGACTCATATTTGATGAGCAATGGCTTTAGCAAAAGTAATGGTGAGCCTACTCTTTACATCAAGGAAACATATGGTAATGTATTGATTGTTGTCTTGTATGTAGATGACTTAATTTTTATTGGAAATGACAAGGCTCTAATTGGTGAGTATAAAGAGGCCATGAACAGTGAATTTGAAATGACAGACCTAGGTCTCTTGAAATACTTTTTAGGCATAGAAGTAAAACAAATGCATGATGGCATTTTCATCTCTCAAGAAAAATATGCAGGGTAGATCTTGGAGAGATTTAAAATGCAGAATAGTAAGGTAGCCTCCACACCAACAGTAGTAGGTCTGAAGTTGAGCAAAGAAGACATCAACAAAAGAGTGGATCAAACATTATACAAGAGTATGGTTGGAAGTCTAATGTATTTGACTGCAACTCGGCCAGACCTAATGCATGCAATAAGTCTAATTTCTAGATTTATGAAAACACCAAAAGATTTCCATTGGAAAGTGAGAAAGAGGATCCTAAGGTATGTGAAAGGTACCAAGGGATTTGGGATTTTATATAATGCAAATGATGATTTCAAGTTCGTTGGTTACACTGATAGTGATTGTGCTGGAAGTTTAGATGATAGGAAGAGCACTTTCGGATACATGTTTCATATGGGATCGGGTACAATTTCATGGGCATCCAAGAAGCAACCTATTGTTGCTCAATCTACAGCAGAGGCTGAATATATAGCAGCAAATGCAGCAACATGTCAATCAATTTGGGTAAGGAGGATCTTAACAGATTTGAATGAAAGACAAGAGGTTGGAACCACAATTTATTGTGACATCTCATCAATTGCATTGTCCAAGAATCCAGTCTTCCATGGGAGAAGCAAAAATAGAGAGATCAGATATCACTTCATCATAGAGTAGGTGGAGAATGGGGATATCAAGATGGAATTTTGCAAGTCTGAGCAGCAGCTAGCAGACATTTTCACAAAGCCATTAGGCATAGGATGTTTTGTACACCTAAGAGAGTGTCTTGGTGTAGTTGATGTGGATCAGTAGTGATCTTTGCTTGTTTGGCTCGGGACAAAGGGGGAGTGTTGGAAATTTAAATGTCAAATGCCTACAAGTTGTCCTCGAGCCCCACGCCCATCTACCCTGTCAGGTCACCACAGGCATCCATGAACGACAGGCATTTATTTTTGGTAGGTGAGATTTTTTAAATAAAAAAAAAGGGGAAAAATGGAATGTGACAAAAGGAATGTTTATTCATTCATTTGTAGAGTTCAAGCAAGTCAAGCAGATCAGAAGTTGCAGATAAGAGTAGAGTAGAAAAAGGAAGAAGAAAAGAAGTTTGTGCCTGTAGGTCCATGTGTTTCCCTTGTTCTCGCTGTAAGTTTATTATTGTTGAACTTGTCATGTTGAAGTAGTGATTGCTCTAGGCACCATTGTATGCAGTCATTAGAGTTGCAGGTTTAAATTTTTGAGGTATTAAAGTTGTTTGAAGTTTTACCAGTTTAGGTTTATTTTAGGGTTTTTTGGTTGAAGCTGAATGCTCCCAGATTTTGTAATAGTTTAATTAAATATTGATTAGAAGGCAAGCAAGAATACTTGAATCCATTGCTCTTCCCTTGTATGTTGCATTTGAGTAATTTGTTTGAAAGCTTAAAGCTTTGGCTCTCTGGTTTTAATGGTGAACGCATTCACGTTGAAATTTCTTAAGTTACAATTTTCCAATTGAACAAAACACTCGGCATCCTCTTTCTCAGTTGGAGCCGAGCTCACTTGACATCTATTGTTGCCGAGCATTTCCTCTAGAGCCGAGCTTATTTGGCATCCATTGTTGCTGAGCATTATTTCTTTGAGTGCTGAGCTAACTCGGCACCTGTTGCTTGTCACTTGGCACCATCAAGTGCCGAGAAACCTGCCACTCGGCGCCATAAAGTGCCAAGCAATCTGTCATTCAACACCTTCACATGCCAAGTAAAATTGGCACTCGGCACCTTCATGTGTCGAGCAACTTTTAAGTGCCGAGTAAAATTTTAGGTTTAAGGTTGTGAGTATTAAATTAAATTTTAATATATTTCTCATAGTTGGAGGAGCATTCCATGATTTGCCCGAATAGTCTCTCTTCTTTGCCATGGAATATGATCTTGTCTATAAATTCCACTTTTGACACTTTTTCATATATTCTCTCCACAACTAACTCTATGCTTGTAGTGTTACTATAACTTTCAATTACATTCAAGACTTTGATTTCAATTTTGTATAGCGTGGTGCTATGAAGAGACATATCATTATTATTATGCTTATAAGCTAGAGATTGTGAAACCATATAATTGACCTAATATCTTGCTAGTCCAATGCTTAAAAAATTTTAATCACATCTCCTCCTTGGTCAACCATCATAATCTATAATAGCTCTTCTTCATAAAAAGAATACATGCAAAGGAATTTCTTGATGATTTTTCCTTTTTCTTTATTATCAAAATCTAGAAAATGTCCTATTCTTCTAAGTCTCTCATTAAAAGAGTTTGTCAAAATATTGATAGACATCAAAGATAAAATATTGAAAATTTAAGTTAAAAGAATAATTGTTAACATTAACACACTCATACCATCATAATCCACCCTTTCTTCTATTGTAGAATACCAATCAGAGTTAATAAGATTAGTTATAAATTTCATATTCTCTAAGTGTTCTACTAAAAGAGTTTCTCAATGCACTAATAGAAAGTAATATCTTTAGAAAGTAACATCTTTAGACATAGTCTCCTTATAATTTTCGTAGTAAAATTCAGCAGGTGTTGAATTTTTTTATGATTATCTTAAATTCAGAGGTTTCATGAATTTTTTTAGGGAAGTAATGCTTAAATAATTAAGATCAATATTTTAATGAAGTTTGTGGTCTCATCAAATTTTCTAATTTGGTATATTCATTTCACATCGTGAAATAAATTTTAAAATAGAAAAACTTTGTCGGTAATTTTTAAAAAAATCCATACCATTAAAGAGTGATAGAAAAAAGGTCTAAGTTGGTGGGATAATTATCTCCTCACCTTTTCATCCTGCTAAAGTTTCCAACTTCAAAATGTGGGGGATGCAAGTGTTGAGAAAAATATTTGAATTAATCCTACAACAATCTTTTGCTTTAACTTGATACCTGACCCCCTACTTTTTTCAGGGTCCCGAACTGTGAGTTCATGAGTCGAGAAAAAATAATATGTTAAGAATAAAAAAGTTAAAAAACCAAAAAAGAAATTAAAATTAGAAAAAGACAAAGAATTGAAAAAGTAAAAAAAAATACTTCATTTCTTTCTTTGTGTTTCACTCTCGCTTTTGCAAAAGGTGAGCCGCTTCTTTTTATGCACATATGACGCTTCATGCATCTGTGATGCTAACAAACTGCCTACGCCACCTTTTGTGTCCACGACACTAACTCACTGCGCACATCACTTTTTGCACCCGTGGTGCCACCATCACTACACCTGTAGCGCTTTATGTGCCCACAGTGCCATCAACACCAAACTTGCGGTGCCAAAAACATTAATACACTCATACCATCACAATCCACCCTTTCTTCTATTGTAGAATGCCTATCAAAGTTAATAAGATTAGTTATAAATTTCATATTCTCTAAGTGTTCTACTGAAAAATTTTCTCAATGCATTAATAGAAAGTAATATCTTTAGAAAGTGACATCTTTAGACATAGTCTCCTTATAATTTTCGTAGTAAAATTTAGTAGGTGTTGAATTTTTTTATGATTATCTTAAATTTAGAGGTTTCATGAATTTTGTTAGGGAAGTAATGCTTAAATAATTAAGATCAATATTTTAATGAAGTTTTTGGTCTCATCAAATTTTCTAATTTGGTATATTCATTTCACATTGTGAAATAAATTTTAAAATAGAGAAACTTTGTTGGTAAATTTAAAAAAAATCCATACCATTAAAGAGTGATAGAAAAAAGGTCTAAGTTGGTGGGGTAATTATCCCCTCACCTTTTCACCCTACTAAAGTTTCCAACTGCAAAATGTGGGAGATGTAAGTGTTGAGGAAAATATTTGAATTAATCCTACAACAATCTTTTGTTTTAACTTGATAGCACCTCCAACTCTATAAAAAACAGACCCTATTTCTCCCCTCATGAGATTGCACCCTATAAGCTTAATTTTCTATAAGATTTTATTGATAATTATTAATTTAAAATATAAAAGAGAAACTTTCTAAAAATAGTAAAAAATTGTGAGAGTAGTAGAAGAACAGAACTAAAAATCTAAAGAGTACAAATAGATGTAATCACTTTTGGACCAAAATGAGTGAAAGAGGTTGTTATTACAACCCAAGAAAAACTAAAAAACTATGACCCCATAGAATTCTTTTTACCTAGCATTCGTAGAAGATGATCCATCTATAGATCTACCACTAGCTCTATGGTGGTCATGGCCACTGCCAAATCTTCACTCGACAGAATCAATTTCTTTCTAGTTGAACATCTCCATAATCATATTTTGAATTAATTCAACTATTTCCTTCCACTTCTTTTCTTTTTACACTCACCATATTCTCTTCTTCATTGCTTGATTACTAAATCTAAAATGTTTGTTTGAAACACAATACATTATCTAAGGTTAAGAGCACGAAGATGAATCTCAATTCCAAGGAATTGCTTTTCATGGATTGAGACTTCTTCATAATCGGGCACTTGATTTTTAAGAATCAAGTGCCCATTTTGGTTTGGTAGCCCAATCCTTTTAAAAATATTGGGTGCCTAATTCTTGAGTATGGATAGGGATACCAAACAAGACATGCTTACGATTTTAAAAATTGGGTGCCCAATTATAAAATTCTTATATATCATTTTTTTGATTTTTTTCTATGATTTTTAATGGTGATAGTGATATTAGGAGATGAGAGCTTGAT
Source organism: Cupressus sempervirens (assembly GCA_028749045.1). NCBI lineage: Eukaryota > Viridiplantae > Streptophyta > Pinopsida > Cupressales > Cupressaceae > Cupressus > Cupressus sempervirens. Next base: position 1,037,015,457 of record CM053785.1, read on the forward strand.
TTTCAAAGCCCTATTGACTGCCCCCCCCCCCCCACTAGCACCCCCAACTTATTTTTTCACTCAGCCTAGTATTTTAATTTTTTTCTATTACTTTATTTCATTATTTTTAATTTTTTGCTTAAAAACTAGATCAATTTATTATTTTTAATGATTATTAGTTTTATATCTCTAATTACATTTTTATTATATTTACATTAAAATTTGTTTTCTTTTACAAATTTAGTATATAAAACTTAGAATGGGTAAACTATAAACAAAAACATAAATCATAGTTTCAACTAATACTGAAAATAAAAATAAAACACATTAACATTAGGTTAAAAAAAAAAATCCATCAAGCAAATGAAATCTAGATTCGAAAACTCTAAACTTAGAAAACCAAAAAACGTAAAAATTCACATTTATATTCTATTTTCATCGAGCTCCCTCCTTTATTTCTCTTTTCATCCTCATTCATCATTTAAAAAAAAGAGAAGGTGAGAGAAAAAAGAGAGGGAGGAGAAAGAAAAAGGATGGAGAGGAGGGAGAAAAAAGAGAGGGACTCTCTCTCTCTCTCTCTCTCTCTCTCTCTCTCTCTCTCCTCCCTTTCTCTCTTCTTACCCCATCTTTCTCTCTCCTCCCTAGGACATATATTAGTGATGGTGCAGTGCAAGGTAGAAGAATCTCCAAAGGAGATGTCCAAAACCCCAAAAAATAACCTCACAATGAAAACACAACAACAAATTACAATAATTCAAGATCAGATACCAAATCACATACATTTATTCACATAATAACTAATTACATGCAATATGCCCAGCTCTAAGGCCTTCTGGGTTAGTCCCAAATACAAAAAATAATTACAATATCAATTCTACAAGATCCCACAAGATCCAACTCACAAACCCCATCCCAATTAGTCCAAATCCATAACTAGAAAAGAACACCAAGAAGAATCCACACTTGTACCCTTAGGTCCACCATGTCAAGTTGCAACCTAAGCTCTTCAAAAAATGCATCTTCTTCTCCATGACAGATTTCATAATCTTAATAATCTACCTAAAGACTCTACAAGACCTCCTACTTGTACCCAAATAAGCCACAAGTTGGCCCATTTCATTACAAAGTAAATAAAATTCCATGCATTAAATAGATGTTGAGCCACAAGTCAGCTACAAAAAAAAAAAAATACACATGCATAAATTAAATGCAAAAATTTGGCTCATAGGCAACTTGGCACCAAAAAAAACCAAGACCAAGTAGAGCATCAGTAAAAACAAAAGCACTACTGAGCTCCACAAACCCATCCAAGCTCCAAGACCATGTTGAGCAACATAGAGTATATCAAGCTCCTAGGCATAAACTATGCTCAATAGTGACTAAGCACCACTCCTTCGGTGATTGAGAGCACAACCAAAAACTATAATTCCTCCAACATGTAGGATTGCAAGAAATCCTAGGATGCTCCTATGGTAGACACCCCAAGTTCAAAAAGATGTTCTAGAAGTCTAATGAACATCTTTTGGGATTCAACACATCAAACCCAAATTCGTTCTTCACATATATATCCTCCAACTCTTCAACTTGTACACTCTTTCCCTTGTTCTTCTTCTCAGATCCATCCTCGATGTGCTATAGGTCTAAGTTCCATATTGACCTCCAACCTTATCAAAATCTTCCAACTCAACTCGAATACCAATACTTAGGTTCCTCCTACCGAGCTCTACATTCTATAAAGGAATAAGTGGAAACTTCCTACCACCTTTCTCAATAGTAAACAAATTCTTGACATAATCAGGCACAACCCTGCAATCATATTGCCAAGGTCTACCAAGTAGTGTGCAAAATATCACATAATACTTTATTCTTATTCTTCCCAATCTAGAAATCAACAAGGCATTGCTCCCTCACTTGCATAGCATAAACACCTTGCAACTAGCTAGTCCTATAAGGATAAGGGTGTCTCACTCTCTTCAAACTAAGTTTCTAAACCATCTCCTCTACAAAAAGGTTATCAGTAATGCCACCATCTACCACCATCCTGAACAAACTAGTCCTCTAAAAAAAATCCAATCTCCTATGACCAACTAGTACTTGCCAAGATAGTAAAGTCTCTCCTTACTCAAGTTGATTTTCTTGGACTGCAACATCATTCATAATAGCAATTGTTCTACCAATCAAACATTCAGAAGATCTATGCCCTTCTTTTCCACATCTGAAATAGTTACCCTTGAACTCACCTCTACTTGTCCTTTTCTTTCGATCAATAGGTTTTGGTTTACCTTCTGCACTTGGTTTAGCTTGTGCCAAGCTATCCTTCTTCTCCTTCCCTCTAGCATTACCTTGAATTTTCCTCTTCAATTTATCTTCTACCTTCCAAGCATACTGATAAGCATCCTTGGCTGATGAAATATTCAACATACCAACTTTATCCTGAATATTGAATCTTAAACCATTAAGGTATCGAGCTACCTTTTCCTTTGACAATTCTCTATACCTAGATGAAATAGACAACTTGTAGAACTCCTCAATATAATCTTTCACAGTCATATCTTTCTGCTTTAGATTTTGAAAACTCTTAAACAACTCAAGTTCATAATCAACAGGAATGAACTTAGCCTTCATCTTAGTCACCATCAACCTCCATTTCATGATTTTCATTTCAACTTCCTCCTCTATGTCTCTTTGCAATTCTTTCCACCAAAGAGTAGCATGTCCTTTCAACTTAGTTTGTGCCAACCTCACTCTGCGTGGATCCCCAATATCCTCAAGCTCAAAGTAGTGTTTGAATTCACCAATCCAATCAATTTGGTGTTCAAGATTCAAAGTATTTGAGAAATTAGAAACCTCCATCTTATGCTTCAGCTTTAACTGAGGTCCAGGTCTAGTAAACTGACTAGCCCTAGTTCCAATGGTTCTCTCCACATGACCAGTTTTGTCCTCACCATTAGATCTAGCAACTTCAATGTCTTAAACAAATTCCTCATAGCTACCTTCAATATCCACATACCTAGCACACACAATTTCAGCAATCATGTCTCTCTTCATTAACACTGCAATCTCAAATCTGAATTGTGCTCTAATATTCTCTGAGATCGTTTCTTTCACAACATCACTAAGATCATAAATTGCCGTAGGGTCCAATCTTCTTGGAGGCATCTTCCAAATTTTATTTTATTTTTTAAAACCCTAAGAAATAGATCCACCAATTCATAAGATTGATTAATTGCACAAGATCGATCTTTTCCAACCCAAGATCCTTGTACAAATTGCCTCAATTTTGGTGATCTATCCACACACTCAGGAACAACCTTCACTCTGATACCATCTAATACAGTGCAAGGTAGGAGAATCCTCAAAGGAGATGTCCAAAACCCCAGCAAATAACCTCACAGTGGGAACACAACAACAAATGATAATAATGCAAGATCTGATACCAAATCACATATCTTTATTCATAAAATAACTAACTACATGCAATATACCTAGTTGTAAGGCCTTCCAGGTTAGTGCCAAATACAAACAAAACTTACAATATTAGTTCTACAAGATCACACAAGATCCAACTCACAAACACAGTACCAGCTAGTCGAGATCCACAACTGGAAAATAACACCAAAAATAATCCATACCTCTACCCTTAGGTCCACCAAGCAATCGTCTAGTTCTCAAGATACAACCCTAGCTCTTCAAATTTCACATCTTCTCGACAATGGATCCCCTAATCCTTATAATCTTCCTAAAGAATCTACAAGCCCCCCCACTTATATCCAACTATTCCACAAGTTGACCCTATTTATTAAAAACTAAATTAAATCACATACATTAAATAAATGTTGAGCCACAAGTTGGCTACAACACTAATTAAATAACCATTATAAAACTAAATGCCAAAAGTCAGCTCATAGAAAACTTGGCACCAACACAAACCAAGACCAAGTTGAGCATCAAGAAAACCAAGCGAAGCACTACCAAGCTCCATAAACATTGTTGAGCTCCAAGACCATTCCAAGAAACAAAAAGTATGTCAATCTCCTAATCATTAACTATGCTCAATAGTGACGAAGAACCACTCCTTCGGTGACTGAGTGCACAACAATAAACAAAAATTCCTCCAACATGCATGATTGCAAGAAAGCCTATGATGCTCTTGCATCAAGTAATGTCTTAACCATTCATTTTAAATTACATGGAGGATTTTTAGGTATAATCCATAACAAAATCTAAAAAATTCCAAGCATTATATTTTTTCCATGTGTTAGTTTTTGCATGATTTATGTATGCTTTCCCTTTCAATGTTCATCTAAGATAGGGGATGTAAAAGATGAAAATAAATATCTTAAACATTTACACCTTGATTTTATATCACTTGAGTATTGTGTATTTACATTTACATAATGGTAAATTGGATGACTCACAAGAATAGGTGACAATCTTGATCCCATAATCAATATTGGACTTATCCATTTTCTTAGTCAGTCCTAGTTTGATCCATATGATTCTTTCTACTATGACTAGTTCTTCACTATATCTCTATTAAAGTCACATCATGGCCTAGCTACAAAAATTGGAACTTAGAAAATATTGTTCCCTAGGCTAACTGCTCTAGAATTTTATCGTTGCCCTATTAGTTTAAACACTAAAGACTTTAAGTTGATATACTAAGGAATTATGTGTATAGATAGTCCTATGCAATTAGCTATAATTGAAAGATCATCTTATTGAATGAAAATTTCACTTAGAAATAGCATATACACTAGACAAACTAGAGTTGAAACTATTTCATAATATTACACCTTAGGAATTATATTTAATTTTGGCTGCATATACCCTTCTCTTTATAGTATGCATCAATATATTTTTTAGTGCCAAAAACATAGAATACCACATTGACAATAATGTGTCATGTGAAGGAAAATAACAAAATATTATATTGTGTGTGCAACCTAAGCTTGTAGATCAACCTAAAGTCTCATTACAATTTATGATGCTTAGTAGATTACACATCTAGTTTTAGATTATTTTAGTAATTCAATACCAAATAATAAAAAATAAAATCACACTAATTATGGAAATGATTTAAATTTAAAACATAAAAAGAAACTTTACTATAGTTCATATATATTTTTATTTCATATGTCTTTCAAATCTATTATTGATCTTCAAAGTATGAAATCATATTGATTTTTATTATATCTATTATGTAAATATTTACTCTTTATGCTTTTCAAAATTATTATTTCTCCTTAAGTGATATGAAACTTCATTAATCCAATAATTATAGTTTGTGTTGAAGGTTTAACCATATTAGATGTTGTGTCATTTGAATTTGTCTCTTTCTTAAATTATCATAAAAGAGCTTGAAGCAATATTGGACAAACTTAGATGAATGATTATCAGTCATATATATAAATGACTCTCAATAATTTGTGATCCTCTTATTTACTATCAAGTGCATGCCTATAAACTATATGAACAAAAACAACTACTTGCATCAAATTGTAATATTGTGATTGTACCACATCTTGGTGTGCAAGTGTGTAGTTCTTTTCAAAGTCAATGACTAAAAGTATCGTACCAATCGAAAACTTATTCTTTCATATGCTAAATTGTCCATCAAGCCATCTAGCATATTGAGAGTGTTTAACATATTTTTGTATGATCACACTCCAAAGTCATTCATAAATGCATGACAACTATCCTTTTTATGTAACTAGATCACACATTCTTCCAACCTTCCCATTCTTCAATGGATATTCAATAGTTTTGAATCTTTTCACATGATCAACTAATTGTTATCCAAAAGTAGTCAAAGAATTTTCATGCAAACATTCACCTAACAAAGCAAGATTGCCACATATATCACATGTACTAGAAAGACATGCATTGAAAAGAAAATATTGCTCATTAGATAGCTTACAAAATAAACCAAATATGAAACCCTTTATAGGTTGCAGTTGTATTTTTATTCCACATTAGTGCAAAATTTCTTTACTATGAATGGTACTACATATGGGTTAAAATACATCATAATGGTAATGAAATTGATAATGAGTTTTACAACAACATCTAACTCTTTCCATTTTTATCCTTGCATACCATGGTTTACACTTTTCAAAATATCTCTAACTAATGCTAATAGCTAGCACCTTATTATCATTTTTTTTTTTTTTTGAACAATTCAATTTGAATCATGTTCAAAAGGTGTTTAGGATGTGGATCATGTGTGTTTGAGCCAACTCTCAATTTAAGAATGTTGGTTAATAGTTTTTCTTTGTTATCTTTTTTATGTTTATACCTTGACTCTTATCTCACCCAATGGCTTATGGAGGACAAATAAGTTAACAATAGAATGGGTCAATCTAGTAATCTATCAAGGAAACCTAAATTGAAAGGTACAAATCCCTTTTGAATGCAAGATATGCAATGAATTGTTTTGTTAAAGTTTTGGGGGTATGCTCTTAACTACAGAGAAGAACAGGAAAAAACCAAGTTGTTCAACATTTTAAATAGCCTAGGTAGTAGAAAGGTGAGCTAACTCACATCATACAATGTACTTTGACCTACAAAGTAATGAATGAAAACATGCATAACCAAGTATGAAAATAGGAAGAAAGGATGAGATGTCTAAATAAGTAATTCCCATATTACACAATTAGTTGATGTTTTGACAATACCTATATTTCCTATCTCTTCATTACTCCACACACTAGTTTCTGGCTTCCTTGTGGAACAAAATATACAAGACACGCAAACTATGGTTTAGAACATAGAGAAAAAAAGAGATGCTTATGCTGAAGAAAGTAAGACATACAATCTATTGAATGAAGGAAACAAAACCAAGTTCATTTACATTAATTCAATTCTCAACATTAACACATTCATTCCACACACTATACTTAAACTAAATGAATAATAAAACTTGAAATGGAATTAGAGTCACACATAGTAGCCCCAACTATAGGGGTTTTCCCAAAAGTAATTATGCTGATCTTATTAATTTCTCAAAAGGTTACATTTATAGGCCTTCTCAAAATGGCTTGTTACTCGAGATTATTTCTTAGAAAAGCATCTCTAAACAAGAAAAACTAAAAATAGGGAAAGATTGAATCATTTTTTGTTACAGAGATTGACAAGATGCTAGGAATGGCTATAATTAGGAAAGAAAAGATGGAGAATGGAAGATGTATGGAAAAACATCAGAACATATGAATGCCTTTTTAGAAGTAACTGCTTTGGCTCTATAGGATTTCATCACTTACTATTTCCAACTCTTTCACATCTAGAATGATGATGTTGTTGATTTGGACCGTCCAGTAGTCATGCATCTTAGTTAATTCATCTATTTAGGTGACCCTTGACTATAATTTCTCTAATTCTCTCCTTATTATTACATCTATTGCTTAGAGTTACTAGATCTTAGACACTTGGAAGTTGAGTAGGTCAATGGCTTTATCAAAAAATGCCAAGATCTTTTATTTCACTCTCTCAATATCCATGAGCTTGCCATTAGCAGACACAAAGGACTCTATGCGCAATATCTTGAAATATTGTTCAATAATTTCTCAGTGACCTTTTGCACTAGGTCATGTACATCCTTGAGCTCATTTGGAGGCCTCATGGAGATTTATATAATAAAATCCAAGGATTTTTTCAATCCTGTGAGTAATGGCCACATTTGTCTTTATGTTAATGACTTCTTGTAGAAGGGCCAATTTCTCTATCAGCTTGTTTATTGCCTTTTGTATGGTTTTCTGATGATTTGAGGTTTCCTTCCTTAGTTTAAGGAGTATTGAAAAAAGGCCTTAGTCAGTGTGGTAATTATCCCCTCACCTTTTCATCCCGCTAAAGTTTCCAATTTTAAAATGTGGGGAATGTAAGTGTTGAGGAAAATATTTGAATTAATCCTACAACAATCTTTTGTTTTAACTCGATAGGACATCCAACTCCATAAAAAAAGACCCTACTTCCCCCCTCATGAGATTGCACCCTAAAAGGCCAATTTTCTATAATAATGTATTAATAATTAGCAATTTCAAATATGCAAGAGAAACTTTCTAAAAATAGTAAAATATTGTGAGAGCAGTAGAAGAATAAAACTAAAAGTCTAAAAGTTCAAATAGATCTAATCACTTTTGGACCAAAATGAGTGAGAGATGTTGTGATTACAACACACAAAAAAGAAGAAGCTATGACCCCATAGAATTCATTTTACCTAGCATTCCTACAAGATTGATCCATCTATAGATCTACCACTAACTCTATGGCACTCATGGCCACTGCCAAATATTCCCTTGATAGAATCAATTTATTTCTATTTGAATATCTCTATAATCATATTTTGAATTAATTCAACTAGTTCCGTCCACTTCTTTCCCTTGTACACTCATTATATTCTCTTCTTCATTGCCTGATTACTAGATCTAAAATGTTTGTTTGAAAACTAATACATTTACTAAGGTTAAAAGCAACAAGATGAGTCTCAGTTCCATGGAAGTCCTTTTTGTGGATTGAGACTCTTCAAGGTATTTTCTTCACTCTTCTAGGTATTTTAATTTGTTTTCTATTATTTTATTTCATTATTTTCAATTTTTTGTTTAACAATTAGATCAATTTATTTCTTTTTTTTCATGATTATTAGTTTTCTATCTCTAATTAGAATTTCATTGTATTTACTTTATAAAAAAAATCTTTAACAAATTTAGTATATAAATCTTAGAATGGGTAAACTATAAATAAAAACATAAATCATAAGTTCAACTGAAAACATAAACTAGTTCAATTTGAATTCAAAAACATAAAATTTAAGTAGAAAACATAAAGATTGGCTTTGGGTTAAAAAATAAAAATAAAACACATTAATATTAGGTGAAACAATTAAAAAAACCTAATCACACAAAAGAAATCTAAATTTGAAAATTCTAAACTTAGAAAACTAGAAAAACGTAAAAATTCACATTCATATCATGTTGTCCTTGAGCTCCTTCCTTTCTTTATTTTCATCCCCATTCATCATTTTCACAAAAGAGAGGGAGATGAGAGAAAAAAGATGGAGACAAGAGAGAAAAAAGAGAGGGACTTTTCTCTCTCTCCTCCCTTTCTCTCTCTCCTTACCCTCTCTTTCTCTCTCCTCCCTAGGATCTATATTAGTGATGACATAGTGCAAGGAAGGAGAATCCACAAAGGATGTGTCCAAACCCCTAGCAAATAACCTCATAGTAGAAACACAACAAAAAATACCAATAATGTAAAATCTAATACCAAATCACATCTATTTATTCATAAAATAACTAATTACATGCAATATGCCTAGCTATAAGGCCTTTTGGATTAGGGCCAAATACAAACAACAAATACAATATTAGTTCTACAATATTCCACAATATCCAACTAACAAACCCAATCCCAGCTAGTCTAGATCCGGAACTAGAAAAGAACACCAAGAAGAATCCACACTTGTACCCTCAATTCCACCAAGCAATCCTATTGTTCTCAAGTTTGAGTCCTAACTCTTCAAAATTCACATCTTCTTCTCCATGACAGATGTGCTAATCCTCATAATCTACCCAAATACTCTAAAAGACCCCCTATTATACCCAACAAAGCCACAAGTCAGCCCAGTTCATTACAAACTAAATTGAATCCCCTAAAATTAAATATATGTTCAGCCACAAGTCAGTTACAATGCAAATTAAATACCCATACAGATTTTAAATGCCAAAAGTATGCTCATACATAAATTGGCACCAATAGAAAAAAAAATGAAGTTGATCATAAAAAAACCCAAGCCAAGCACCACCAAAATCACAAGCATTGTAGAGCTCCACAAAAATTGTTGAGCTCCAAGACCATGATAAGCTCCAAGACCATGCTAAGCTCCAAGACCATGTCGAGCAACATAGAGTATGTTGAGCTCTAAGGCATAAACTATGCTTCATAATGATTGAACACCACTCCTTAAATGACCAACTCAACAACCACAAACTAGAATTCCTCCAACATGCAAGATTACAAGAAAGCCTAGGATGCTCCTACGTTAGACACCCTAGGTTTGAAAATATTTTCTAGAAGCTAGACGAACGTCTTTTGAGACTCAACACATAAATCCCAAATTGGTTCTTCACATACATATCCTCCAAGTCTTCAACTTGTACACTCTTTCCCTTGTTCTTCTTCTGCTTCTTCACATCCATCTTTGGTGTGGTACAGGTTTGAGTTCCATACCGATCACTAACCTTCTCAATATTTCCCAACTGAATTTGATTACCAATACTCATGTTCCTCCTACCAAGCTCTACATTCTATAAAGGAATCAAGGAAAACTTCATGTCACCTTTCTCAACAATAAACACATTCTTGACACAATCATGCACAACCCTGCAATCATTCTACCAAGGTTTACCAAGGAACACATGACAATTGTTCATGTCCACAATATCACACAACACTCTATCCTTATGCTACCCAATCTAGAAATCAAGAAGACGTTGCTCCCTCACTTCCAAAGCATGCACACCATGCAAGAAGCCAATCTTATAAGGATAAGGGTGTCTCACTATCTTCAAACCAAGTTTCTAAACCATCTCCTCAGAAACAAGTTTATCAGTGCTACTATCATCCAAAATCACCTTGAAAACTTTAGCACCAGACATACAACAAGTCCTGAACAAACTAGTCCTCTGACAAGAATCTAGTATCCTCTGACCAACCAGTACTCACTGAACTAGCAAAATCTCTCCTTGCTCAGGTTTATTGTCTTGGACTACAACCTCATTCATTGAGCATTTGTTCTACCAAGTGGACATTCAAAAGATTTATACCCTTCCTGTCCAAATCTGAAATAGTTACCTATGAACTCACCTCTACCTATCATTTTCTTCTAATCAATGGGTTTTGATTTACCTTTTGTACTTGGTTTAGTTTGTACCAAGCTATGTTGCTCCTCCTCCCCTCTAACATTACTGTAAGTATTTTCCTTAGGGAAAAATTCACCCCAGATCAAAGAACTCAAGCACAAGCACAACAGTAGCCCAGATAGAGTATGATTAGAATATCAACATGTATATGATTCAATGTGAAAGTACACTAGGAGTGCCTATATATAAAATCCTCTAGAATGCATAGGAATCAGCAACATGATAAGTCATACAACTAGGCACATGTCCACTAGATATGTTATCCTCCATTAAGCACAAGAGTAAGTGTAATGATGAGAGGATAAGCCTACAAAGGTGTAGCAAAAAATTATGTTGTATATATCTTGTGCTAAATTAGAGGTGTGAATAACTATTTTGTCTACATGAAAACTTAGTTAATGATGAAAATTCTAGTGTAGACACTATGTGCTAAATTAGAGCTGCTTACTTCTGTGTTGTCAACATGACAACTCATAAAAGTATGCAAACTCCTAAGTGTCTCACCAAATAAATAATAAAATAATGCATTAACCTAAGTAAACTTAAGTAAAGTGTAAATAGTAAATACATATTTACATCAACACCCCCCTTAAGTCCAACTTAGGGGAATGCCCTTAAGCTTATAAAAACTAAGATGAAATGCATGATGGGTCTCGACTACTAGGCCATATTAGGAACCCATTTACATAATGAAATGAAATCTCTCATAAAGTTAAGAAAGAGGGAAAACCTCATGGGAAAAACCCTACCACAAAAAGAGAGATGAAAAGACAAGATGCATGGATGGATGGAGTAATCAAGCTCCCTGATTATGACATACATCAAGTATATACAATAGTGAAGAATGAGAAGAACAAAATCCCATAAGAAGAAAAAGTCCCCTCCGTAAGAAAGAAGAGGAAGAGAGACAAGGTAGTCCACCCTCCCAAAGGAAGAATGTTGATCATTGAAAGCTACTCCAAGGTAAAAGCTGGTGCATGAATGCTGAATGATGTTCCTCCCCTTTGGAAGAAACAATGGAAAAGGTACAATCTTGAAGATGTTGGCCCTGAAACCTGCTCAAGTGTCCCTATGTCTATGCTGATGGTTACCCCTTCCAACACTACTTAAAAGAAAAAATGCAGATCTGGCAAGGATATAGGTAGAACCTATTCCAAAGAACCAACAATTTTCTCAACTGATAAAGAGACCTCCAACAACTGTTGTTCGTAAGGATCCACAATCATTTCAACCTATGAAAATCGATCATGTAGAGAATGGATACAAGGGTCAAAGTGAGCCATCATAACAACTATAGAAGGATCAACTTCATCAAAGAGAAGATGTAAATCATCAAGGATGTCTCCCAAGTCTACTATGTGTGACTCCACACAAAAATTGCAATGTCTTCCATGTAGTTATCCCCTGTTTTTGGAGCTAGAAGACAAGGTGTCTCCTGTTGTGTTTGACCTATCATTGTGGCAATGTATGCATGTGGACTATGTTGATTCCATGACCTCTTGCTACAACTATTGATAGAACCACACATATTTGAATCTATTGAAGCACTATCATTAGTGTCACTACTAGTTTCCATAGTGTATGAAGTGTGGAGAGTAGTAGAGGATAAGCTGGGTGAACTTTCCTCAAAGTGTACATCCTTATCTAGAAAGATCTCATGAGTCTTAGGATCCATAAGTTGATATGCCTTAACACCATCTTCATATTCGATGAAAGTATAAGGCTTAGGTGGTGGTGCCTTGCATCCTCTGAAAGATATGTTTTCCCATGCTAGACAACCAAAGACTTTAAAGTGACTCACAACCAATTTTCTACTACATCATGCCTCAAAAGGTGTCTTCCCATCTAAGGCATTATGAGGAGACCTATTAAGTATGTGAGTGGCATTGCTGATAGCTTCGACTTCTAGTGTAGGATCAAGAGACTTGGCATTAATCATACAACTTTCCATGGATTTAAGAGTTCATACCCTCAATGTTGCAACATTTTTCTTCTGCAAAGTAAATGTTGTTGGATTGTAAAGATCAATTCCCTCATGTTTGCAAAAGACTTTAAGTCTTCTATCCACATATCTACTTTCATTGTCCATTTGAAGAACCTTGATGGCTTTCCTTGATTTCTATTCAACATGAATCTTGAAAGCTTGAAGCTTTCCCAACACTTCATTCTTATGATGAAGAAAATAGACCCATGTGTAATGTGAAAGCCATCAATGAAAGTAAGGATGTAGCAACCTTGGTTGACTGATGTCATTGCAAAAGGACCTACTAAAACCATGTGAACCAATTCAAGAACAACTAGTGCTCTTGAAGAGTTCTCTTTATCATACTTCTCCTTGAGATGGATATCCACTAAACATGATGAACATTCACCCTTAGAAAATTTGATTGGAGGTAGACCTTTGACCATGTGTTTTGAGAAAAGTTGCAGAAGATAGCCAAAGGCAAGATGACCAAACCGCTCGTGTCATAGTTTGATTTGTGAATTAGATTGAGTTAACAAGGCATGTGAAGGAGACTTAGGTACAAAGTGGGAGAAGGAATATAGCCTCTTTTCATGATAGACTTTCCCCACTACAACCAATGAATCTTCTTTTAGACTTTGCACAATTACTAAATCTAGAAGCAACTCAACTTTGTTGCCATCTTCAAGGTGAGTAATTTGGTAAATTGAGAGGAGATTAGAAGTAAGATTTGGAACATAGAGAACATCTTTGAATTCCCCATTTTCCATCTCCACATGTCCTTTCCCTTCAACTTCCATTTTAGTATCATCTCCCACAAAGATGTGTTGTACCTATGACTACTTCAATGAAGAAAAGTCTTCCTTTGAAGAACCCATATGATAGGAGGCACTTGATTCTAGAATCCATTCTGATGAAGAACTTGAAATTTCTATAAGTGCTTGCCCTCATCCCTTTGAAGTGGGTGGAGTTGAATCCTTGGAAGTACCTAACACTTGAATTTTGTTCTTCTTGAGTAGGTTTTCTAACTCATCAATTCTCTTAGTCTTGCAATGATGCTCATCATGATTTTGATTTCTTACAATATGCATAAAAAAGTTTGTCCTTCTTTTCACTATTTCCCTTCTTGTTGGAAGAAGAACCACCTTGTTGTGAGGAGGATTTTTGTGTCTCAGATTTTTATGTCTACTTCCACTGCTTCTTCTTACTATTGTTAGAGCTTTTTCCTCCTTGACTTGATTGGTTCTCATCACTAGCCACCAATGCTTTGGTCTTTGATGTTTTGAGAAGTCCCAAATCTATCAAGTGAGATTGTTCAAGAATCAACATCTCTACAAAAGCATAAAATGTAGGCTTTTGGAAAGCACTTCCCATGGTTAACCTATATTTGTTATAACTTGAAACAAAGGAAGCATACTCTAAAGGTAGCCTCTTCAAGATGTGATGAAGAAACTTTTCATTTCATGGGATTTCCACAATCTTTAAGTAGTGCCCTATACTCACTGGCTTTGTTGATGTAATCTTCAATTGTGTCAAAGTTCTTTGGATCCAATAGAAGTAGATCATCCTCAATCTAAAAACCCTTTTCATCATCCACCTTACCATACAATGCTTAAATTTTTTCCAATTTGAGTTTGGATTCCTTGAAACTAGAAATGTGGAAGAAGAGAATTCTATGTACACAATTTTTGATAATTCCTAAAGCCAGTTGGTCTTGTTTTTTCCAATCAACGAGTGTTGTAGCATCAATGCATTTGAGAATTTTACCATCAACATAAAGACTTACACTTTTTTCTATTAATATACTCCATGCAATATCTTTCCATGTAGCATAATTACTTGAAGTTAGAAGTAGACATTTAGGTGAACCCATGATGCAAAAAAGTAAAAGAGTAGAAAAGAGAGAGACAAGAACACAATAGAAACCCCCCCCCCCCTTTCAATCAATCAAAAGTGTTAGATTGTGGTGACTGATCAGGAAAGTACTGTACATACTTCATAAATAGTGGGGTTCGGGGCATCGCCCTGAAATTTTTTTTTTTTGGAAGTAGCCGACATCGACATGGTAGCCGACATATTATGGCCGACATGTTATAACCCTAAAGTGGTTTAATACTTGTATAAAAAGGGCTTAGGGTTGGGTATTTTTGATATGTGGTGATATGAAATTGGTTCTTGCGGCGGTATTGAGCTGTAAGGGATTACGGATTGTAATCAGGTTGTAATCATTGGATTGTAATAAGATCGGACTTGCTGTTTGGTGGACGTAGCCCAGGGATTGGGTGAACCACGTTAAATCTTGATGCCTTGTGTTCATTTCTGTGTGTTCTATTATTTTTGTTATTGGTTATATTTGCATGTAGTTTTTATTTCTGTCCGTGGTTTATCCTAACAAGTGGTATCAGAGCCTAGTTGTTTCTCAGTTATCCTCTGCAGGAAAGTCTCACGGTTAAGTGGGAGTCTCACGGTTGAGTGGGAGAAATGGCAGATGATGGTAAGCTGAGGGTTGATAGGTTTAATGGGCAGAACTTCCAGTTATGGAAGATGCAAATGGAAGACTATTTATATCAGAAGGATTTGTGGAAGCCGTTGGAAGGAAAAGCCAAGAATCAGGGAACTATGTCAGAGGCTGAATGGGATCTTTTGGACAGAAAGGCACTTGGAAGCATTCGGTTATGCTTGGCACCATCAGTGGCATTTAATATTACAAAAGCAAAGACGACAGAAGATTTGATGAAAACCCTAGCAACACTGTATGAAAAGCCCTCCGCTTCAAATAAGGTATTTCTCATGAAGCGTTTATTTAATATGAAAATGGCAGAAGGTGGATCTGTTGCAGATCATTTAAATGAGTTTAATACTATTACTAGTCAATTATCTTCTGTGGGTATCAATTTTGATGAAGAAATTAGGGCTCTCTTGATTTTGTGTTCTTTGCCTGAAAGCTGGAATGGCTTGGTAATGGCGGTGAGTAATTCTGTTCCTGGATCTAGTACCCTAAAATATGATGATGTGATCGGTGTTATTTTAAGTGAGGAAACTCGTAGAAAATCCTCAGGTGGATCTACATCAGGAAGTGCTTTAAATGCACAAAGCAGGGGCAGAACGACTGAAAGAGGAAGTAACTCTGGAAATCGTGGGAAATCAAGAGGAAAGTCAAAGGGGAGGAGGTCTCAATCGAGAGGACCAAATGATTGCTGGTACTGTGGGAAACCAGGGCACAAAAAGAAAGATTGCTGGACTCGAAAGAAAAATGAAGGAGATAAATCAGATGGAGACAAAGAGGCAAATGTGGTAAGTAACAAATCCGAAGAGGATGCTTTTCTTCTGTCTTTAGAGAGTGTTGATGATTCATGGGTTTTAGATTCTGGTGCTTCTTTTCATGCTACACCTCATAGAGGTTATTTCATTGATTATGTCCAAGGGGATTTTGGGCTTGTTTATTTGGGGGATAATGAACCCTGTCAGATTGTTGGAAAGGGAAAAATTAAGATTAAGTTGCAGAATGGGAATCATTGGCTACTACATGAGGTAAGACATGTTCCAAAACTAAGTAGAAATTTAATTTCAGTAGGGCAACTCGGTGATGAGGGTTGTGTAGTTACTTTTAATGATACAAATTGGAAGGTTTCAAAAGGTTCCCTTGTAGTAGCAAAAGGTGTGAAAGTAGGCACCTTATATCTTTGTACAGGTCATATTGTTCCTTCTACTTTGATTGTTTCAGAGAAAAATGAATATTCAGGAAAAATTACTGCAGATGAGAAGGGAGAACAAATAGCTGCTGTGGATTCTGATACAGCGCTGTGGCACAATAGACTTGGGCACATGAGTGAGAAAGGTATGAAAGTACTTCATTCAAGGAAAGTTTTACCAGGTCTAAAATGTGTGAATATGGATTTCTGTGAAAGTTGTGTGTATGGAAAACAAAAGAGAGTGAGTTTTGTAAAGACAGGGAAGGAAAACAAAAAGGAGAAATTAGAACTTGTGCATACAGATGTATGGGGACCGGCTCAGGTATCTTCCCTTGGTGACTCTCATTATTATGTTACATTTATTGATGACGCAACTAGAAAAGTATGGGTTTATTTCCTTAAACAGAAATCTGATGTATTTCAAACTTTTAAGAAATGGAAATGCTTGGTTGAAAATGAGACTGGTAAGAAATTAAAATGTCTCAGATCCGATAATGGTGGTGAGTATTGCAGTCATGAATTTGAAGATTATTGCTCCACTAATGGTATTCGTAGACAAAAAACTGTTCCAAGGACTCCACAGGAAAATGGAGTGGCTGAACGCATGAACAGGACTATAATGGAGCGTGCAAGGAGCATGAGGTTGCATGCTGGGTTGCCCTTACACATGTGGGCGGAGGCTGTCAATGCTGCAGTATATTTGATTAATAGAGGTCCCTCTACTCCTTTGGGTTGTGGTATTCCAGAGGAAGCATGGACTGGTAAGAAGGTGAGTTATTCTTTTCTCAAGACCTTCGGTTGTGAAGCTTTTGCTCATATAGACTCTGAAAATAGAACCAAGCTAGAAGCAAAATCAAAGAAATGTGTCTTTGTTGGATATGGCATTAACGAATTTGGTTATAGGCTTTGGGATTTTGAAAATCATAAAATTATAAGAAGCCGGGATGTCATATTCAATGAAAAAGTGTTGTACAAAGATCTGTTGCAGCAACATGAGAAGAAAGAAGATGATTATGTAGTGCTGGATGATACTCCAAAAGCTGATGTTCCAGCCATTCCTCATGATGTGCAACAACCGCAAAAACAAATACCACATACACCAGTGAATGTTAGACGGTCAACAAGGCCAATTAGACCTCCACAAAGGTTTTCTCCCTCTTTGTATTCTATTTTACTTACTGATGCTGGTGAACCTGAAAGTTATGATGAAGCTGTGCAGGTGGATACTAAGATTCAGTGGGAGTCTGCAATGAAAGATGAAATGGACTCTTTGCTGAAAAATAAGACATGGGAATTGTGCAAGTTGCCTGCAGGTAAAAAGGTTTTACAGAATAAATGGGTTTACAGGTTGAAAGAGGAGGAAGGAGGTAAGAAAAGATTTAAGGCCAGGTTAGTTGTAAAAGGATTTGCACAGAAAAAAGGAATTGATTTTGATGAAATATTTTCTCCTGTTGTTAAAATGACTTCTATTCGTACTGTTTTAAGTCTTGTGGCTACTGAAGATTTGCATTTAGAGCAGATGGATGTTAAAACAACCTTTCTTCATGGTGATTTGGATGAAGAAATATAAATGGCTCAGCCACAGGGTTTTGAGGTCAAAGGTAAGGAGAACTTAGTGTGCAAATTGAAGAAAAGTTTATATGGCCTGAAGCAAGCACCTCGGCAATGGTATCTGAAATTTGACAGTTTTATGCATGAGCATGGATATAATTGGTGTCATTCAGATTACTGTGTTTATTTTAAGAGGTTGGATGATGATAGCTACATTATTTTATGTTTATATGTTGATGATATGCTTATAGCTGGGTCTAACATGGATCATATTAAGGGGCTGAAACGCCAATTAGCACATGCATTTGCTATGAAGGATTTGGGGGCAGCAAAACAAATCCTTGGTATGAAGATTTGCAGAGATAGGAAGAACAGAACATTGACGCTATCTCAAGCTGATTATGTTGAGAAGGTGTTGCAACGTTTCTCTATGGAGAATGCTAAAGCTGTCAGCACACCTTTACCTGGTCATTTGAAATTGACTAAGGAGATGTGTCCCAAGACACAGGAAGAGGAGGATAAGATGTCCAAGGTACCCTATGCTTCAGTTGTAGGAAGTTTGATGTATGCTATGGTATGCACTAGGCCAGATATTGCACATGCAGTGGGAGTCGTTAGCAGGTATATGGGTCATCCAGGTTTTGAGCATTGGAATGCTGTCAAGTGGATTCTCAGATATTTGAGAGGAACATCCAATAAGTGTTTACACTTTGGGGGCTCTACTACTGATTTACAGGGCTATGTTGACTCAGATTTGGCTGGGGATATTGATACCAGGCGGAGTACTATAGGTTATGTCTTTACTGTTGGTGGGGCAGCTGTGAGCTGGGTTTCTAGGCTACAGAAGATTAATGCTCTCTCCACTACAGAGGCAGAGTATGTTGCTGCTACAGAGGCCGCCAAAGAGATGATATGGCTTCAGTTCTTCTTGGAAGAATTGGGACATCCTCAGAAGGATAATTTTTTGTTCATAGATAGTCAGAGTGCCATTCATCTTGCTAAGAATTCAGCTCTGCATTCTAAGACCAAACACATACAGTTACGGTACCATTTCATTCGGTCAGTTTTGGAGGATGGACAGTTAAAGCTGGAGAAGATACATACCAATGAAAATCCAGCAGATATGTTGACAAAGGTTGTCACAAGGGAGAAGCTGCACTCCTCTTCAGCTTCAGTTGGTCTTTTAGACTAAATGTGAATAAACGAACAGTAGAGTCTAGGGTGGTTTGATCCAGTGGGCACCCCATGCGGTAGTTGTATTGCTACAGGATCAGTCTCCAAGTGGGAGATTGTTGTTTAGTGTGGAGCCTGATCAGTCCCCAAGTGGGAGATTGTTAGATTGTGGTGACTGATCAGGAAAGTACTGTACATACTTCATAAATAGTGGGGTTCGGGGCATCGCCCTGAAAAAAATTTTTTTTGGAAGTAGCCGACATCGACATGGTAGCCGACATATTATGGCCGACATATGGCCGACATGTTATAACCCTAAAGCGGTTTAATACTTGTATAAAAAGGGCTTAGGGTTGGGTATTTTTGATATGTGGTGATATGAAATTGGTTCTTGCGGTGGTATTGAGCTGTAAGGGATTACGGATTGTAATCAGGTTGCAATCACTGGATTGTAATAAGATCGGACTTGCTGTTTGGTGGACGTAGCCCAGGGATTGGGTGAACCACGTTAAATCTTGGTGCCTTTTGTTCATTTCTGTGTGTTCTATTATTTTTGTTATTGGTTATATTTGCATGTAGTTTTTATTTCTGTCCGTGGTTTATCCTAACAAAAAGGCCACCCCCCTTCCCCCCCCCCCCCCAAAAAAAAAGGATGCTTTTGGCACTTTATATGTAGTGCGTGTACAATAGGCCACTTGTCAAAATGTACAAAGTGGACTTCTAATTTTTCTATTTACAACTACCTTTTGAGGCCCAAATCTATCACTAAGCACTGTAGCTTAGATGCACAAAAAATCTAAAAAGTAATCAAAGCATTGCAATGCATAAAATGCCCTAGTTCTAAAAGTGAGATTTTTGTCCACACAATCCTATAATCTGATTGCACATCTAGAAAGTGGACAAAAAATAATGCACTTTCAAAAAAAATAGAACCTGAAAATGTGTCTAGATGAGCCTGTATAGAGCATTTCAAGTTTCAAAATGTAGGATTAACCAGGTACAGTCTCCAAAAAATGTAATTTCTAACAAATCCTTGCACCAAAACTAGAAAAGAACACCACCACTGAAAAGTTCAAGAAATTCTCTCCAAAATCAACAAAAATCACACCTAATTTGGAGTTTGGATGACCAATTTATGGGCTCTCAAATTTAAGCTGCCAAATCAGAACTACATCTGAAGAGGGGTCTAGATAGAAAATTGTGGGCTTAAATTTGATGGTCAAATGATCATCAAAGAAGTTCAAAATTTCTTGCGAATGACGTTTAGATGACCATCAAATTTAATCCTATAAAATGCTGATGTTAGCAAAAAATCCTCCTCTATTCACGTGGCAAGATGATTGGGCATACCATATTGTAGGAATGTATGAAAAATGTGACATAGGCAATGTATAGCTTATGTAGACAAGCCACATGTCTACTTATGTGGACAAGCCCTATGTCAGGTGATTGGACTCCATTGTGCATAGGTAGAGTTGAGCCTTCGCCTTTGATGTGGTCCTGCATAGTTGCCATGTGGCACATGTCATGGCAGGGTGCTAGTGAGTTATGTTTGATTGACTGTCGATGGAAGGGGATCTAAGTGGGTTGGGTTCATGCCACATGGTGGATGAAGAAAAGTCACAGATCTAGATCAGGTCACCAGAACTAGTCTGAGCACCAGAAAGGCATTTGCGGGGGCTATGAAGTCTACAAAATGGGTAGGAGTCTACATTGTTATGTGTTAGAGTTCTCGTTTTAGGCTACTAACCGAATTTAATGGGTGCTAAGGAATTAATAATAATCCCACATTGATTGTGATGGGAGTCTTCAGCTATTTAAAAATAAAGAACACTGGAGGTTAAATAAAAATGAGCCACCGTGTGGTGTGAGACTTGGCCGGATTTGTTGAAGTGGCTGGAGGGGTTGGTAAGATGCCTCTACCAAATTTCAAATTTCATCCACTAAAAAAATAAGTTATATTCTCTATAGAATATTCTTTGCGTAGGGCCAAGGTGTTACTGCCTGGTACCTATGCAAAAACATTTTCTCTACATGCCCAACTAGGCTAAACTTTTTTTTGAAAAATACTCCTAAACTACAATGAGGAATTATATTATAGATCTAAAAGATCATACTTGAACTTGCAAATCAAGCCTTCGAGTGCTGATTTACAAAAAGAAATTTGCCTCAAAATTGACTTGGGCCTAGGGTAGGCAAATTTATAGCCGATTTTCACCGAATCGATGTTCCAAATGCAATGGCAAGGTTCGTTCTAGCTATAGACACTCCTAATTTCTATGATACTCTAGATTTGGGTCAAGGTGCTAAAGCAAAAATGGTCTTAAATAGCTATGTGAAGAGAAATTCTCCAAGCTTTGATACCATATAACAAGTTATCTTAGGGAAAAATTCACCCAAGATCAAATAACTCAAGCACAAGCATAATAGTAGACCAAAAAGAGTATGATTAGAATATCAACATGTATTTGATTCAATGTGAAAGTACACTAGGAGTGCCTATATATAAAGGCCTTTGGAATGCTTCAAGAATGCATAGCAATCAACAACATGATAAGTCATACAACTAGGCACATGTCCACCAGATATGGGTTATCCTCCATTAAGCACAAGAGTAAGTGTGACGATGAGAGGATAAGCCTACAAAGGTGTAGCATGTAAATTTATGTTATAGACATCATGTGATAAATTAGGAGTGTGAATAACTATGTTGTCTACATGACAACTCAGTTAATGATGCAAATTCCAGTGTTGTAGACATCATGTACTAAATTAGAGTTGCATACTTCTTTTTTGTCAACATAACAACTCATAAAAGTATGCAAAATCCTAAGTGTCTCACCAAATAAATAATAAAATAATGCATTAACCTAAGTAAAATTAAGTAAAGTGTAAATAGTAAATATGTATTTACACCAACAATTACCTTGACTTTTCCTCTACAATTTATCTCCTTCCTTCAGAGCATATTGATAAGTATCCTCAATTGAAAAAATATACAACATACCAACCTTATCCTGAATATTTGATCTCAAACCATTAATGTGCTGAGCTACCTTTTCCTTTGACAATTCTCTATCCCTAGACCAATAGTCAACTTGTAGAACTCCTCTGTATAATCTTTCATAGTCATATCTTTCTGGTTTAGATTCTACAACCTCTTAAACAACTCAAGTTCATAATCAGTAGGAATGAGCTTAGGCTTTATCTTAGTCACCACCAACCTCCATCTAGTGATTTTCATTTCACCTTCCTCCTCTCTATCTCTTTTTAATTCCTTACACCAAATAGAAGCATGTCCTTTCAACTTAGTTTGTCTCAACCTCATTCTGAGTGGATCCTCAATATCCTCATGCTCAAATTAGTCTTCCAATTCACCAATCCAATCAATCAAGACTTTAGGGATCAAAGTACCTAAAAATTTAGAAATCTCCATCTTATGCTTCAACATTAACTGAGATCCAGGTCTAGCAAATTGACCAACCCTAGTTCCAATAGGTCTCTCGAAATGATCAATTTTGTCCTCACCACTAGATCTATCAATGTCAAAATCTTCAACAACTTCCTCATAGCTACCTCTAGTACCCACATGCCTAGGTACACCACCTAAAGGGCTCACAATTTCAGCCATCATGTCACTCTTCATCAATGCAATCTCATATTTGAATTCTTGTCTAATCTTCTATGAGATCCTTTCTTCCACAACATCACTAAGATCATCAATTGCCCTAGTGTCCAATCTTCTCTGAGGCATCTTCCAAATTTTTTATTTTTTTTATAAAACCTAAGCAATATATCCACCAATCTAGAAGATCAATTAGCTGCACAAGATCAACCTTCTCCAAACCAAGATCTTGGTGCAAAATGCTTCAACTTTGGCGATCTATCCACACACTTAGGAACAAACTTTGCTCTAATACCACCTGATGTAGTGCAAGGCAGGAGAATCCCCAAAGGAGATGTCCAAACCCCTAGAAAATAACCTTGCATTGGAAATACAACAAAAAATAACATTAATGCAAGATCTCATACCTAATCACATCTCTTTATTCATTAAATAACTAATTACATAAAATATGCCCGATTGTAAGGTGTTTTGGGTTAGGGATGTTGGTAAACAGATTATTCTTTTCAATTTAACTCTTGAATGCCCAATATTTTTGAATAATAGCTGATTACAATAGTTGGGAAATCATAACTATGTGATTGACTTTCCTCTAAATTATTAGGTATAGCTCCCTCCGATTTTGTGATTTACAATTAATCTTGTTTGTTCTTAAATCTAAATGGGGTTTGTTCTTGACCAGAGAACATGATAGCTGAATTGAGTTAGGCCTAGACAAGAACTAACATAAGAAAAGATTTGGATTTTGAAACTAATCATGTCTATGAACTCACACATCTTATGAACTCACAAAAATTGATGAAATGCTAATGAAATCTATTCGTGAATTAACTTCTCAATTGAAATTTTCTAACTCTAATAAGGAAGAGACTAAATTGAGGAAAAACACAAAACAAAAGCTCTTTAAAATTTCAATAATAATATTATTATCTATAACTAGTTGCATTAAACAAGGGAACAAAGCTTTTTTCATTCCTCAACTCAATTCAATGGAATGAGATATCCTAAGCTATCACAAAACAATGAAATAGTAAATAATCAACACAAAAAACATACAACTTGTCTCTACAATATGAAGTATCTCATGCCAAAAATTAGCTGACCACCTATTAAACTTTCAATTAGATACATATAGGATTCTAAGATGACCATTACAAAATGAGATACAAATCGGTTCATTTCGTCAAAATTGATAAATGGAAAGTAGCCAATTGTCAATTACAATCATCACATCAAAATATGCAAGGGGGGGATAAGAATCACTTTGCATTCTTTCCTTTTTCTGACTTTGCCCTTCAGGCTTTGGTGGAAAAAATGATTGGGATAAACTCCTCATGTCTCTAAACATGAACTAGTGTATATCTTAAGAGCCACTTGGAATGCTCTTTGGCTAGATCTTTAAAGGCATTCAACCACTCTTGTATTTCCTTCATAGCCACATGTATACACTCACCAAGTTTTTGGAGCTCCGATACTCTACTCTGATGATCAAAAGATTTCTCTTTTAAGCTATCCAAACAATTTGAAAAATTATTTTGCATGATAAAAACTCCAATTATCCCTTTCCCTTGTCCACTAGCTTGAGAATCTATATGCGGACCTCTTAATAATTCATAGTCTCAGTCTTGATCCTTTTTAACTTTAGCCTCCATTTCCATCAATCCTTCTTTTGCCACTAGGATCATTTAATATTTGAATTTCATGCTCTCTATCCATTCAAATAAGGGCTCATCTCCCTTTGGTAGAATCTTTGCCTCTATAGCTTCCTTATCCTTCATGTGGATGATCATCTTCAATAAGGAAATGTAGCTTGACTAGCTCAGATATTATCTTTCTCTATTTCAAGCCTTGATAGTGCATTTCCAATTTTCTCTATGATTGCAAGTTCTGCAAGCTTGAGTTGTCCACTCCACTCACTACCAATTTGTTTGAAGTACTTGTCTTCATGTAACTAGGAGATGATAGACTGAATGCTAGTGGTTATAGGATCATTGATGGTTGTCATTCCTGAGATGCTTGTAAGCAGGGTGACTAATTGCTTGATGAAGCAATTAAGTTCAATAATATTTGAATTCATTATGACTTTAGCTAGCTTAAGGCTTTCAAGTTGTCCTTCTATCACATCATTTTTTGACTTCCACAGTCCCACCTTAATGTCATGTCTAACTTCTATGAGAACTACAAAATGTAAAGTGAAATCCTCTATAGACATATCTTCAATCCTCCCTTCCTTAGTGAGCTTAGCAATTTCCATGGTTAGATGCCCTATATTAGGATCTTGTCCAAGAATTGACAAGGTTTTCTGCTTCTTAACTTTAATCAATGCTGATCCAGAATGCATAGCTACAGATAAGGTCTCTTTGTTGGGGACTCTTTTAAACTTTGATTCATTAATCTCTTACACACAATTGAATTTATTTTTTATGAATTTGAGATTCAATTTTCTTGAAAATTAAATCATAATTTGGCTAAAATTATCTTTGAAAGCTTAGTAAATATCATTTTGCATGTTATTTTCACATATTAATATTTTTAAAATATATTTTTATTTTTGCATGATACGTTGTCATGTCTTCAAATTCAAATATACATTTGTTGGTGTTCATTTTATCATACTATAATCATATAAAGTTTTGAAATGAGTATTTATAGATAGGATTATATCAAGGTATTAATTTGTTAGAATGCACATAATCATCCTATAAACATTCTACTTGTTTTCATTCTAAGTGATTCACATGACTATCAAGTTACTTAATTTCAAGGTTTAACCTAGGACAAGATGTATCCTAGTGATCTAATAATTTTGTAAAGATATTTTTAGATATTTTAATCATTAAAGACTAAGAAATGGTGACCTTGATTAAATAGAAATACAAGATGTATAGTTTAATAGACCTAAATTTGAGATCTATTTTCTATGAAATGATCAAAATATATGTAGTTGACCCTCTATAAAATTAACATATTCAAATTCTATTTAAAACATTAATAAATAGGATCCCTTGTGATAGGAGGTTTTTGATGTGCATTATTAAGGAATGCATTAACATTATTTCATGAATTAAATTATCACAAATAGTCACATTTATTCTTAGATTGTGATTTAATTGTTCAACTATCACTCCCAAAACTACCAATCATGCATCTATATCATGCATATGAACATTATAGATTAGTTAGATTAAGATTCAAGAAACTTCAATTTAGTTTACATTTTGGTGGATTTGTTTACAAATACATAAGCCACTCTTGCCCATAAAATTTTACTCTTAATTTCAAGGATTTTTTTGAGTATTACTATTAATCTTATCTTGGATTCAATATTCCTTGTTTTCTCATACTTGAATTATCTATTCATTCTAGAGGTTGGTGGACTAATGAGAGTAATAAAAACAGTGGTGTACACCTTGCATAAGAAATAATTATTTTAATCATATAAAAACATATATCATGCATCATTAAAGAATAAGCTCAATTCTATTAACTATTTATTTGATTTAAATTTTAAAATTGGATATAAGATTGATTATAAATTTTATGGGTTGGCTACACATCAAAAACTATTATATGATTAGAAATTTGGTACCACAAATTAAATTTTGGTGACCAATAATATGTCCATTTCCTTTTTCAAGGCACATGGTTTGATTTGTCCACTTGAATCATTGTGAGACTTTTAATGTTATAAAAATAAGCACATGTTAAGTTATTAATGATTAGTTGGGTGGTTTCTTAATTTTCTTGATTGTCATTGAGTTAACCGATCTTATAAAGAGTGCATATTTAAAGTGCATAATAAACTGTGTGGTTGCATCATTATCCATTATTCCTTAGTGCATGGAGATTTTATTTGAAGAGATTAATGTTTCAAAAGTATTCTTTAAAATTCATAAGTACAAAAAACATTTCAATAATTCATTCAATGTGCATAGTTTTGAACACTATGTTTTTCTTTGTTGGAGTTTACAAAATTGACCTTTCAAACTCCCACAAATCACAAGCAAGAAGAAAAATTCCAAAAATGTTTAGGAAGGCATAGAGATGAAATCCAAGCAATTGAATATACTTCTTAAGATAGATTTTTCCAAATCTTATGAATGCATTGAGTGGCCTTTCATTTTAGCCATGCTTTAAGTCCTTGACTTTAGGCCTACCTTTATCTAGTCTATTTGCATGTTCTTTGTAGATGCCTCTACTTGTATCACCATTAATGATTGATAAGATCCCAAGATTTTTGCCTCCTTTGATCCATTTTCCAAGGCTGTTCCTTATGTCCCATTTTATAAGTTTGTACTATTGAGGTTTTTGGATAGTCACTTGTTCATGCTATATGTACTGGCCTTGTAAGAGGAATTTGCCATCTAAAGTCACCCGATCAACTTGTTAATGGGAATTTTAGGCATGAATCCTTCCTTGCTATCCCTAAGGATGAATAAATTGTTAAAGTAACTCTTTAATTTCTACCTACTTTTTGTCCTACTTTTGATTCATCTATGCAGTGGCACAATAACCTTTTCTACTGCCACTATTTACTTTTGGCTTGTACAATTTGGTTGGAAATGGATCTAGCACAAACATATTTTCCAATTTTTTGGCCTTCCCTTTTCCTTCTAGGTCAATCTTGATGATTTTTTTTATGTGGTTGTTTCTCTAATTGTAAAGAGGCTTGATTACTAGATTACGAAGCCTTTCCCTATGGTGGATAAATTTTAAATGTCTTCCAAAGTTCTTGCTGCTACTGATATATATTATTCTCCTTGTTTATCTCCTTCAAAAAATCTTTATATGAAGTTAGAGAACCTCCTCAAAGATTTTATTTGGGTGCTAGATGATCACCATGAGTTCCACAACATTGTGTGGGAATTATGGTATTTTCCCAATGACTCTGGAAGTCTTGGTCTCATATCCACCTAGAAATGAGGTTTGGCTCTATGTACCAAATGGGTCATTTGTTCCCTTATTTCTAATGAATCTTGGAAAATTCTTTGATGTCATTGTATTTATTTAGGATTTTCTTCTCATGCATCTACATGAAAGGGAATTATATTTCAAACATTTCTTTTCAAGAAAGAGCTAGTTCAAATTAGAGGTTCTTTTGTTGTTAAAATAATTTGGAGATCCTATGAGGTTTTCAAGCCTTGGATTTGATTGGCGAGTGGTGGATTTAGAGATGGGATTTTCATGAACCAAAAACAGATATGGTGGTCTCCTCTTTCTTATGTTTAAGGATTTCTTGTAGCAAAGCTTCCATGGGTTAGTGCTCTTTGGTTTTACAAATGTGGCATCAAAACTCCAAAACATATGTATTATAGAGCTATTATGATCCTTATTTCCAAGGAGGATATGCACTTAGATAGTTTCATTTTTCTTGCCTAGATTAGATGACTTTTAACTTACTTGTCTCTACCTTGATGCCACATTTAATTCACAAGTTTAGTATTTCTTTTGTTAAAGCTTGGTGGAAGGACTATAAATGGTATCTGTGTGTTTGTACTCCTCTTTATAGTTACACGCCCAAGTTGGGATACCATTGATTGGTCTAGTATTTTCCTATGGTCACCATTCTCAATCACCATTGACATTTGTTGTCTTCTTAGAAAGATTGGCACATAGGTTCCTTATTGTATGTTATACCATTACAGAACCTAAAACTACTAGTTTCCTTTGGGATCACGACTCAAACATTTAAGAATTCCTAACTCTGAATGCTCTTTTTTTTTTGTCATCTTCAGACATTCATGCATATTTTTTGATACTTTTATCGGCACATGGAATTGTTGGGGGATCTACCAAAGCCTCCTCACAAATTTTCTCAAGTCTGGCATGCTTTTAGAATGGAGATCATTTTCATTATTTAGAAAGATATAAATGTTTTTATTTTCGATCACGGTCATGTGGATATCATATTTCTATTACATGAAATATTTTATATATGTAATAATATTATGTTATAGATTCAAGTGCAAGAAAATAAAGAGGCTTTGGATGTGGCTAAGCTTCCAAAGATCCTTCAACATTAGGGAAATTCCATGTGTACGGTTGCTCAATTGATCCAATATCTTCCTCTATTCATCACACATTATCTCATGGATTTTGTTACAACTAAAACTCCTATGTGTATCACATGAAAACCCCATGGTGTTATTTTGATTATATATTGTTATGCTTTTCTTGAGATCTCTTCAAAAGTTAGTCAAATTTTCATAATTATCCTCTCAAAGATTAGTGTAGGAAGCGATTTTGTGCACCTTGCTTCATTATAGGTGGTATTAGAGCCTAGTTAGTTTTGGTTCTATTCGTTGGGTACAAGATTTTTTGAGCTAGTCAAGGTTTGAGTAGGAGCCTATGTAGAGCTTTTTTATTTATGTTTTGTAGGATTGCAAAGATAGAAAGCACATCAGGGAGGATTAATGTAGAGAAGTTCTCTATCAAAAAATTTGAAATGTGGAAGGTGAAGATGGAAGATCTATTGATTGATGAAGATGTATGGGATGCGATTGATGAAAAGAAGCTAAGGCCTAAAGATCTAACTTCAACTGCAGAGTATGATGTGAGAGACAAAAAAGCTAAAAGTCTCATCAGATTGTGTCTTGCAGATTCTATACTGATTAATGTCCATGAAGAACCTACCTTGATGAAGCTTTGGAAGAAGCTAAGTGAGATCTATCAACCAAAATCACTTGTGAACAATATTTTCTTGAGGAAGAAGTTGTATTCCTTGAGAATGAAAGAAGGTGGGCAGACTTCTAAGCATCTTGAAAGTTTTAATATGTTCGTGACTCGGTTGACCTCAGTTCAGTTGTTAATGGATGAAGAAAAAAGGTGTCAAATATTTCTATGTTCATTTCTAGACTCATGGGACAACTTTTTCATGGCCATAGGGAGCACTTTAGTCATCTTGGAGGTGGAGGATGTTGTTGGTTCTCTACTTTCTGAAGAGATGAGAAGGAAGGCCTCTCTAAATGTAAAAGAGGCTTTGAGTATTAGAGGAAGACCAAAGGAAAGAGACAAGAATGATAAGCAACATGGTCATTCTAAGTCCAAGAATAAGGGGAGATCAAAATATTGTGGTAAGTCCAAGGCACTTTGTTGGAATTGTGGCAAACCTGGACACTTCCAAAAGGACAACAAAGACAAAAAAAAAGAAGAAGGAGAAGCAAGATTTTGATTCTGATTCCAAGATGAAAGATGTAGATTCTTTCATGCAGTCTTGGTCACTCATGTAGGTGATAATACATTTTTGATAGACTCAAGTGCATCTTTTCACATGATTCCTAATAGAAATTTGTTTAGTAAGTATGAAAAGTTTGATGGTGGTAAGGTGTATTTGGGTGATAACTTAGTACTTGATATTGTTGGTTGTAGAAGTATTTGTGTGAAATTTTTTGATGGTAGAATTAGAAGATTTGATGTTGTCTTGCATATCCTAGGACTACAGAGGATTTTGTTATTTATTAGTAAACTAATAGATGTGGGTGTGCATGTACAGTTTTCTGAAGCAGGTGTAAAAATGGTGAGAGGTGCTATGGTAATAGCAAGAGGGAGTAGATTGGGTACATTGTACAAGCTTGATGCATGCATGGTTGAGTGCAATAGTACTTCTGATAAGACTATGAAGAGGACTACTTTTTTGGAGAAGGATATGATTTCTTTTTCAATAGATGGTCATGGTTTTTGGGTACCCAAGGGTTTTCTATCTACTAAATCAAAGTTACCTATAGAGAAGACTATGTTATGGCACTGGAGACTTGACCACATAGGTGAGAAAGGTCTACAAACCTGAAAGAACAAAAACCTTGTTCATGGGTTGAATGACTGCAATCTTGATTTTGATTTTTGTGAGCATTGTATCTATGATAAATAAAACCACATTAAGTTTTGCTCAAGTTCTCACAAGTCCTCATGTATTTTGGATGTAATCCATTCGGATGTATTTGGACCAGTTGATGCTCCTTCTATTGGTAGATTAGTTTATTATGTTTCTTTTATTGATGATTTTAGTAGAAGATCATGGGCTTATTTTCTTAGAAGTAAAGCTGAAGTTTTCATTCATTTCAAAGAATTTAAAGCAATGGTTGAGTTGTAGACTGGAAAGAAGATAAATCATTTGAGAACTAATAATGGAGGTGAATATTGCTCCAATGATTTTGACATATTTTGTAAAGATTGTGGTATTAAAAGAGAGAAGACAACTTCATATTCTCTACAACATAATGGAGTTGCAAAAAGAATGAACATGACCCTGATGAGGAAGGCTAGGAATATGCTAAGTGGAGTTGGATTGGAACAAAAAAAAAATTGCTAAAGTTGTAGCTATTGCCTACTACATGATAAACAAGTCTCCTACATCAACTCTTGTTAATAAGACACCAATGGAAGCATGGTCAGACCACAAGCCTTCACTTAGACATATGAGAGTTTTTGGTTATGAGGCATATGTTCATGTGCCAAAGGAGAAGCAAAAAAAATTGGACAACAAAGTTTTCAAATGTATCTTCATCAGATATGGTTATGGTGTGAAAGGATACAAGATGTGATTTAACTTCCTACTACACTTTAGAAAGTTGAATCAAGGCACTTAGAAAGACAAGTTGTTGAAGATAGCTCTACGAGCTTTGAATCATCAAAGGAAGAGGGAGAACCTAATCATGAACCTGAACCTGGACCTGAACTAGATCTTGTTTTAAGTTCTAGTAGATAGAGGAAAGCACTAGAAAGGTATGGATATTCTCCTGATGATTAGAGGTGCATATTTTCTTTGAATGCTAATATTGATGAACCAAAATCTATAGAAAAGGCTATTGGTATGAATGATTTAGAGTCTTGGAAAATATCCATGGAAGAAGATATGGCAGCTCTTAAGAAGAATGATGTTGGTTGTAAATGGGTGTTCAAAAGAAAGATGGTTTCAGATGGAAGCATTGAGAAGTGTAAAGCATGTTTGATTGTAAAAGGTTAGTCCTAGGTTGTAGGAAATGATTATGGTGAAATATTTTCTCTTGTAGAAAAAATGACATCCATTCAATTTTTACTTTCTATTACAGTAGCTTATGATCTAGAAGTTGAGCAGATGGATGCGAAGACAACTTTCCTTCATGGAGATTTGGAGGAAGAAATTTATATGACATAGCCAAAGCACTTTTTGGTGAAAGGTAAAAGTTATTTGGTCTATAAATCTAAGAAATCAGTGTATGGTTTGAAAAAATGTCCTAGGATGTGGTACCAGAAGTTTGATACATATGTATTAAGTTTGGGATTTGTGCAATCTAAATCTAATCACTGTATATACTACAAGTCTGATGGTGATTATTTGTTGATTATTACCCTATATGTTGATGACATGTTTTTTATTAGCAAAGGGAAAGGTTTGATTGTAAAATTAAAATCTCAGCTCTTAGCAAAGTTTGAAATGAAAGATCTTGGTGTAGCAAGGTACATTCTAGGAATGGAGATTATAAGAGATAGGAAAAATAGAAATCTTTGGCTAGGAAAGTGTAATTATGTTGGTACTATTTTAAGAAGATTCAATATGCATGATTCCAAACCATTGAGTGTTCTTGTTACTATGGCAACAAAGCTTTCTAGCTCATAGTGTCCTTCATCCCCATTGGAGATGGAAGAGATGAGTTGAGTACCATATCAAAGTGTTGTTGGAAGTTTGAAGTATGGTATGGTCTGTACAAGACTAGACATTTCCCAAGAAGTGGGAGTACTTTCCCATTATATATCTAATCCAAGAAGATCACATTGGGATGCAATAAAAAGAGGTTTTGGATGCTTGTAAGGTACCTATGAGTAATTTATATGTTTTCATGGAACAAGAAATGAGAATTCCCTGGATATTTGAGGCTATGTGGATTCAAACTGGGCTAATGATGTTGATAGTAGAAGATCCACCAGTGCATATTTGTTTACATTATTTGATGGTGCAATCAGTTGGATGAGAAAGTGACACATTGTGGTTGCTTTGTCCACTATAGAGGTGGACAATATGGTAGCTACTTATTCCTGCAAGGAAGCTATATAGCTTTAAAGAGACTATATTTAGACAGAATTCAAATAGGGAATAGTGACAATTTATAGTGACAATTAGAGTGCAATCTGCCTAGTGAAGAACCTGACACTTCGTGCCAAGACCAAGAACATTTATGTACAATATCATTTTGTGAGAGATATGGTCGAGGATGGCAAGGTGAAGCTAGAGAAGGTGGAGACTTTGGTGAATGTTGTTGATACATTAACTAAGCTCGTGAGCACAAAGAAGTTCAGATGGTGTTCAGAGTCTATGGGCCTGTTGACCACTAGCAATTAAGTCCATGAAACTATGGATCCCCTAACTCTTGTAAGGTGTTTGAAAAGTGGGAGAATGCTGAGAATTCTATCTTAACCTTGCTGGCTCTTTTTCCAAAAAAGTGTCAAAAATTGTAGCCAGAAAACTCTAGAATTTTTATAGAAAAATTCTAGAATTTGTTTCTGGTAGTTTTCTACATGTTTATGAGTTCGAAAAAGGTGTATGAGTTGTTAAAAATGTGTCTAGTCTCTAGAACAATGTATAAGGGATATTTTTAGAGTGTAAACAACTCAATATATGACTTTTATGGGGGTATAAACTAGAAGACAAATTTATGGACGAAAATGGTATTCTTGGAGTTACAAATTACAAGTGGGTAACATGTGGAATTTTTGTTTTACCCATGGTTTTGTAAAACCACAAATGGTTTCCAAGTGGAAAATCACTATAAAAGGAGGGCTTGGGGAGGTTTTTGAATGATCAAGTTTAGTTTGTAAGACTGGTGCTAGAAGGAGTATCTCTTTGAGTCTAAGTCTGAGTTCGAGTTGTGGTGATGTGCTCCTATAAGAACTTGCATTGTAAGTGTATTTTAATCTTCCAGATTTGAGAATACATTGTGTAGGTTTTGGAAGGTGGGGTTTTTCTCCCAGAAGGGTTTCCTAATGGTAATCAGTGTGTTATGAGTTCATTGTTATTTTGATTATATCGTTATGCTTTTCTTGATATCTTTGTAATAATTAGTCAATTTTTCATAATTGTCCTCTCAAAGGTTAGTATAGGAAGCAATTCTGTGCACCTTTTCTTCCTTACAAAGTACAAATAAAAGATATTTCATTTGGGGTTGATAATATATGTGCATCCATGAACTTTGTGGGATTCAAAATGGAGACCATCAATAGTTTTAGTGGTGATTTCTTGTTTGAGAATCATAGTAATTACGATGCATTTGATCTTATTTCATGGACCACCTTCGATCAAGACATGTTGTTGGACTCTTTTTTGCTACCTGACTATCAAACTTTCAACATCTAACTCTCTTCACACATTTTGTCTTTGATTATTCTTTACCTTTCTTTTTTGTGTAATACAGACTATTGCTATGTAACTCCTTGCTATTTTTAGTGAATGCAAATGAGCATTATTAGAGATATGCATGTATTTCAATTGTGTACAAGAAGCATGCCACTCCTAATTGAGTATATTAAATAGAATATAGGCATGTTATTAATTAGAGATATGTGTGTATTTCTATTATGTAGAAGAAGCTCCTCACTCCAAGTTGATGTGTATTTATCTATGTTTTGAAATAGAGAATGAAATGTATATTCTTTGATGATTGATATTCACAGAGTGTGTTCTAAAATATTATGTAATAATATTTACACAATCAAATTTAGAAATATTTTTTAGTCTATCTAATAGATTATATAAATATACTTGTTTTCAAATAGGAAATGCTTGTAGACATAGTATTCTAAAAATGCTTGCAGACATAGCATTCTAGAAATCAACACCAAGAACATTGGCATCATTCCAAAAATTAAGTCTCCCAAAACAATTTCAAACTTTAGGCCAATTTCCCTATGAAATACAATATACAAGGTCATTACTAAGGCAATCTATTTGTCTTTAAATCATTTGATCCCAAACCTGATATCACAAGAGAAAGTAGGTTTTGTTCTATGTTGAGAAACTATGGAAAGGGCTTTAGTAGCTCACAAGGTTCTACACTCAATTAGCTATAATAAGACATCAAATTTGATCATAAAACTTGGATTTGATGAAAGCATATGATAGTGTATGCTGGGATTTTCTAATCAGAGTTCTTCAAAAATTTGGCTTTGCAAAAAGCTAGTGTAAATAGATTTGCACTTACATTTTGGGTGTAGGATTTTCAATTATCATTAATGGATCTCTAGTTGGTTTCTTTTGATCTACTTAAGGGATTAGGCAAGGTGACTCCTTATCCCTCGTTCTCTTTATTTTAATGGCTCAAGCATTTAGAAGACTTATCCAACATACCCATGAAAGTGGTGTTTGGAAAGGTACACTATGTTGGAAGCATGAATGTTGATGATATTCCTATGGGGGAGTAGTGTAAAAACATGATTAGATCATTATCATGATGATATGTTCCATTCATGAGTATGTCTGTCATTGATGTCAATATAACAGTTTTTTGTGGTATCTTACAGAAGAATAATGGTAGAGATCAAGTTGGTGCACATAAATCATTGAGTACTTATAGTACATAGGTTAAATGGAGATTATACTATTTGTCTATTATATGTAGCTAACCTCAAAAGCATATGATATTAAGTTCGGAAGAAGTTATGCAAGTTTTGGTGAAGATTGTTCTGAGATAGAGTTTATAGAGGCATGTTCTGGTAAACTTGTTATATCTCTTAGCAATGTTGTTATTCTAAGAAGATGAAGTTAAAGATGTGAGGAAGACATGCTAATGATAATGTGGCTAAGCTTTCTCTTCATAATGTTACATGTATGAAAAGTTATTTAAGTTGCAAGATGAAAGATTATTGTTATCCCTAAGTGTAACATGTTCTTAATGTGGTGCTATAACAATTAATTGAGAAGGTGTAATAATCGACTTAGGGAATTGTTTAATGGATTTAGTACAAAGAAAGGATATTTTCCTTTATCAGATATGATGGATGTATGGAGGAATGTGAATGATTATAAGCAACACAAAGAGCAGAATGCAAAGATAAGTAGACTAGAGCAATGGTGAAGGAAATTTTGTTACCAAGGTTTTATTGTGTGATCCAAGGTTCATGACCTAATCTAAAAGGTCTGACAATGATTGGTCTAGTTCATAGGATAGAGGAAATAAGTTAAAATACAATACATAAAATTATCCTACAAGGATTAGTTGGACAATGAGTTCAGTGGTCTTGCCCCAGAATTTTTTTAGATAGTGGGTCCTTCTATCTTCCAGAACTTCTAATAGGGTTGGCATAACTCCTAATAGGGTTGGAATCTTCTAACAATGATTCAAAGCTTCATAACAAAGACTCATATGTACTAAATTTTGTAACAAACTTCTAATAGGGTCCATCCTCTAACAAGGAATTGTTATATTAGTACATCATCTTGTAGGCATCATTACCATCATGGTCTTCCCTCTGATCAAAGGTTTTCCTAGTTAACATATCTATTGTAATTGTCTATGTGCATCTTGTTATGGTTGTTTTTTACTGTGGTTGAATGGATAAGGTTGTTTAAGGTTGATGAATACTTTAATTATTAGATAACTGATTCACCTCCCCCCCCCCCTCCAATTATCTTGGTGGACTAATGTTTCTAACAATTAGTATCAGAGCATTAGGTTCTTGAAGATAAAGTTTAACAACTTTGGGAGATACATGGTGAACACAATTAGGAAACATAGTCAGAAGTTTAATGGAACAAATTATGATTTTTGGAAAGAAAAGATGAAGACACATATGTTGTATATGGGTCTAGGATATTAGATTTTGACAAAATTAGAAAAGACAGTCATTGCCGAAAGTGGTTTGGAAACTTGTGGCAAGGAAGAGAGAGATCTTTTTATGTGCGACATGAGAGCTAGATAAGTACTATTGTCTACACTTCCTAAAATTAAATACAACCAGGTAAAGTCACTTGCTACTACCTCTCATTTTATTTGGAAAGCTTTGGAAAATAGTTTTGAAGGTGATGAACATTCTAAGAAATTTAGTCTACAAAGCTAGATTTGTGCATTTCAAGATGCTAAAATGATGGAAGATGAATCTATAAGGACATATGTAGGCATGATATTAGAAAGTTTTGTAGGTATTATGGGTAAGTGCACCAAATTGTGGTGCCAAAAGGGGGGTATAAGTGGACACCTTTTTTCTCAAATCAATAATTTCTGAACTTCAACAAGAATTTGAAGATAGTTATGCTCAAAATTTTAAGATATGACAAAAATAAAAGTAGTACTTCTTTGAATCTAGTTTCTAAACTACTATTTTTCTTTCAAAATGGTTTAGTTTTAGGTCCTCCAAAAATTGAGCCATAGAAAGTGGTACTGTTTATTCCAAAAAAACATAACACAGTACAAAGTGTGCCCCCCCTAAAATTTTAAATTTTTAAAAAAATTCTTTAATCACTTTGGTCAAAAGTTACTTAACACTATGTAGTTTATCCCAAAATTTTCAAGTAATTTTATAATGTGTATTTTTTTTTAATGAATTTTTTAACTAGACACATCCTAGAAATGTGAAATATCTGTGTGCTCCTCCTATAAATGATTGAAAACTAATATAAAATTGAAACTTCTTTTTTTCAAAGTGTGTAGAATGGAGTCTAGTTTCTTAAAAACTAAGTTGTTGCAAAATTCAATGAATGAGCTAAAATCTACAGCCCAATTAGTACATTTTTGTTTTTGAAAAAAAATGGACATACATTCAAAAGAAATTATAGATGAAAGGCTTGAAATAGTTCAAATAAATAAAAATTTATATGGTTATATAGCTAACACAAAGACCTACAATGTCATGTAACCTGATCTTATCGATGCCCAACTATAAGAAATTTTAAAGGAGAGCACACAAGAAAAATCATTCATTTTTTGTATGCTTGCAGCAAAACACATCTTCGACCAATTTATAGACTCCAAAACTTTAGGTTGAATCCCCAAGGAAAAACCAAGCCTTAGACTTGGTAGAATGCAAAGGTTTGAATAGTGTGTACACCCTATAGTGCACAAATGCTATTTAAAGCTTTTTTAAATTTCGGTCTCAATAGAGTGTGTATGCTATAGTGTGCATGCACTATTGAGACCTAAATAGTTCATAGAGAGGGAAGAAGAGAAGCAAAGCAAGAGAGAGAGAGAGAGAGAGAGAGAGAGAGAGAGAGAGAGAGAGTAGGGGATGCGAGAGGGGAGAGAGAGTAGGGGATCAGAGAGAGAGGAAGTGTGAGAGAGTAGGGGTGGTAGAGAGAGTATGGGATGGGAGAGAGAGGAAGTGTAAGAGAGAGTAGGGGTGGAAAAGAGAGAGTATGGGATGGGAGAGAGAGATTGAGAGTAGGGGATGGGAGATAGAGGAAGTGTGAGAGAGTGAGTAGGGGTGGCAGAGAGAGTACAAGATGGGAGAGAGAGATTGAGAGTAGGGGATGGTAGAGGGAGTAGACGATGGGAGAGTGAGCGAGAGAGTGAGAGAGAGAGGAGGATGGGAGTGAGAGAGAGAGAGAGTAGGACATGGAGAGAGTGTGAGAGTATGAGAGAGTAGGGGTTGTAGAGAGAGAAAGTAGTGGATGGGAGAGGGGAGAGAGAGAGTAGAGGATGGAAGAGAGAGAGTAGAGAGGGAGAGAGTGAGAGAGAGATAGTAGGTGGTGGGATAGGGAGTGGGAGAGGGAGAGAGAGGGGGATGGGAGTGTGTGTAAGAGAGAGAGTAGGGGATGAGAGAGAGAGTTTGATAGTGTGAGAGAGTAGGGGTGATAGAGAGCGAGTAGGGGATGGGAGAGTGAGAGTGAGAGTAGGGAATGGGAGAGAGAGTGAGAGTAGGGGATGGGAGAGAGAGAGTAGAGAGAGAGAGAGATAGTAGGCAGTGGGAGAGGGAGTGGGAGAGGGAGAGAGGGGGGGATGGAGTGTGTGTGAGAGATCTAGAGAGTAGGGGATGGGAGAGGAGAGAGATGGGGGATGGGAGTGTGTGGGTGTGTGAAAGAGAGAGAGAGAGAGAGAGTAGGGTATGGGAGAGGGGAGAGAGAGAGAAGGGGATAGGGGAGAGAAAGTAGGCAGTGGGAGAGGGAGAGGGAGAGGGATAGAGAGAGGAGGAATGGGAATGTGTGTAAGAGAGAGATTAGGGGATAAGAGAGAGTGTGATAGAGAGTAGGGGTGGTATAGAGTGAGTATGGGATGTGAGAGAGAGAGAGAGTGAGAGTAGGGTATGGGAGAGAGTGTGAGAGAGAGTAGGAGATGGGAGAGTGAGAGTAGGGGATGGGAGAGAGAGAGTAGAGAGGGAGAGAGAGAGTAAGAGAGATAGATATAGTAGGTCGTTGGAGAGGGAGTGGGAGAGAGAGAGGTGGGATGGGAGTGTGTGTGAGAGATCTAGAATGTAGGTAATGAGAGAGGAGAGAGAGGGGGCATGGGAGTGTGTGTCTATGAAAGAGAGAGAGTAGGGGGTGGGAGAGGGGAGAGAGAGAGTAGCCCGAGAGAGAGAGAGAGAGAGAGAGAGAGAGAGAGAGAGAGAGTAGCAAATGGGAGAGACAGACTAGGTGGTGGGAGAGGGAGTGGGAGAGGGAGAGAGAGGGGGGATGGGAGTGTGTATAAGAGAGAGAGTAGGGGATGGGACAGAGTGTGAGAGAGTGAGAGAGACACTAGTACATTTGACCCTATTTTTAGACCAAAATTTTTGACCATCTATTAAATTGTTTTAGATTGGTCAGAATATGGAAAGAAAAAATATGGTTTTTTAAAATTCCATGTCCGTGTTGGTGAAAATTTTGACCAACACGAGCTTAACATGTGAAAAGGGCAATTTTTGCCTCTTTCATTATTTTCTTTCACACGCATGTGGGAGCTGTAAGGGTTTTTCCAGTGATCAATTGAAGTTTAGGGCATGGTTTTTACTCTGGCAATTTGAAGTTCCCAGAGCTTTGTGGTGGGCATGGTTTTTACTCTTTTGAGTGTGGTTTTTACTCTATTGGGCGTGGTGAGGATGTATTAAAGAGGATTTTCTATTTCACTTATTACAAGAATTGAATCAATGATCTGTCATTAGCTTAAGTCATTACTTGCAATATTATAAATAATAATAATAAATATAACAACATGGAGCAGGTCTTTTTAATATTTTCGATGCTCGTTTGGTTCCATGACTATTTTATCGAATCTGGATTCATGTAACAAATAAAACTTATATGTTCTCAAGAATTGAGATCTCCATTTTATCTCAATGGTTTTTAATATTCGTAGGTAGTTAATCTTATGACGAGTTTATATGTTATGTTGAGATAGGACTTGAACATGTTATGTAATCAGTAGTCTTATTGGTTTCGATAAGGGATGGGAGCTTCACCAAGTCCAAAGCCGTGTTGGGGGATGGGAGCTTCACAACTTCAATATTCATTCCAGCATAGAAATATTCAACTATTTTGGATTTTATTGTAGGATATGTGGGTTGGTACTTCAAACTAGATATTAAAACTTTTATCCTACAATAACTGAATCGGGCCATATGGAGAATGCTTAAATATCAGTTTTAATATGCGGGTTGGTATAACATTAGTTTTAATATCCTTCAAAGTAAAAGCATTTAAACTTTCTTGGATTTTAGTGTAGGATAAGATCAATATTGTAGGATAAAAAATTTTAATAAATGGGGTTAGAGACCAAAAACTATTGAATATAACCTGACATTAACATATTTGAAAATGGACCCAAATTTGTCAGTCAATAGCACTCTAGGCACCATTAACCTTCCAAAACAAGAGAAGCAAGTGGGAGGTCAAATATTCTTTGTTGAGGATAATGGTTTGGATCACCATGTGAGGATACGAAATTGGATTTGCAATAGTTTAGTCAAAAATGGGCTTTGATAAGAGCCAAGATACCACATACTAAGGCAATGGCTCATAAAATAGTGTAAAATGTACAAGGTTAGAATTTATGATGCTACACAAAGCAAACACTAAAAATTTAAATGACTCATTATTCTTATAAGATCAATAATAAATAGAATAAGTGCATGTGTATGTAGAAAACCTTATTCAATTACAATCTAGTCCAATTAATTGGGAAATGTATACATAGATAACAAAGAAAGATTGAATGCATAAGAAACATTGTTCCCCACATTGTTTATTTGTTTCACCTTAATAGTGATGTGCATTTCCTATAAAAATTCAGACATACACTCATGTACCTTTGGAGACAACTGGAAATAAAACTTATTGACATTGGGGGTGGGAGATATTTAAAGCATTTGAGGCAAACTATTGTGTTGAGTCTGGATAGGTAGGACTAAGAGATGTAAGTACTTGTTTACTTCTATTCACAATTTACTAGAAAATTACCTCTATACATGATTTTTTCAATGTTCACATGAAATATTTTCCTTGCTTGAGCTTAGTCAATTTTACTTGACTTAAAAGAATGTTCTAATGACATTTATCTGACATGTCCAAGTTTAAGAGAACATTATGATGCACAGAGCACAATGAACATTGTAGCTATGCAAACAATTGTAATTTTTTATTGTTTATTTAACCAATGTCAGGGAATATCTATATGATCACAAGTGAGAGGTAGGAAATCATCTTTCATGATGATGGATTTCAATTTTGATTAGGGATTCTTT
This sequence comes from Cupressus sempervirens, assembly GCA_028749045.1. Classification (NCBI taxonomy): domain Eukaryota; kingdom Viridiplantae; phylum Streptophyta; class Pinopsida; order Cupressales; family Cupressaceae; genus Cupressus; species Cupressus sempervirens. The sequence goes on from CM053785.1 coordinate 1,037,056,971, forward strand.
GTTTTTTTACTGATGTTTGCTTCTAATTGAAAATGGTTGGAGACAGTTTCCCAGTGGGTAATCACAATCACAATGTGATAAGCTTAATTCATTATCATGATGACCATTACAATGAAAGTAGCCACTAAGAAACTACTAGTATCATGATTGGACTTAGTTATTATTATTATTGACAGCATTAGAATGATCTGAAATTGATACCTAGATAAGACCTTTGCACTAATAGCTACCCCTTTGACTACTATTCAACATCTTGTGTAATTGTAGATAGTTGTAGATTACATATTCTTGTAGGATGTTACTCGCTCCTGAAGTTGTTGTACCTAAAGTATTGTTGGGAAACATACACTATTTCCCATTGTTGTAACTCTATTCTCACCATTTTCTTTTTCCTGTACTAGAGATTGCTAGCATGAAAGGATGTGGCCAACAAGTTGTGCTCAAAGCTAGTATTATGTTTCTGAATCCATGCACCTTTTTTTTAATCTAGTACTTACCATGTCAACATCTTTTTGTTTTCTAATATTTCCAACTCTTGTTGCTTTCAAAACATTTTTTTAAATTTGTCTGTAAAGAAAATCTCATTCCTGATTTGGTGATGGTGCATAGGTGATCTTTCACTTGACTGTACAAGCTCTTATATTCATTCCTGCATTAGCTAGAGTTGCCAACAAGAATCCCTACCACATTGAAATGAGTCAATAATTGTTGTATGTTGCCAAAGAGGTGATTTTGCATTAAGTTTATATGATCTCTACACATGGGGCAACTAAACTAGAACTTTCTACCATCTTGTATGAACACAACATGAAAAGACATGACAAATTCACAATCCTGTAACTTCAAAATAAACACAAAATTTGACATAATTCTTGTAGTATCTATAAAAGGGTTTTACAAAAAATTGAAAAATCTTGAATTCTTTTCTGATAGGATTCATTCACCTTTGATAGATAAATGTATCCTTTTGGTATGTCAATCTTTGATTGCCTCACCCTTTAGAAAAATGTAGTGACCTTGAAAAAATAATGTTAGCTTAGAAGCAAAAATGTTGTTTTACTCACTTGCATTTGTGAAATGAGGCAGAAAAGGTAAAACTTCCTTGCTTTAAGGCATAATTGAGATAATTCAAAGTTTTTTGTAAAATATGCTTTAAAAAATGTTGTTCTTTCAGCTTTTTGATAGGGCGGTTTGTGGTTCTGCTTGGGTTTGGTCAAGTTTGGAGTGGACACGGGGAAAATCTAGACAACCTGACTGAACCCAGACTATTCGGCCCCGAATTGGACCCAAAAATGATATGGGGGGCTTTTTTCAGAACTTATAACATAGATATGTATGGTCATATAATAAATGTGGTGAATGTCTTGTATTATAAATTTTTAAAATCCTCTCTATTTTAAATTTTCCCCTTTTTTTAATTATTGTCCCCTAAGAAATGCTTTAGACCCCCTACAATTGGAGTCTACACGACAAACATTGTTGACCATATTCATGAGTAGTTGATAAATCTAAAGCGTGTTTAATGGGATTGCCTTAGAAGAATTAAATCTCTAAAGCATCTTGCTGAGTAAAATCTCATCCGTGACTTTAGAAATGGCATGATTTTTTGCCCTGGTGATTTCCCTTATACAATCTAATATACACTCTCTTGGATTTGCAAGTTTTTGAATGATATGATGCAAAGCTTTTTTCTAGCAGAAACATTGAAGTACTTGTATCTTCTTTTCTCACCATCCACTGTCATATCCCTTGACCACTAGGTGTTTAACATTGAAGCTCATCAAGTAAAAATTATTCCTTCGTATGTAGATATATAGAAGAGGGAAGATTCAAAGTAGGTATCTGATGGCAACCATATGACTACAAAGATATTTGGGAGGAAGGACGGTTGGCCATAGAGGCCATTTTTCTTATTTTCATCTAGAAGGATATTATTTCCCTAAGTTGTTCAACAATAATATCTATAATATTATTCCGAAGCCAAGTTGATTTGCGACCTATACATTTGGCTTTGGTAAGTTAAATGACCATATTTGGCTTCTTTTGTTATTATTCTTTATTATAGAAAGTACTAAATCTATTGTTAGGAAATATGCTGAAAAGTGGAAGGATTTTGTGACAAAACGTAAGAGTTTTTTTCATCAATTATTAGACTTTAGTTATGGAAGTAATGCAAAAATTTGACATAAGAAGACAGAGTTAAGTGATGAAAATATCCCTCTCTTTGATGAAATATAAATGGCTCCTAAATCTTACATAAGTGAAGTAGTATTTGAATCTTGCTCCTTGGGTCCAAGAAATTTATATGCTTCCCCAACTAAGAAACCCGAAGCTTCCACTTATTTTGAATGAGCTAGAAAAAAAAAGAACTTGGCAATAAGCCAAAACTAATCTAGTCCTATCATTCTCCACACTCATTAAATTGAGAAAGAAAACAAACTAAGTTGTTTATGGGCTCTAAACTAAAAAATGATGCCAAAGTCAATTCAATAGAATTATCCTTAGAACCTATTAAAGGATGCTGAAAATTAAATTGAGCAGTCTTCTGAAAAATAACACTTCTTTGCTTTCAATTTACATCTAAGTATAAACCAATCAAAGCCAGCTTATTCCCTTCATTTTTAAGAGAAGCATCTTCTTCTTCCATAAAAGTAGACATTTCATACATGTTAGTGGAACTTCAATCAGAGCATAAAAATCACAACTTTTAACATTACTCCCTATTAAATGAAAGGAAACCTAGTAGCTTTAAGCTCTGTGTCCCCTATTCCGCTCTTTCTGTCAACTCCAAAATCATTAATGATGAATTTAGATCTCTAGTAGCCAAAAGAGAACAAGGAAAAAAATTCTCAATTGACATCTTTTTTATCAAAAAATGTTGCTTTAATATTTGTACAGATAGATAGAGTAGACTCAAAAATAGTTTCAACTTGACATCTTGAAATGTTGAAGCTTAAACTTGGTGCATAAAAGAAAGCCAAAAAAATTTCCAGCCTATGTTCAGTGATCTTATTTTTTTCATCTTAATCAAGTTGAATATAAATTCTATTAAAAGGGGTATATTTAGATCCTTCTCATAGTGTCCCCTCAATTTTGGTCCATGGACACACACCACACACATGTGCACATTCACACCCACACCCACATCGTGATCCCCCTGCACACCCTAAATGCATGCACATGTACACACTGCACCCACACTTGCACACATGCAAATTGTGCATATCCACAGAAGTGGGACACAGTCTATTTCTTTCATTAATGTTGAGAGTGCAATAACTTGAGAGATTTTATTCTTCCATTAGAATGAATAGTAAAACAATATTTTAGAAGCAAACCCATGAGCAATAGCATATAGGTTGAGATGAGGACATATTCTAATGGATGGAGTTTAACACTAGATCTTGTTATGCTATAGTACACACACATATGAGACAATTTCAATCAATAAATTTTATACAAAAATAATAATGTTTGTTCCTATCCTTAGTGTTGAGACTTGAGTGTGTAATAACTTTAAAAAAGTTGTTCTTCCATGAGAATGAATGAATAAATTATAAAACAACATGTTAGAAAAAATGAGAGCAATAACCTATAAGTTGAAAATAAGGAGCATATGCTAGTAAGTGGAGTTTAACACTCAGATTTAGATTTGGTTCAGACATCCCTATTGTAGATGGCAAATAGTTCTTTGTGCTACTTGGACACCTAGAAGACTGACATGGGTTACGAGTTATATTGCAATGCTAAGTTATACTATTGTTATGAGTTATTTTAACAAATCACTAAGTCTAGAATGAGTGAATACTAAAAACCATACAGAGGGTGTTTATTCCTTTAGATATTTATTGTTTTGAATGGTGAATTTCTATAATGCATGATTTTCATTATTATTATTTTAGTATTTTGTTTTAATTATTGTTCATATTGTCTTAAAATATCTTATTATAAAGTTGTTTTGTGTGTTAGTTTAAAGTTGGGATATTGTCAAGGCAAGTCCTACTCTATTTTCAAGAACTTTAATTGTCATATGGATGAATGTAAAACTGTCAAAGATTATGTTTTTTTTGCCTCAGTTGCAACTTGATGTGTTATTGTGTGTACTTGGAATCCAACTTGAGAGGGGCTTTACTGAGCTAAAAAGTCAATTTTTCTGAGTAGAAAATTAGTGTAGGCAAAAGGCAATAGAGGAAAGAGGACAATTGATGTCCTCTCATCAGTCACCAATGATCATTTTCTATTCTTTTTGCTATGGTATGTGAATGTTGGAAAAGTGGTTGTATTAAAGAGTAGATCACTATAGAGGTCCTCTAGTTTCGATGATTCTCTAACTCCCATACTTTGTTGGAAGATGAGCATTCAGTGAATGAGTTCATTGTCAATGGTGATAATGTGTAACAATAACTAGACAAAAAGATCTAGACAATAGTATGCAACATGATATGATTTTCTTTTCAATGTTCTTGGTTATGTGAATAAGTGGACATGCCTCATTGTAGGGGGTAGAGGGGAGGGGTACTAGTTACCAATGTTCCATTCTTGTTTGGTGCCAAAAGCACTAAATTCAATGTTGGCTTCCTATGGCAATGATAGTTGTCTATGCTGTTTGAGATTGAGTGATAGCGGTCGATAACAATGACTACAATTAAGAACATTGTGCTTTTAGAGAATGTATTTTTCATATTTTATCATATGTATGTTGAATTCTAAATAAATTCCCTATTGTACACGCATAATGGTGAACAAAAGCACCAAAGTAGTTAGTTCAAGGATTTGAAAGGGTTGGTGAGAGCATAGTTTGCAAACTTTGTGAGTACTCTCAAATTTTTTTGTTGGGCGAGTACTCACAAGTTTCTCTCATTTTTGTAAATGTAAAAAAATGTAGTTAAAAATGTTGATGTAGGTAAAACGTCAATTAAAATGCATTTTTTACATGTTGTTAGTTCTATAAAAATATGCATTTTTTCTATTGAGATGTCAATATCTAATATTTTACATTTTGTAATTGAATTTTACAAAACAAATATATATATTTTTAAGAGATTTTCATTTTTAGTACTTTCTAATTTGCCGAGTTTTTGTTGATTATATGCAAAAATTTCTTTGAGTTGAAATTTTTTAGCTTGCAGAGTACTCTCTAAATTCGAGTCTATGAACTATGGGTAGGAGTATCCTGAAAACCACATGAGGTGGATAGTTGTTGGATTCTTGTTCTTATCAAGGCTTGTGGTAAGCCTATTTAAAACCATGGAAGGAGAGAGGCTTTCTTTTGTATTGAGGTCATGAGCCAAAAGAATGGCATGCCAAAGGGGCAAGCATACTGTAGAGGATTATGTGAATATTTTTCTACCCTGTTCACATTAAGGTGGGGTGGCGGGGTGGAGGGAGTGTTGGGAACTCTAAGTCCTCAGTTATATTTTGGTTATGAGTTGTTTTAACAACTCACCAAGCCTAGAATAAGTGAAAACTGTACAAAGTATGTTTTGTCCTTTATATTTTGTTTTGGATGGTTTATAAGAGCAACACAATATTATTTTCTATGTTTTTCTTTTAATGCTTGTATGATTTTTCCAAAATCTCTGATAATCTTATATCTTTAATGAAAACAGTATTCCATTCCTCTCTATGGGAACAATATATACTCCTCTCCCTCAACATATATGCATGGTTTTATAAGCCTAAGATTAGTTTTATTCGACATGGGAAGAAATATTTTCTTTTCTTTTCTAAAATGATCCTGATACTAGGGATGATGGATTGACTCTGGTATGGTTGAGGGACATCATTGATGGACTCAGCTATCCTGGGGAGGGTTAGCCAGCCATTGATCTTTTTGTACTGCTGATTTTATTTATGGACCAGCATTGGTGATTAGGAATGACCCAGGGGCATTTTTTATGCATACTCGTGTCTTTGAAATGTAATAGGTATAGGGAGAGTCAAAACAAGCTTGGGGGTGTGTCCCTTTGTAATCTTGGTTTGAAGTCATCCTTCAATGTGAAACATTATTAATTCTTGTATCAATTCATATGAAATCATTAATGTTGAGCTGTGAGTTGCCTGCTATTCACATAGGATCGTGAGGGTTCTATAGATGTAAGTTATAAATGCTCAAAGTTCTAATGCTTTATTTGGGAAGCATTGACACCTTAACTTAAATGCATGCATGTCGAATGGTACTATTTTGGATGCTATTACTGTAGTTTAATCACATTTAACAACAAACATTTATTTAGAGCATTTTTTTCTTTAGAAGTAGAAATTTGATATTAGTTCTATGCCATCAAACCTTTATAGACGTTTGAGTCCTAAATTCACGTCCCTTGATGTTAGGCCCAAATGGTCTAGGGATTAAGTTTTTTAAAATTGTACAACCACCATGAGGCCAAACTTGCATAAGCTAATTAATTTGTAATTAAGTGAAATATGAATTCTTCTTTTGACCCTTAGGCCAACCCACTTAGGCCTATTGTTCAAAAAACTTCAATTGCAATTATTTCATGGCTGAAATTGTAATGATCTTAGGCTCACGAGTTTTTGAGATTTACCCATCTTTTGAGCTCACATGTTCTTGATTGAAGATTGCATTAATATGTTTCAATCTTTTAGTCATCTTCATTAGTTGATGCATTAATCACATTAGTGATTGCTATCAAGATTAGTCATGGCATGCTGCTATTAGCACCTAAGTAACTCTCAACTTGTGACATCTCTTTGAGGCATTTTGCAAATAACTAAAATACATTGTCTATAAATCTACATTTTAAAAACATCTAGGCCTTCTAGAAATTATAGGATCATTTTAGTTACATTTGAAAACATTAATCAACAATTTTCATATGTGTAGATATAAAAATTAACTACAACATGTCCAATTTATTTGCAGGTATATTTTCCTATGAAGAAAGACCATGCTTGACAATATGAACCTAGAACAAAATAATAAGACAATGGCTGCATTGTGGGCTTAGTTATGAAGAAAACCTAATAAATGTTATTGTCCTTGCAAAAAGTGTAAGGGCTTAAAGAATCGAAGAATTCTAATCACAATAGCCCAGAGTCAATGTAGGCAATATGGTCAGGTTGAAGGGGGCCACAATTTTTGTCCATTGCTGAATGTGGATTTCCTACTGGAGGAACATGTAGGTGTGAATATCCAAGCTGAGGATAACACTCCCATGCAAGAAGATGATAATGTGCTAGAGGACATGATTGAAGAAGATGGTACTGGGGCAGGTGATGAAGAGGCTCACAATGATGGTACTTGCGAATTTGATAATGATGATGAAGATGGTCTTGATATACCTTTACTTGAGAAGGCACACAAGCCCTTATACGAAGGCTCCCAACCAACTCTACTCTCGACTATATTGTTTTTGGTGAATTTAAAGGTTATGAATAGTATATCCAATGTAGCAATGTCACGTATGCTAAGGTATGTCATTTTTGTCATCTTCAATGTTAGCATACAATTACTATTCATTATATTAACAATGCATATTTGTTGTTGTAGGTTGATTATGAGTTTTTGTTACCACCATCAAACATTTTGCCTCATTCGTACCAAGAATTATCTAACATTATGGACTACATTGGAATGAAGTATCAAACAATACATGCTTGTCCCAATGATCACATTCTATATCATAAACAACATGAATTTGAAATAGAATGCCCTAATTTTCATGTTAGTAGATATCAGTCAAATCAAATAACAAAAAAAGTGCCTCACAAGGTTCTTTGGTACATTCTTATTATTCCATGTCTTGAACGGTTATTCAGGTGCACTAGCTTGGCACAATTTATGGATTACCATGCACGCAATAGAACTCACGATGACATTATATGAATGCCTGCCGATGGTTCTACATTTAAAGAGATAAAAGAAACATGGTCATAGTTTAAAGAAGAACCTCATAATCCAAAGCTTTCATTGGCGGTAGATGATGTCAATCCATATGGAGATATGAGATCTGTTTACTCAGTATGGCCTCTTTTTGTTATTAACAATAACATTCCTCCTTGGATGTCCATAAAGAGGGAGAACATAATGTTGTCAATGATTGTGCTAGGTATTTTTTTAGTTTATAGTTATCTAAATTAATTTATAAATAGTGCATGAAAATGGTTATAATAATTATGTAATGTTTATGTTCATTCAATTGCTAGGTAAATACCAAGTTAAAGATATGAACGTGTATATTGAGCCCCTAATTGACAAGTTACTAAAATTATGGAATGCCATCATTATATATGACATCTCTAGACCAATGGGACATCGACAATTTCAATTCCATGCAATGCTTGTATGGACATTACATGATGCCCCTATGCTAACTCATTTTTGCGATATGTTATATTGTTAAGATCACATATTTTTGGTCTGTTATAGTGCTTACATAGTACTATTGAAGGGTTAAGTTGTGCATGGTAATTGTACATGATCTTTTAGGTCTTTAAACAAAGGGAAAATTTTCATGTCTAATTTGTGCTCTGAAAATGAAATGTCGTCATTCGAGAAGTTTAGGAAAGTAGGTGTTTGATGATTTTAGACACTTTCTCCATAATAATCATAGGTATCAAATTGCTGAAAAACATCTTTTCAATGGGAAAGAAGAGACATCATCAAGGCCACGAAGAATGACACCTCATTTATGAAAGTTGGAATATGATCGACTAAATCGTCGAGGTAATGTCCAATTTGTTGTCTGAAGTTTACAATTTGTATTTTTATATTGTTTTATATTTACTAATGCTATAATTGATGCTCGTGAAGGTCATCAAGGCATCAATGACCAACTTCCTAGAGGAATGAAAAGTTATCCTACTCAATTTAGTAGGTTACCATACTACAAGGATCTTCCAATCATGCATTTGTTTGATGCTATGCATATTGAAAAGAATGTAACAGAGACACTATGGAAAATGTTGGATGGAAGGCGTGATAGAGAAAAAGTTGCTAAATTTTGTACTGAAATTCATGAATCCAATCATGCACTAAAAGTTTTCATTGAATCAAATAGCAATGGAGACCTCATAAATAAAAGTGCCCTTCCTTGGTTATTAACAGAGCAAAAAAGTGATGCATTAATAGAAGTCATAAAAAAAAAAAAAAAAAATCTAATAGGATTTGCTACAAATATAAGAACTCTTCTATCAAAGAAAGGTTATTTTGGGTCAGGTTGAAAACACATGATTGGCATACCTTCCTCAAGGTAAGTCATATTTTCTATTTACAGTATATTTGTAAGATTGAATGTAGTACCAATTGCATTATTTAATAATATATTAAAATGATCATTTTTTAATGATTGCAGTTCATCCTACCTCTATCCCTTCCACAACAGTTTAACAACAATATTAAACAAGTTATATATAATCTTGGAAAATACATGAGGTTAGAAGTGTTTTTTTTTAGATTTGTAGCTTTTTATCTGAAATCTATTGTATAATTTTATTTGAAATATCCTTTATGTGTTTTTGCATGTTGAATCTCTTTTAGGTGGTTATCATCTAAAGAAATTGATAAAAAAGATATTAAATATTGGAAGAGAAAAATTCCACAGCTTATGTGTGAAATACAAAAGTGTTTACCTCCAACATTTTTCAATGCTCAAAAACACTACCTCATACATCAAGTTGAGGAGATTGAATTGTGTGGACCTGTACAAGCTAGATCAATGTGGATGGTAGAGAGGCACTTGAAATTTATGAAGGGCTTGGTTCGACAAAGAGTACACCCTGAGGGTTCTATGATAGAGGGATATATGATATACTAGACCATGGTGTATATTAGTGAATATCTTCCAAAGTTTGTAGTAGGTATCCATGTAGATCACATTCGGGATCCCAACTGTAATGAAAAATTCAAAGGGGAGTACCTGATGGGGAAAGGTAGATTGAGGAGGGTGAGAGGTAATTATAAGTTTTTTTTTGTAATTTAACAATTCTTATCTATCATCAATATATATGAGTTGTTTCTAACTAGTGTAATTGTCTTCTTTATAGTTGGTCGTGAGTGGGATGCATTACACTTGTATATTGCAAACAATATTGATTGGATGACAGTATGGATTGGATAGTCTCAAGAAAATGGTCACTCATTAACATGGGATGGTGTTGTATCATTGGTTAAAGAAGCTCATCGTAATGGAGATCCCAATGTTATGCCAATGGTACTTGATCTAATATATGTCTAAAGAGATACAAAGATACACATAAGATTTCTAATCATGAGAGATAAGTTTAATATCAACTCACAGATCAATGAGAAGATTCTTGACATGTTTGAATAATTGTAGGTCAAACACCACAAATCTATGTACTACCATTGCTATAAATTTCACACAAAAAAGTTAGACAAAATGAAGAAAACGTGTGATTCAAGGATAAGTGTTGTCTTCATAGTCACCAATATTTTATCTAGTTCTATTTGTCATCAAATGGTTTAGGTTACAACTAAATCGAAATGATCTCGATAAAACTGTTATTGAACAGATAGTGGATTTACTATGATTAATACAAGATCATTTGAGCCAGTTGGAGATGAGCTCTATGTTCTTCCAAGCCAATGCAAGAAAGTGTTTTACTTTGGTGTTCCACACAAACCAGGTTGGTCATTTTTTGTTAGAAATGACCCAAGAGGAAGGCTAGTAAAGTATAATGTGATCGAAGAAGAAGATATTGAAGAAGCACAAGAGGAAGTAAATGATTATCAGGAACAATAGTTACCTAGTGATGAAGAAGAAGAAGATGGTGATGATTTTGGTCATGCTAATGATAATATGATAATGATGATGATGATGTTGATGACGATTATGATCATGGTGATGAAGATGGTGATGATCATGGCGATGATGGTCATGATGATGATAGTGATCAAGAGGATGATTATGGTGATGAAGATGGTGGTGGTGACGACGACGATCAAAGTGACAAGTATGATGATGGTGATGATGGTGATGATGATATGGATGAAGATCATGATGATCAATGAAATGACCAGGTAGGATCAATGTCAACTATGATGGGGTCTTGTATGACCAAAATTTTCTTTCCAAACCATATGTGCACATATAAACATTAAGTATAACATGTCAAATTTTTTTTAGAAATAAACATTAGTTATGCTAATTTTTTAAGAAAAATTATTTACATATACAATCTACTTTATTATTAATTTTTTTTTTGGTAAGTCTATTACTTTAATTTTGCTGTTGATTTCTAAGACTTACTAATTTTTTTCACAAGGTGATATGGATGTACCATCTCAAACACCTTCAATAGAGGTAAACATTAGTTATTATAAATTTTAATGCTAATATAGAAACAAATTTCATATTATTATGTTCTTTTATTTATGGCTTTGGAGTTATTTTGATGAAATTATACGGATATTTGATGCCACAAATGATAGGAAAAAGCTACAATGATCACTGATGAAATGCTATCTAAAATATGAGCATCATATCTACATGAAATTGACCTTAGTATTGACCCTGTATTCATCACCCAAAAAATTAAGAAAAGATACACTGATGAACTTGTTAGCATTGTCATCAAGGGTGAAAAAGTGAGGAGAAAGAGGCACTAAGAATAGAATTGGACCGTAGAATCCAATCTTTGAAGGTAAGCAGTAATTCGACTAAAGCAGTAATAGAAGTTCAATAGATATTAATATTTTATAGTATCTTATGGATCATGATCTCTAATTTTATGTGAGGGTTGTTGTGCACAACCTTTGTGTAAGTAACACTTTTTTATTTTGATTAACATTATAACACTTACCTTTTTTTTTGTGGACATTTCGCGCTAGTATTCCATTTGATTTTTATCCATTGCAAATGTCTTTGCTAACAATATTCTATTCTTTAGCTCATGATGCAGTGAGGACTCCTTCTTCAGTTGGCAGTCCAGTATTGCCTACTACATTGTCGGCAATAAGGACCATGCAAACATCATCATCTATGCCCACTAGAACTAGTAAAACCTTGGTTTTCTATATTTTGTAATGTATTTCTACAAGTTGATGAACAATGAAGTAGCATATCAGTGCTCTACAAAAGCCTACATACACACACCATGCATACATAGATACATACATACATATATACCCACACATAGAGAGACATGGAGATAGGTAGGGAGGTAGACCAACATAGAGCAATACTAAATTTTTTATTTAATTGTCATGATGTTTCAGGTGATAGACCAATATAGAGCAGTACTAATGAAGCTGATCCATTTCCTGGAGCAGTTCGTATGATTAGTACTGGTTCATAGGAAGGGGCATTGTTGTTGAATAAGAAAACTATGTTTCTATTAAAAGAATGAAAGCTTCCAGGTGCTTTAAAATTGTTATTACTTAAAGTGTAAATTTAGTTTACTTTTACATTACTCATTTTGGACTGATAAATCCTTTATGTTTTTGTAGGTAATAATGCTTTCTTTGAACATCTTTTTCATATGACATTGAGACTATTTGGACCCATCATACATAAAAGGTACGTAATTTCATATTATTGCTACATAATTTTTCTTTTCTTCTATTTATTGTAATATATTAAAGTTATTGATCTAACAATCTATTTGTTTTTAAAAAGGTGGAATTTACAAGCTATTGAATTAAAAAATCAGCTGATTGCATCTATTGAGGAGAAATTTGGGAAAAACATTTTTGACACTGGCCTACTTCTGAAAAGAGAAGAAAAGCATATAAAGACTATGAGGGATCAATATAGAAGGGCTCTTAAAGATAACCCAAAGTACGACCATCCTCCTATGATTCCATTGATGGAGTGGAATTAAATAATAGAAGATGCAAATGAGAAAAGGCTATGTGAAGATAGAGATAATGAAGCAACACAGGGCAAAAAGAGGTAGGTCATTATAGTATTAAATACATTGTAATTATGCACTAATTATTGATATTTGTAAATATATAATCTAAGATGTTTGAAATTGTTCATAGATTGCAGGACACATCCATCGCTACAAAAGTGAGAGTAGAAAAGGTTGGCAAACACAAACTTGGCTCTGGTGGCTATATGAATCTCTAGTCTCGACTTGTAAGTAGAGCAATGAATTTTTTTTTAAAAACAAATATAATGTTGCAAATAGTTTTGTTTAATGAAACCATACGTGGAAAACTAACTTTATCAAGAAAAAAACATAGGGCACAGATTTCAATGTGGATGTCACAGATGAAGATATTAAAATTGCCTTGAAGAAAAGCCATAAAGTTGTGGCTAAACGCCTATGTGAAGAATCTATAAGCCTTGCCCAAGAATCCAGTGCACCAAATGATATCTCACAGGTAAATTGGTTAGATGAAAAGTAAATGAAATTAAATAGTTGAAAAGATTCTTTTTTGGTATTAGTTTTAAACGTAAATTGACTACATAACAATGTGCATAACATTTTACTGTAGCCTTCATATCCTACCATAGAACCTACTCATGATGAAGGCCATGATGTACATTATAGTGGTGGAGGTATTAATTTGCTATTCAAAATTAATCATGCAATTATGAATACAATTTAACATTTTCAATTGGAATTTGATGTCTATCCTTTTTTTGCATATTTTAGAGCATGTTGAACATTATGTTGAAAGAGTGGACCATGTTCCAAGTTTTCAAGATGTTGACACAGTGGCAGATCAAAATGTTAATGTACATGATGTGGCATTGTTAGGTACGAAAATTTCATTTTATGTTGTACTTGTACTTAATTACAGACTTGTAATAGTTAGAAAAAGAAAAAGAGTATGGCAATTTATCTCATTCACTTGTTCTTGCAACAGAGCCCCCTTTAGTGCAGCAACCTCTTGCTCCTCCAAAGAGAAGGAGCCATTCTAATTTGACATTACACATGCCAGAAGAGGAGGAGAATGATGCAGATATGGATGCTCCTATGAGTGCTTTTCTTAAGAGAGCTTAGAAAAAAAAAAAAAATGATGTTTTAAAAATCTACTTTGATAAACCTTGTTGGATAATGAAAGAAATTTTTTAAAAGTAATTATGTATGAATGATGCGTATTAATATAGATTTTTATTTTATGTTAATGAATATTGTTATGTGTTAATGAAGTCTTGATTAGTATTGTGTATTAATGAATTTTATATCATATTAATGAATGTTATGTGATTGTATTGACTGAATGTTATAGTTCATAAATGGATGAATGAATGAATGAAGTATGTAATTAGATGATAATGGGTACTTTAGATTGATGTTAGGGGGAGGGGGGTGAGGCTAGATGAGCTTCCACCTTCAAGTGGTTGGCCTTGTTAAGTAGAGAATATTAAAGTATTCTTGAAACCAAGTGAAGCTCAAACTAACATAAAATAGACATTTTGCATGTCATAGGTCTAAAATGATCCACAACTACTGCTGCCCATAACATACAATGCAAATGTGATATGGGATTTATGTGTGGCTACCTATAATATTTGATATTTGATCATTTTTTTCCCTTTATATATTTACCCTCTTTATTTTTTCCCTCAGCAATAGTTGTTAATAATGATATTCTGAACTATGCATTAGGTGACTTAAATAACCATTATGGGTGAATACTACAATATCATTCTAATAGAAATGGTTGATCAAAGATTCATCTCCATCTTTGGGGAGGAATTTGATAACTTCTCTATCAAATTCTTTACAATGGTTACGAAGGTGTGAAAAGGTCACAATGGTACTGAAGCAAAATTTCAATCAAAGAATAAAAAGTTCAAACTTAGCATCTACTGAATGTGTACTCCAAGGCTTTTATTTTGTTGAGGAATGTTGTGTCACTATTCACCTTGTTGTAAGTAGGTGCACACAAGGATGAAATGAAAAGTAAGTTCCACCCTTGAAAAATGATTATGTTGGTAAGGACAGTGAGGAAAGTGCCATGGACATTTATATGGAGCTTGAAAATGGTGTTATTGAAGGTTGGTTTTACAAGCATTTAACTTGAGGAACACAAACAAGGTTTAGAGCTTAATGTGCTTGTTTAATTAGCTCCAATGAAAATGGTTCTAATGAGATTTCTATATTCATGTTTCCTCTTCATGAGAATGAGCCTACGAGGTTATATATATATTTTTTTACTTCACAAAAGCATGCTGACAGGATTTCTGACGAGGGCACATGCTTTCTTGTGAGTGGGCTAGGTTCTATAGCTATATGTCTCTTGTTTTTCCTCTTGATGTTAGCTCAGTTGTTGAGATGAATTGTGTTTATAGGTCAAATTTATTTAAAATCTTTGATTATAATTTTCCTACTCATGAGATTGTTTCCCTTGGTTATATTTTGGATAACTAGTTGAAAATGTTAAACTATTGTAGATGCAATGTAGAGAGTTTGTTTTAACTCATTTGTTAAATGTGTTGATCACAAGCTTCTTGTGTTTGAACTACCCTTGACATCAACAATAGTATTTATTTAGAATATGATAATAGCTTTATCAAATTTTAAGAATTTATGGTAATATTTAGGTCAATAAGTTATAGCATAACACAAAGTAGATCAAATTGTGAATTTTCTGTGAATATTTTGCAAATCTACTGAATTAGAGGGCTTCATTAATACCAAAGACCTTGTCCCAAATATGTCAAGTGTAGGCCCTAATATGACAAGACTAAGGACCTTGAGTGTATATTATATATATGTGATATATTTGGTCAATATATCTAGCTCGAAGCTTCAAGCTAAACTCTTCATTCTACCATCTACATTCAACCTTAGGATTCATGGCACTAAATTTTGTTGTAAGGTTACATTACCATTTTAATATGAATAATGACACAGTATTTTATTAATATAGTTTTAAAAGATTAATATGGTTCTAGCTTTTTATGGATATAGAAGTTTTAGGCTTCATATATATATAAATATATAATGCATGTCTTGCATTGACATACCCAAATTGTACCCTGACTTCTGCTGCTCGACTAGAAGCACAGGCTTAAGAAGGGGTCCCTATAGTGATAGTCGTGCATCTGCCAATGACCATATATAAATTGATACATGTATCATTTTCATAAACTACCCTTCCATATTTACACAAAAATCCAAAGCAGCAAAGGTAGAAGAGGGAATGTTCAAACTTAATCCTAAGCAAATCCATGCTTGTGGTCTGAATGGTTGATTAAGAGTTTCTTTTAGAGCTTCTTAGGCTTTGTTTTACCAAATGGTTGATTACCAAATTTTATGTGTAAGCTAATATTATATGGGTTTTTTCTTTTCAATTAGGTTGGCATGTACTCAAACTAGTGATGACTATAGTAGCATTTAAATCAACTTCTAAAAGATCTTTGACTCAGTCACAAGATAGGAGTGCAGTTGCAATAGACAAAGGAAAATAAGATTCCTCTCAAAATGGAGCCCATAGGAGATCAAGGAACAATGACACTTCAAATAACTATTCTCAATCCTCCTCATCAGTAAATTTTTTTTTGAATGGCCAAATGGATTTTGGAAATACGATAGTTAATCCCCTTTTTAGAGGATCCACAATACTGGAAGAAGCCTCAAGAGTCATAGAGAAAAGCAAGGTGGACTCAAGTGATAGAAGAGGGAAATCATTGTCTTGTATTAGACCTAATGATGTTAATAACTATCAATCTGATGCTATCTGTGGGCAAAGGAGAGGATGTTCACTATCTCAAAACCATTCTATTAATTCTCAAAATACATCTAATCAAATGGCTAACGTAGATAGTGAACGAAGAGGAAGGTCTCTATATTGTTGCAAATATTATGAATTTGAGGTATACTTTGATTGTTATTCATGCATTTGATGCTGAACTTGGCTCATTCATAATATTTCTCCATCAGAACTATTCCACTATTTGCTATGTCATATTTTAGTTTCATAAAGATGGATACAATCTCTAGTTCAAGTGATTTATCTTTAATACACATGCTATTCTTATTCATTACTGGCAGAGTGACATGGATCAAGCATCTAATAGGATGGGGCTAGGCCAAGTTAAAAATATTGGTACTGTTGAAAATAAAAGATATAGTCAAAATAAGCTTGCCAGAGATCATTTCCACCTATAGCAGGGGATACAGAGGTGCTCAAATTAACAAAGTGGTTCACAATCCTTGGATGATTATTCTATAAGTCCTTGATATCAATTGCTCTACATAGTAAGAAAATAAAAGCTTTTTTAGTTAACTTTGTTTGCAAGGAAATTTAAATTGGAACATTTACTTTACCATCCATAGAAACATCCAACACATAATTCTTGTACAACATATAAAGTCATTGTTTTCATCAAAAGTGGAGCATTCAATTTTCTATTCTCTAAGATCCATAGAATCTCCTAAAATATCTTATGTATGTATCTAAAGTAGTAATGCTAGTAAAAATTGTACCCAAATACTAGTAAATATTATGGAGATTTTGTTTGCTTTCTACTATAATATCCAATTTCATATTAGATTTTCTATTCTTTGAAATATTGAATTTTCTTTCAACTTTCTTCAAATATTTTTGCATCACTGAAAGTTCTTAATATTTAATAGCTGTGTGCAATCTGATTTTTTTTAACAAAGTTCAGCCAAATTTTATAAAAAATCGAAGTGTTCAGTCAAGTTTTATAAAAAATCTTTGAAACATTAGATACCTTGGATCATATTACTAGTATAACTTCACAAGTCCAATCTATCAGTTGGAATGCTAAATATCATAACTTAAATTAAATTGCAAGTCTCTCTTTAGTTCTCTTAGATGCTTAGCTTACTATTATAAATTAGAGTTAATTTGCAAGTTTCTGGCATTCTCCTAGATAGCTAGCCAAATAAATTTGCAACTAATTTACTAAGTTTCATGTTAAGACTGAATTCCTTATAGCTATTATGCTACTCAAAGTCTCTACTTCAATCCTGAGCATATTTGCCAACTGCTTGGTATTTTTCTTGAGGGTTTCTTTTGTAGATGCTTTCCATTTAATATATGTTGGAACATTTGGGAGCATATTTTACTTTTTTTAATTTATAATATGAGGCTAGATTTTTGGATTAAATATCAACATAATGATTTCAAGGACATAAAAAAAATGAATATGCTCATACATGCATTAGTAGTATTGAAGCTATTTTATAAGGCTTAGATTTGTAATTGGAATAGCTATAATATGCAGGGTCTAAAGCAAGAAGTGATTATAGATCTTGTTGGACAATGTTATACTTAAAAGTAGTGTGTGATGCATCTTGTCAATACAACTTCGTAAGTTACATTTTCTATCTGTGATTTTCATTTGGAATCCATTGTTTTAGTTCTGAAATGAATTTGGTAAAATTCTTTTTGAAATGAGTGAAAACTCTAAAATACTGGGATGTCCTTTGTAAGTTATTATGTTGAAACATTATAATCATTTTAAATGCTAACTTTCATCAGAGACACCAATTCTAGTTTGGGTAATAGGGTTATATAGAGAATAACCTCTCTTAGTGAAATCTTCACATTGTCTCCAATAATGAACATATTGTACTTAAATAGTTTAGATTGAAGCCAATGCAAAGAGATTTGCAGATCTGGAAATATAGGTAAAGCATTTTACATATGCCAAATGTCTCAACTGTAACTCCTAACAACACCTGTAAGGATTTTAATTCTAAGCCTTCAGAAAAACACAATTATAGTACCAAGTACTTCAAAAGACTAAGAAACAACACTGTATTGTCTCGTCCCTAGAAAACACACAATGCAACTTTCTTATTGGTCTGATATGCCATGTTGAGACCACAACATCTCATGCAACAAGGGTATTTGGCTTCTTGTGCTCTCTTATGGTGGGTCATTAAATTATCTATCCTTTGATAAAGTGCTTGAAACACATACAACAATTATTACAACAATGCTTCACCTATAGAACCTATTGTCAGACTCATAAATACATAAAAGATTTTTTGCCATCTCATCTGGAAAAACTGCAGCCCACATCCAAATTTTGTTTAGTTGCATCTAGATGGTCTTCTAAAATTTGGTGAGTGATAATACTTTTACAAGAAATAATTTAATTTGATTAGCTTAAACTTATTTTATTAGAAGTTCCTAGGAGTCTTGGTTTCTATACCCAAATGAATAGATACCCTTTGCCTACAACATAAATGTACAAGTCAATAGAAAGTGCCCTATATGAACTCATCTTAAAGGTACTAGTCAAAAGAATATATCCCCTCAACATGGCCTGTGACTATCCAAAAAACTAAACCTCAACCTCGTATAAAGATTTACTTCTAAACCTCATCTAAAGACAACCTTTAAAAAACACAAAATGACCTCTTGGTAAGGCATGTGTTTCAATTTGCTATTTGGACGTTTCCCTTTGCATGAGTTTCCCCTTCATAAGGCATGCATTTTAGTTTTCTCCTTAGATGTTTCCTTTTACATGCACCTTAAAAGAATGTGTAGCAAAACTTGTTGCATACAATAGTTTAGTTTGTGCACCTGCAAGTTTAGACAGCTATAAATTGTTGCCACTTCAAGAGTTATAATATACTATTTCTAGGTACCAATAAACAAGTGTTAGTTGAAGGAAACAATTCCCTTTTTTATTTCAAAAGAACACAAAATCTACTCAAGTTGAACAATTCTTGGGCTTTTCAAGGATTTAAATGACCAGAATCAGAATATAGAAAACTTGCGACAGAAACTAAATGTCACATTTCCTTTAATTCCTCTCTCACAACACAAAGGAATTTCTTGAGCAACACAAATAGCTTACTACATCCACCATTTAACACATCACATGAATCTAGTTATTATTCAATATAAATGAGGAAATAAAATCATTCAGGTACCATGAGCCTAATCCCACACAAGTTGCAATTCTAATTAAAATGCCAGTGAAATATATCAAAGCTAAGTGTAACTATTTAACATCTTGTAAAGATGTCAACACAATTTTTTAATAGTCATTCCAGAAAAACACATTTTGAGGGTCACTTGCAAAATATTTATGCAAGATTGAAAATTATTTTGAAACCCTTGCACCCATAAATACTTGTAGCCCCAATCAAAAACTTTTAATTCTGTAAAAATGTTTTCAATTCCTGATATTGCCAAACACTTGGTTGATGCTAGCAATCTTGCACCAATTGCTTTGTCTAATATCATTGTTAGCCCTCACAATGCACAAGAGTGCTACTCACCTAAATATAGTTTTGAACTCCTGCTAATCTTTTAAACATCTTGAACCTTCTTTTTCTCTTTGCTTGGTTTAGTATACTTCTTGACTGGATAAGAAACCCTGATTGGCCTGTCATATAATTTCACATTATCTTTTTTCATGGCATTTTCTAGGGATTCATCATCAATAAAGAGTACATGTCCAAAACCACAGTAGTGGTAGAGCCTTGTTTTATATGATGCTAAACTTATTGACTCTATTTTAGAGTCCTTGAAGAATTTTCTAATATCATCTTCCTTAACAACTCAAGGAAGGTTACCAATAAATGCAATTTTGCATCCACTAATTTTAACTGGTGGACTTTTTTTCTTTGGTCTAACCTTGGACAACTCAATTTTCATGGATATGTCCCTCCTGAATACAAAAGTAGAAACAAATAAAATTTCTTTTGCATTCAATTAGTGAAAAGATTGTAAACTAGATTGAACCAATAATGGTTATATTCAACCCAAAGAAAAAACCTTACAATTTTGTTCCATCAAGGCCCAAAGCTCGTTTAGCAGCATCCTCTACCTAAAACAATGATGAAAGATCAATACCAATTACCACACCCTTAAGTAACTACAACGGTCAAATTATTACAATATGAATTAAAACATGTCAAAAGCTAAATTGTTACTAGAAGAATGTTAGAAAAGGTTAATTACATTGGATTCGACAAATATAAGATGAGATAAATATTGCATAAGCATAATCACACTAGTTTGATAAGACTTTACTAGCAAAACTCATTTCATTGTTCATGGATGCTGAAAGATAAAAATGTGTAAAGTGTTGTTACACCCATTACAATCAATCAACTAGACATTGGATTTGACAAATATAAGCTGAGGCGAATATTGTGTAAGCATAACCACAGTAGTTTGGTAAGATCTGGTAGATAGATTTGTTAAAAAATTGAGATTGAATTCATTTTGGATTCTGCATAATTTCATATGACAAATTAAATTGTTGTTAATTCATCTTGGATTTTGCATAACTTAATATATATAATTTGTTGATTGCTGCTAACTAAGGGAATGTACTTTATTCCTTACTATTGTTTAAGAGTTCCATGCTTTCTATCTGTGTTTATTTTTTAGCTTGCACAAAGATCTCGAAATTATTCTTTAAGGATAGTTCAAATCATCAAGCTGATTGTGGAGAATGTTTGAATATACATTTATATATCTTAAATCAAGAAACATTTCTTCTAGCTTTGTAACCACAAATAGTTCTCTTTTGACCCTTTTTCATTAGTCGAAGTTCATAGAATCTCAAAATCATTTTGGCCCTAACTCTCCCTAAGTTATCAAAATCCTGCCAAAGGATAGAACTATAAGTATTAACTCTATTCACGACAACTACGGCTACTTATAGTCTTCAAGGAGCTCAACTCTAGTCTGGCTTTGGGTTTGTTGCATCAAGAAGTGAAACATTTCTTAGAATATTTGGACATTGGGCTCTCTCAAGTCTTAGTAATCTTTAGGAAGAGCACTCCATGTTCCCTATATTGGGATAATAATGATAATTTAATTGTCGATGCTTCTTTTACATAACCTTATTTGATAGGATATTATAGAGGAACACATATGAGCATATACAAAGTTTATGTTCTTGGTTGTTTACATAATTTAGAGTATATGTTCCTTTTGTGCTAAATGTTTTATTGTTTATCAATTTAGAACTTTCTCCACGTTGTGGTCTTGTGTTTTTTATTAATAGATTTATCTTTATTCCTTCTCCAAAGTATTTTTTGGGGTTAGTAGAGTGTATGAAATAAGTAATTTTCTTAAAACTGTTGTTTGGATGTACTTGTAGACCAAATGGTGTCCAGCTCCTGGCTGTGAGTGTGGTGTTGACTTCATAATTGGAAGTGGTGCTATGATATCACTTACAAATGTTCACACAAATTTTTCTATAATGTAAGTTAGGTTATATTGTGCTTAGTAATAGTCCTTTTGACAGGTGCTTTTGTTTTCCAATAGATTGTTCTTGATTTTAATATATTGTATTGAAACTTAAATAGTTTAAAATTTCAACTGAAACCTCTTCAATGCTCCGAGGAAGCTCATCATCTAGTTGATTGTGAGACAGTAGAAAAATGGATTTTAAAGAATAGTGTAGAATCAGAAAACAAGAATTGGTAAGAGATTAAATATTTTATTCCATTCCCTTTAATACTTGAATGCAGGCTTTGCTAATTATTCCACACTTAATTTGAATTTATTAGGATGCTTTCTGCTCAGAGTCAATGTGCCTTGTCTTGAGGATCTTAACAAGGTAGTATTAGGCCATCATCAGCCCAATACTAGTCTAGTTAAGCTCCTCGAGATAGAAAACACATATGATAAATGTGGTGCTCAATATTATATAAAAGATGGATGAAATGTTGTTGGCTACTTAGTGGAGCTTTTATTTTAAAACTGCAGTAAGAGATTTTCAATATTAGTTGTCACAAACTTATTGCAGGTTGAATATGCCTACTGGTAGAGACATAAAAATTTATAAAATAATAAGTGTGGTGAGATGTGATGCCAAAAACATGACACATATGACTTAAAATCATCTAGGAATAGTGGCCAATACATAATAGGATCCTGATGGTATCTATAGACCATTCAATTGAACTATGTATTTGTTGGAGCCTTTCTCCAAGACGAGGATTCAGTTGAACTATTCATCTAGGATTCCACATTTTACATGCATGTCTACCAGGGTAGTTGCAACTTAAACAAATATATTCTCTCAATATATCTATTTTGTGCATATCTAGCAACTATGACTTTTGATGACCACATTACATTCAAGCATCCTGTCAAACAGTTCACATGACTTATCCATGCTTCCATTTTGCAAGCATGTCTCCCAAGAAAAATGCTACTACTTCATCTACATTATCTGGAAAAATCCTTTATGCTTTGATGGATGCCTATATCTTATCCCAAAGCTCTCATTCAACAGGTATCAGATGATCAATCAAGAGGAAATAGTTGAGAGCTTAGAGTGACACAATTTTCAGATGATCATATGAAATGAAATGGGCATGTGAGTAGAAAGAAACTAGAAAGACATTATGTACAGATGAAGGCATCATAGGTTCTTATTTGTAGCATCTGGGCCTAGAACACAAGTTCTAGCTAGATCATTTGGGACGTAGCCCTCAAAACTGTGTTGGTTGCAATTGAGATGTTTAATTCATTAAATGCATTGTCAAAAGATGGAAGCCTTCTTGCCATGCTGATGTACTATATTTTTTTAATAGGTGAAACATGTGATTCTATAGTCACATATTTAGCCCAAGCATGTAATGAGGAAGACACACAAGTTTTTAGTGATAGCAGTACAACATCTTCCTCAACATCTTAATATGGTAGCTTGCTTTAGCTCTAACTAGTCTGTTACATAGCTTCCACCTAGTCAGAGATAGATCTACAAAAATTTGAGGTAAACTTTCTAATCAGTTTAGATACTGTCAGTTTTTTTTGGGCATTCTATAAATAGTTCACATGCCTTGTGTATGATATGACATGTTACATGCATCCTACACTCTCTCTCACCTAGCTAATGATGGATTAGGTAGAGTGATCTGAAACCATGATGCTAAAAAAAAATAATCAAATCCAAAATGAACTTGCACTGCAAATGGATTGTGGAAATCTAATATTGTTAATTTTGCATTCATATATACTAGGACAAATATATTGGTAAAATTGCATGCATGTCTACCAGGACAATCACAACTTAAACATATATTTGTCCTGGTAGATATGCATGCAAAATTAACAATATCAGATTTCCACAATCCATTTGTAGTGAAAGTTCATTTTGGATTTGATTGTGTGTGTTTTTTAGAATCATGGTTTCAGATCACTCTGTGTAATCCATCATCAGTTAGATGAGAGAGTGTAGGATGCATGCAAAATATCATATCATAGGCAAGGCATGTGAACTATTTTATAGAATGCCTGAAAAAAATTTACACCTAGCTGTTGGTGGAAATTTCCACCTTCACTAAATTTTTTCATATCTTTGTTCGTCAAAATTTCCACCAATGCCTAAATCTTTTTCTACCTTTTTTGGTCAAAATTTCCACCTTCATTGGTTGAAATTTCCACCAATGCCTAAATTTTTTTCCTACCTTTGTTGGTTGAAATTTCCACCAACGCCTAAATCTTTTTCTACCTTTGTTGGTCAAAATTTCCACCTTCACTGGTTGAAATTTCCACCAACGCCTAAATTTTTTCCTACCTTTGTTGGTCAAAATTTCCACCTTCATTGGTTGAAATTTCCACCAATGTCTAAATTCTTTTCTACCTTTGTTGGTCAAAATTTCCACAAACACCTAATTTTTTTCTACCTTTCTTGGTAAAAATTTTGACCAATTCTTGAATGAACTTAGATAATGGCTTCGACAGGTTTTCAACCAATAGATTGGTCAAAATTTTGACCAACCAAGGAGTTGGTCAAAATTTTGATCGAAAAAATAGCAACCAATGGGTTGGTCGAATTTGGTCAAAAATTGGCCAAAATTGGGTCCAATATTTGACCAATAAAGGTAAAAAAATGAACCCAAATGTACTAGTGAGAGCAAGGGGTGATAGAGAGAGAACAGGATGGGAGAGAGAGTGAGAGTAGAGGATGGGAGCAAGTGTGAGAGAGAATAGGAGGATGGAGAGAGAGTGAGAGTAGGGGATGGGAGAGAGAGAGTAGAGAGGGAGAGAGAGAGAGAGAGAGAGAGAGAGATAGTAGGTGGTGGGAGAGGGAGTGGGAGAGGGAGAGAGAGAGGGGGGATGGGAATGTGTGAGAGAGATCTAGAGTAGGGGATCAGAGAGGAGAGAGAGAGGGTGAGAGAGAGTAGGGGATGGGAGACTTAAGAGAGAGTGAGAGAGGGTAGGGGATATGAGAGAGAGAGTAGGTAGTGGGAGAGGGAGTAGGAGAGGGAGAGTGAGAGAGAGAGTGCAGGGGATGGGAGAGAGAGAGTAGATAGTCAGAGAGGGAGAGAGGGGGATGGGAGTGAGAGAGAGAGAGAGAGAGAGAGAGAGAGAGAGAGAGAGAGAGAGAGAGAGAGAGAGAGAGAGAGAGAGAGTAGGGGATGGGAGAGAGAGTAGGCAATGGGAGAGGGAGAGAGAGAGAGTAGGGGATGGGAGAGAGAGAGAGAGAGAGAGAGAGAGAGAGGATGGAAGTGTGTGAGACAGAGAGAGTAGGGGATGGGAGAGGGGGGAGAGAGAGAGAAAGAGGCAGGATGGGAGTGTGTGAGATAGAGAGAGTAGGGGATTAGAGAGGAGAGAGGGTGAGAGAGAGAGAGAGAGTAGGTGGTGGGAGAGGGATAGCAAGAGAGAGTAGGGGATGGAAGAGGAGAGAGAGTGAGAGAAAGAGGGTAGGGGATGAGGGAGGAGAGAGTAGGGAATGGGAGAAGATAGAAAGTGAGAGAATAGGGGATGGGAGAGAGAGTGAGAGAGAGTAGGCGATGGGAGAGGGAGTAGGAGAGGGAGAATGAGAGAGAGTAGGGGATGGGAGAGGAGAGAGTGTAGGGGATAGGAGAGGAGAGAGAGAGAGTAGGGGATGGAGGATGGTGGGATAGGGGGAGATGTATTTTGACATAGTGTGTATGCACTATAGTGTGTATGCACTTTATAGTATGTATGCACAATGTGAAATCACCAAAAAATAGTCACAAAGCAAGTTTGCGTCCCTTTTGATCCATATTCTACTTTTTGTCTATTGTGTATTCTATTGTTTCCATAGAAAACACAGGTTTCAAGCTGTTGGAAGTTAGCAAACACTATTTGAAGACTTTTTGAAGATAGAAAATGACAAATTCAATCATTGGATATGCTATTTGAAGGCTTTTTGAATATTCTTTCTATAGAAAAGGTTAGTGCGGTCCATTTTAAATATTGTTTGTTATATATAGAGAAAAATTTGATTATAATTTGACATGTTTAATATATAGCGAATTCATTGAAATTTGTATGTTTGAATAAATTTTTATTTGGAAATGGCTAGAAATTTGGCAAGTTGTTTCATATATATTATACATATTCATTGAAATAATTGTAATTTTTATATGTATTTGAATGATTTTTAATTTACAAATTGCAAGTAATTCAGATGTTTGAATAATTTGAAATATAGAAATCATCATCATGCCAAGGAAGAAATGAAAAACTCAAACAAATGAAGATAGGGAGAGAAATTTGGCAATTAAAAGAGATAAAATGAAACTACTATTTGAAAAAAGAAATTTGGAAAGAAATAATGAAGAATTAACTTTCGAAGAGGATCAACAACCACTGATACAAAGAAACAAAGAGGAAGAATTGGAAAGACAAACAGAAAAAATGAGATTGTTATGCTCAAGAAGACAATTGAATTGTGAAGCTACATCATCTTCCAATGTTGGAGTCATATCATCCTCTCATGTTGAAGAGACACTAATTTGTAGATCTGACAATGTACACACTCCATCATGTCATGTTGAAGGTACAACATCAATATATCAAGTAGTTGATATTCCATCTTTTGCATCTTATTGCCAAGGCACATCATCTTTAGTTCAAGGTATGCAAAAAACTCAACCTTATATTGATGTTCAAAATGTTGAGAGAATGAAAGAGATTATCACACCTTCTAGAATTCATTTTAGAAGACCAAAATATTTGATTGATATTGATACTAAAATTTTGTAATGAATGTCTGACAAAATTAGCAAGCATACTTGTCAAAGAAAAGTTAATCGTATGTGGAGATTTTTCTTTGAAGAATTAAATATTACAAGTCAATGCCAATTATTTGTTAAAATGATGAGGAATTTTAAATTTAGGCCTATCATGAAGATTCTTGGGCTAATAATGATGGATGATTCAAATGAAAAAAACATTGTAAAGAATCTAATGAGTTCTTATGACAAAGTGGGTTCTAAATCACGCATCAAAGATACTAATATCACAAGACAAGTACTTACATTGAAAATACTAAGTACCCAAATGAAGAAAGCTCAACTCGTGATAAAGATAAGCAAAACATTGAAAATTGTTAGAGGTACTCTAAGGAGATCCATGCTAAGGCGTGAGAGATTGGAAGATCCAACAAAAATTGAGTTATGGACATTTAGCAGTAGACTACCGTGAAAGGATGAAGAAATTAGCAAAGCTTTGAAATCATTGATCAAAGATTTTTGGAAAAATAACACACGTGTTTCCCCTAATCAAAGAGATGTTGTAAGAAAGAGGATTGGTAGCCAAAATTGTGACTCAGATATGAAACATTTTTTGGACTCAACTTAGACACAATTTTTTGCAAAATTTATTGGTATGTATCCTCAAATTCGAAAAAGTAATTTTTTTTTGAGATGGGTAAACCTTTTTATGTGAAGATAAATCACACATGAGCAACTTGTTGTTGTAGGATACATAGTGAATTTTTTAACTATTTTGATGTTTTTACGCATATATGTGTGTTTTTGCATTCTAAGTTTGTTTTGCAGGATTGTGACATGAATAAGCCACCAAGATCTTCAAGGGAATTCATATCCAACATTTTATGTGAAATAGGGGATGACCAAAAATTTTACAAGACATCATGCTTGGATGGTACATGCTTATTTTGTGGTTCTTTGCAACTTTTATCAACTTATGAACACATGGATAGTACACATGCAATTGGAAATGAAATAGTAGATTATAGAAAATTTAAGACAATGACATATGCTCTAAAAGATGGGAAATAGGGTGAAAGAAGTGATTTAGTCATTGAAAAGATTCCAGTGTATGAGTTCATGAAAAAATTTTGTGAAAATATTATTTAAGAGTATGCAAGGCAAACACATAGAGCTCAAGGGTTGCATTTACAATTCAAGTTGTGCAAGGATACGTTTCCACTAGATACCATTGTTTCAGTTGTAGAATTCGTGGAGAACTACACACTACAACCACAAAATGAGGTGTAAGAAAAGTATTATACTTCTTAATAGGTTTCCATATTTCTTCACATAACATTCATGCATTCAACTACAAGTATAGAGGATGACAGGGAGATTTTGAGGGAGTACCATTTTTACATCAGTGATGATCAATCACATTCTACAAAGTTTGTACATGGTTGTTTTCAACTATTTTATGGAGTTTTGGCTAATAGGGGCATAACATATCGTCAACACATTATTTGGTCAAATAATTGCACACCTCAATTCAAGAATGCATGGATGTTCTATTGGTTGAGTAGGATGCACAAGTTGTGTAGAAGTCAATATATGTGAAATTTCACAGAGGCTAGTCATGGAAAGGGAGAGCACGATGGTGCAGGTGCATGCATCAAAAGAGCTTTAGCTTGTAAAGAACTAAAGTAAAAAGATGGAAAAATATTGATAGATGAAAAGTCCATCATCCAGTGGTGTAATGCTATAATGGGTTCCAAGTAAGGAAGGTGAGTCTACAGTTCATAGATTTTTTTGGTTGATAGATAATGCTAACATTGCACCATATCAAAATTGTTGCACACTAACAGGATCCAGTGAGTTGTACTCTTTTAGAAGCTCTAATGTAGGTTCATGGAGTATCTACACATGAAAAATGGAATGCTATTTTCCATCATGTGCAAAGGAAAATTGGAATGACTGTGAGTCAACTATATGGGTGGACAAATGGGATATATGAGTTTTGGACCCAATTGAGACCTATCATCCCTCGCAAGCACTAAAAATGGTAGAGATGGATTCATCTATTGACTTGTTTGATCTAGTGCAACTTGGTAATATATATATTTATATATCTTTGTAATTTCAATATGTAACTTTATAACTTTTACGTAAGTATTTTCTGAATTAATGATTGCATTTTGTACATTTTTCACTCCAGGCCATATTTTTCTTGTTATTGCACCTGAAGACAATGAAGAAGGGATAGATTATTATTTGTTTCATTATGTCCAAGTCAAACAAAAATTTGATCACTTAGTTATAGATGGTGAAGGTTTAGAGTACCATATCGGTGTGGTGGTTGTAACCGTCACATGGTTTAGACGATATTCTATGAAGAACCCTAACTTGTGGTTATTTAAGAATTGGAAAACAAAGAGGAAGAATATTTATTATTCAAACCTTTTTGTCACATCAAATGTCCACTTGGTAAAATATGATGGAAAATCACATAATAAGATTCTTTGGGAAGTTTCCGAGTTACAGCACAAGGCAATACTTGAGACATTAAAATGTAGAGAAAATCTAGTTGGTTCATTAGATTGAATAGGGAGAGAGGGAGAGAGAGACATAGTGATCATTGGATCCAAATACAATGTTGCAACCTCTCCCCCAAGACTGTCCACATGAAAAGTTGGGTATTTTTATTATGTGTAAGTGATGAGATAAGTTTAAATCATAGATTTTATGTTTTGATTTATTTAGAATCTAGATACATTATTTGAATTTATATTAGATTCTTTAATAGAACCCATTTTCAAATTAGTCATTTGAATAAGTGAAAGTTTAGAATTTTTTGTTTAGATCAAAATGTAATGAAAGAAGATGAAAATTGTTAGAATGTGAATTCTTTGTGATGTAAAGTAATGATTGTGTGCATGTAACCAAAAACTTGAAACTGGCAAAAGAAAAGATATAATGGGAGAAGTTTCCAAGACTCATCAAGCCACTTGATCATTGCTAGAAGCTTAAACAAATAATTCTTTGCATTTGGAACATTGTTACCAATAATGATATTATGACTAACATGCTTTTATCTTTTATTTGTTTTGTCATCTGTAATTATTTTAGATAAACTCCAAAAAAAAAAAAATTCAAATCATAAACTTATAAAACCCATCTTATAATTTTTTTAGATGTTGTCTATTTTGGAAGCGTTAAGACCAAAGTGTATGATCTTTGGTTCACTGCTATGCACAAGATTCAAGAATTTAGCATATGTATGGGTTCGGGGGTCAAATCCTTTAAGGATGACCATAGGTTATTATGTTTGTTCACTCTTAGTCTCAAGATTATAAGGTTGTGATTGTGTGGAAGAATCCACACCCTTAAGGATAATTATAGGTGGTTCATCAATGTTTGATTTATAGCCTTCCTTTTTCCCTTTAGACCTGATCTTGTTTATGTTCTCACAAGTTGGCTCAATCATATGTAGTTGATCTTTGCATCCTATTTTTCATCCTAGAACTTTCTTCTTGCTCATGCTTGGGTGCCTGGGTTCATTGAAAATCTTATGATCAATATTAGACATGATTCCTTTAACCCCAACATTCTTATCATCAATGAGATCTTGAATGAGGTATTTAAGTTTCATATAATTTTTAGTTTATGACCCTTATTCCTATCATAGATGCAATAGTGATTGTCATTCCAAAATTTAAGCTTAACCTTGGGTTTGAAAGGTTTAAAGTTATATGGTAGTGTGATGATCTTATTTGATATCAAAGTATTCAACACTAGTTCAAGTATGTCTCCTAAAGGTGTACAGGTGTGCTTAGATTTGGAAACCCATGATGGTTTACCTCTACTAGAGTCATTAGATTTGTTTGAGTCAATATTCTTGGAGAAGCATATTACTTTGTAGTTTGAATGTTATTGGTCAAGTTGATCACAATAGGCTCCTTAGGTTTGAGTGTGTCCACTATACCATCATTTAGCACATTCTTTTTCTTATTCTATGAGTACGATTTACCCTTTACATTATTGTTGTTTTGATCGTTGTTGTTCTATTTTGTCCTTTATCAATTGAGTTCACCCTTTTTAACTTAAACATGTTCAATTTGTAAGAAATTGGAAAATAGTTGTTTCCTAAGTTCATGTTGAAATTAAGGCACAAGGTTGTTGATAAATATATCAATCTTTTCAACTTTAGGGATTTGCCCTGGATACCATGAATAAAGCTTCTTTCATCACTAAAGAAAGGAAATAGAATATTTTCCTTGGTGTTTTTTGATGTTTTAGAAGTCTAGCATAGTGATCACATGTTGAATACTGAAGGAATAATGTTGGAAATACCTTTTTATATTTTATCAAATGAAATAAGAACAGGACATAACTTTGTGAACCATTTCATACCTTGCCTACTAAAACTTATAGGAAAAAAGGCTTATGAGATAAGTGATTTCATGTAAGAACTCCATACTTAGTGCACAAAAATCCCTAATGTGATCATGAGGATCTCCACTACCATCATATTTTTCATACTTAAAAAATTCAACCTTACAAGTAAAAGGATACATTTATAAGTATCTGTCAAAAGGAAATAGAAATATAGACTCAAGTGAAAAAGATGGCTTAGGTTTCTCTTGCTCATTTTTCATGTGTAACATATCCTTCCTCATTTCTTCCATTTGTTTCATAACAACTTCTAAAGATGAAGGTTCCTCCTTTTGAATCAAGTTGTCAACATTTAGGTTTGTTTGAAAATTTTACTCCCTGAGAGAATAAATACATGAAGCATTTATCATTTTCTTGATCCAAGTTCAATTTCATGAGCTTTTATTAATATTTATCTTATTGAAATTGTAAGATCTCTTCCTTAGTGATTTCTAGATCTAGATCATTATCTTGTGAACCATGTCTAGTATGTTTTGACCTTTGGGGTGAAAGTGAACAATGTCTAGAAATTTAATTGGTAAATCTTTGAGAAAATTTTCATGCTTCTTCCCTATAGGCTTGTTTTCCTCATTTTGTACGCTGTAACCATTTTTCTACCATCCTAGATAGGACTTTGTCAATCCTCTTTTCATGATCCTCCCTAGATAATGTCAATGAGACACTATTTTCAAATCTAGATAAAGAGGGTATATACTCAATAAAGGTAGCAGAAAATGGATAAAACCAAAAAATTCTAACTCTCTTCTAGGTGATATGTCAAAGATAGCCTTAGGTCACTTTCCTTGGTGAATCTTATATCTAGTTGTAATTGGCATGAAAGAAGATACAATAATTCAATAGGATAACTAGAATAGACTTGATTTTCAAACTAGGCTAGTAATATTTCCACTTTTCCAAAGTGATGATGTAAAAAGAGAAAAAAAAAACCTGTCTAAAGGTGTTTCAGTCATGGGTAAATGCCTTATGTATAAAACTTATGAAGTAAGCAAAAATAAGATAAAAAGAGTAATAAAAATTATGCTAAGAAAGATGGACAAGTGAACACCCCACTAACTTACTAGTATAGACCAAAAATTAGAAACACCAACTATAGGTTTCCCTAACCAACCAAGAACAATTTTGAAGTTTTAGAGGCTTGGAATAACTGTCATCCGATGACAGTTACACTATGGGCCACTTTTTAGACATAAAATGTTGTCCTCTTGCATTTTTCTACACATTTTTCCATAACATAAAGAAAATAAATTAAAGATTAGGATACCCATTTGAATTTTCTATAACATATAAAATGATGAAGTATAGTTGTTTTGGACCAAGTCTATACTGTTACACTATGGGCCACTTTCTAGATATAAAAACACTTCCATTTACAAAGGAACTATATGGAATAATTATCTCCCAACCATATAACTTGGTAAAGTATCTTAATATGATCCTAAAGTGAAGATTCTTCAATTGGATTGAACCCATCAACTCTCTATACATGCTTTTTATGAAACCCTCACCAAACAAGGTAAAAAACTAGGGCCTCTTCAAATGTGACCAAGAAATCACTTCTAGGACCTATTAGTTGATCCTACACCATGTTTATGATGATTAATTTGAATTTTTTGCATAAAATCATGGCCTCCTTTAGGCAGATCTTGCACTACTATACCCGTGGCATCAAATTTAATGCATTCTCATGTACCCAAGCACTCCAAACCTATTCAATTGGATGATCATTGGTGCATGAAACAAAGAAAAATAGATATATTTCATCCTAGTTGTGAATTAGTAACAAGGTTGCAATGACGTAATGAGACACAAGATGTAAGGTCAATTGGACTCTAGGTGCCATTATAAGCCAGAGTGCCAAATTGAACCAAGGGATCAAAAATGAGCAATATAGGTTATAAAGATCTTTGGGATCATTGGGTTAAGTTTTAGGTGTCAAGGAGTTAAGATGTAAAAAGCTACAATAGTTGTCAAAGCAAAATTGCAAAAATGCTGACAACATTGCAAATTTGCTAAAAAACCAAGTGTACATTACAACCACCATTTGAAATGTGTTTATAACCATTGAAATGGAAGAATACATGTATGAGATGACCATAAAAGCTTCAGTGGGTGATGGTTCTATGGATTTGATGTCTTTTCAAGAAATACAAACTTGATTTTCTGTCATTTTTCCTATGTTTTGCTATTGTACAGACCTGTACGAATTGAAACATGTGAAAATTTTATATGGTTGGATATTTATTTGAAGTAAATTTCATTTACATTTGGTTTGATGTTTTGATCTATTCATTTATGTAAGATATTGCCATTTTACTGAGGGCTACCTGGGTAAGCCTGTAAATTGACTAGATTACACTTATGACCCTCTAACTTGCAATCCAATGGCAGGATCTTGATGCAATTTGGTGGGAAGTAAGTTAGGGGTGTATTCTTACATATGGCAAAGTATTAGGGGCAGAAAATTTGGTTTACTATTTTTTCTTGTAGGCCCTAGGCTGAACATCATCATCTATTTAGCCCAATTTTGAAGAGAAATTGGTGTAAAACTCTCAAAATTATTGTAATAACCCAGATGAAGGGTGGAATTGATTTTTGGCATAGTAAGGAAGAGTCCCAAGTGGTTGTGTTGATTCTAGAGAGCATTAATATACAGATTGGAAGAAGTTGCAAAGAAAGAAATTCAATTTTTGAGTCATTTTGAATGTTGTTTGCATGTTGCACAAAATATACAAACTTTTAGACCAAATGTGATAGAATTTTGGGATACAGATTTGAATTAGATTTCTTTTTCTTTTGGTCTCATTGTCTACATGCTTTCTAACTCAAGTTATTGCATTTATAGTGAAACTAGGTTATTAGGACAACATTTTGGTGCACACAGAAAAGTGGGCCTCTAACTACAACTTCTTTGGTTGAAATTTCATGCCCACCTGGGAAATGGTAGTTAGTAGGGTCCTTTATAATATTCTAGGGTTTCAAGGTTGGAAGATTTGTTTTTTGGTTTTTCCAATCAAGCCCTAGGTCAAGTACCATGAAGGATTTGACCTCTTGTAGCATGTTGATTTGAGAATGGTAGGAGTTTGGGAATTGGTGAAGGGTTGAGCATTTGGAAATAAGTTATTTTAACATTTCCAAACCTTGTCCAAGTCGTAGAAGTCAAATCAAGTAAAAAATGTAAAAATTGCACTTTTTGTGCAAGGTTGCATTGTTGAAACTTGTAAAAGTTGCTCGAATTTGCAACTTAGTGGAAAAAGGGTCATGGGATAGAACTCTTTGTTCCATTTTCTCTAGCTGGCTACGTAAAACCTAGCCTAAAGCTCATTCTATCTTGTTCAACACTCAAATGTTCTTGGGCACACCAAACCAAAATGTCCCTAAGGGTCACTAAATGCCATAGGGAAGTGATCTTTGATGGGGCATATCTTAGAGCTCGTGCAAGATATTGACATAATTCTAGGTCCTATATGACCGTGTTGTAGAGACCTACAATAACCTCTCTCACTTTTTGGAGATCTTACTATGTTTTGATTTTGCAATGCCATCTTAGGTGGTGCTAAAACTTGTAGTGTTGGCTAGTACAAAGTTGCCAACTATCAAATCTCCCTCACCATTCATCGTGGGATCAAACGGTCTATTCCATTAGCTCTAGATGGTCAAGTAAACTCTAGCCCCAAGCTCATCCCATACCATTGAGCACTCAAACATTCTCAAGCATGCTGAACCAAAATGTCCCTAAGGGTCACTAAATGCCATAGGGCACCAATCTTTGATTGGTCATATCTCAGAGCTCATGTGAGATATGAATGCGATTCTAGGTCCTATAGGACCATGTTTTGGAGACCTATAATAACCTCTCTCACTTCTTAGAGATCTTACTCCATTTTGATTTTGTGATGCTATCTCGGGTGATGCTAAAACTTGTAGTGTTGGCCAATACAAAATTGTCAACTGCCAAACCTCCCTCACTGTTCATCGTGGGACCAAATTTCCTATTATGTTAAATTTGGGTGGTTGGGTAATCCCTATTCCCAAGCTCATCCCATCCTATTGAGTGCTCAAAAGTTCTTGAGCGTGTTGAACCAAAATGTCCCTAAGGGTCACTAAATGCCATAGGGTAGTGATATTTGACGAGGCATATCTCAAAGCTCATGTGGGCTATAGATGTAATTCTAGGTCCTATATGACTGTGTTGTAGAGACCTACAATAACCTCTCTCACTTTTTGGAGATCTTACTCCGTTTTGATTTTTCTATGCCATCTCAGGTGATGCTGAAACTTGTACTGCTGGCCAATAAAAAGTTGCCAACTGTCAAATCTCCCTCACCGTTCATCATGGGATTGAACTATTTGTTCTATTAGCTTCAAGTGGCAAGTAAACTCTAGCCTCAAGCTTGTCCCATTTTGTTGATCTCTCAAACATTCTCGGGCATGCCGAACCAAAACATCCCTAAGGGTCACTAAATGCCATAGGGCAGCGATGTTTGATGAGGCATTTCTTAGAGCTTGTGTTAGGTATGGATGTGATTCTAAGTACTATAGGACCGTGTTATAGTTACCTAAAATAACCTCTCTCTCTTTTTGGAGATCTTACTCTATTTTGATTTTGTGATACCATCTCGGGTGATGCTAAAACTTGTAGTGTTAGCCAGTACAAAGTTGTTAACTACCAAATCTCTCTCACCTTTCATCATGAGATCAAACTATCTATTCCATTAGCTCTGGGTGGCCATGTAAACCCTATCCCCAAGCTCATCCCATCCTTTTGAGTGCTCAAATGTTCTTGGGTACGCTGAACCAAAATATCCCTAAGGGTCACTAAATGCCATAGGGTAGTGATCTTTGACGAGGCATATTTGAGAGCTTGTGTGAGGTATGGATGTGATTCTAGGTCCTATAAGATTGTGTTGCAGAGATTTACAATAAACTCTCTCACTTTTTGGAGATCTTACTCTATTTAGATTTTGTGATGTCATCTTGAGTGATGCTAAAACTTGTAGTGTTGGCGAGTACAAAGTTCCTTACAGTCAAATCTCTCTCACCTTTTATCGTGGGATCAAACTATCTATTTTGTTAGCTCTAGGTGGCTAGGTAAACCCTAGCCCCAAGATCATCCTATCCATTTGAGTGTTCAAAAATTCTCAGGCATGCCAAACTAAAATGTCCCTAAGGGTTACTAAATTCAATAGGACAATGATCTTTGATGGGGCATATCTTGAAGCTTGTGCAAGGTATGGATGGGATTCTAGGTCCTGTAGTACTGTGTTGCATAAACCTACAATAACCTCTCTCACTTTTTGGAGATCTTACTTTGTTTTTATTTTGCATCGCCATCTCGAGTGATGCTAAAATTTGTAGTGTTGGCTAGTACAAATTTTCCAACTGCCAAATCTCTCTCTCATCTTTCATTGTGGGATCAAACTACCTATTATGTTAGCTTTGGGTGGCTAGGTAAACACTAGCCCCAAGCTTGTCCCATCTCTTTGAGTGCTCGAACATTCTCGAGCATGCCAAACTAAAACATCCCTAAGGGTCACTAAATGCCATAGGGCAGCAATCTTTGACTATGGCAACTAGATATGTCATCTCATCCAATGATGGAGACTCATGATATCCTATAGGGAATCCTTATTATTAAGTTTAGATTCAATAACCTCTTCCCCTCCTAAAATAATGTAGTTAGAAATTTAACACCTAGTCAATAGAATTTGGGCTTAGGGATCTTCTGATGAAAGGAATGTACATAGACTTTCCATTTGGTTGGAGTGTCACAATTTCCTTACCCACTAGTATAGTATCTTGGGACCAATCCAATTTAACTTTTCCTCCTAGGTCCCTACAAAAAATATTTCTCAACATGTCATTACTAACTAGGATATTAGGAACCAAAATAGTTATCTTTAGTGTCTTGCCTGGATGAGTGGCTAATGCAAATTCAACATTTTTTATTTGTTGTACTAGGGGGGCCTTCGTATAATCCATAAAAGACCATTTACCAAAGATTTCAATTAAGGGGGAGGGTGGTGGATCTAAGGATTTCAAAACATACAAGGCATTGTATTGTTAGAGGCCCTAGAATCAATTATACAATTATTGATCTTATGGTTTTGTATGAATGTAGAAATATAGCATGGTTTGAGCTTCATATTTAATGGGACATATTTGTCATATGAACCAACTCTAGCGTCAAATTTAACAATGGAGGAATGAATTGCATAATTTTGACCGATTTCTAAAGATAAAACATTAGTTAATTATTTATCAACAACTTTAGGCACAAATTGATGACCTATGACATATTCAATCAACTTATCCAATTTGTTAGGGTTCGATCTAAGGTACTCATAGGGGCAATTTTATAACTTTTGGATGAATTACAAAAGTATAGATTTTTTTAGCAAATGAGATTTTGGAGTCATTGAACTTTGAAATTTTGAACCAAAGGTTTGATAAAAATGATGTTTACCTTTGTTGAACTACTTTGGGAACAATGTATTGCTTTGATTCTTAAGGATCTATTGGCTTCTTGTTGGAATAGTGCATGAAGGATATTCTGACATTACTAGGATATTGCCCTATTTTTTTACATCAAATTTATATTCAAGATGACAATTTACAAAGTCGACTGACATTTAAGGATTTCCTACATTTTCAAGCATCTCTTGATAGGAATTACCATTGAACTTGGGCAAGATTTTGTTAGCTCCATTGGGTAGGTTGTTTAGATTAGCACTTAAGAGGTGGAAGCTCCCCATGGTTGAGCCATTGCAGAAATTAGAGTTGATATAGTGACTTTAGGGGTAAGATTTGTCCCATGTAAAGTTTAAGTTTTCCAAATAGTAGGGTGGGAGTTGACTAGGTTTCCTTCAAAGGAGATGAAGGTCTACTTTTTTCTTTTCTCCTAGACTCCGTAAGGTTTGGTGAGAAGTTAAGGTCTTTTAATTATTGAAATATAGAATCAAGGATACCTTCCCTTTTTTGAGATCTATTATATTTTCTAGAGAATACAAACTCCAATTTTTCCAACAACGGTTCACCAACTAAGATATTTGGGATTCTTGGTTTCTAGAGGTTATTCGGTTTTTTTTTTTCTTTGTTTTTGTAGTTGTGTAGGAACATCATCTATATCTTCTTCCTCCCTGGGAACTCTACTAGCTCTATTCTAATCTTGTCAATTTCTCCTAAACTACCAAGCAAGAATATTTAACTGACTAAGAATATCTTCTTTCTTGTCATGAAAACAAATATTGGGTTCCAACATAGGTATAATATTTTCCTGTACTTTGTAAAGAAGCTTTGAAAATGCCCTAAAACCTATCTCTAACTTGAGGAGCAACCTATTTGTGCTTGGAGGAACCCTAATCAAGGGTTGCAAACTCATTTCTTGTATGAATCTATACTGTTGGAATGTATGCAACAAACTGTGACTATTTTAACATAGATTTTATTAGTTTTTAATCTTGTTTGGAGCCAAATCATGTGGCTATTATCATTTTTTTGCATGTTGTGGTTGTATTATTGTTTGATTTCCATTTTCCATGCATTAATTATAGTTTGTGGCCAAGTTTTGAAAGGTTCCATAAATTTCTTCAAAGATACCTGTATGCTACCAGTTTTGAAGTTGTTTATCATGAAAGGGTTGTAAGTCTTGTCTCCATCGTGGAAATTCTATGGTCTTCTAGATTTCAAGGTTACAAACCCTAATGTATTATATTATTCAAGAAAGGGCCCTAAAAGTGAGTGCAAAGAATTCTTTGACCAAGCCCTAGGCGAGCTAGGCAATGCCTCGCTAGGGATTATCAACAAAGAAAGAGCTCTCGAGAGAAAAGATTGAAGAATGAAGACTTTCCCTTCTGAGGGATTGAAGAGGGGTATGAGGAGGTTATAAATAATGGAGGAGGAGTCTTGATGAAGTATGGAAGGTTTCTTAAAAGTAGGGACAACATGCAGCCAAGAAAACCCTACCAAACCCTCAATTTTTCTATTTTTGTTGTACAGCCTATACACACCCTGAGACCCTAAAAATCCTTGAGCATAGGTCCTATCTATCAATTGGTATTAAGGCTAGAGGTGTTGAAACTCTAATATAAAGGAGTATTGGCTCTAGAAATCTAGGTGGAGGCATAATTAGGGGCTCTCCTTGTAGCCCTTTTGTGAAGAAATCTTGAAATCGGGTATAAATTCATTGTTGTTATCCATTCAAGCATAGTACAAGTGTTCTAATAACACCTTAGGACATTATGGAAACCTTGGTTTGATTGGGGAGTGCTATGGTACCCTAGTAGACCTATAAAACCTTTGGAGAGATGTTGTTCCTAGAGTTTGGATCAGCTAACCTAGTGAGGAGGTTGGGCAAGGTCAGGGATGTTCTAAGTAGCAAGGGATCCTATAGACCACATAGGTGTATATAAAACACCAAAATCAACATATAATATACAAGGTTGCATAGGGACGGGGGTATTTGGGGTACTTAGGATATGGGTATGGGTATGGGTACAACTATTTTTTATAATAGGGGATGGGGGTACTTGGGTATGTCAAACTTTATTTTTAATTAAACTTTTATATTTATAGAAAACCTGAATTTATGAGTCATGACAATGATTTTTTCAAATCAAGAATAGTGATAAATTTTGCAAATGTAATGTATTATTTTTAGTTTTAGATTTGTTATATGTTTGTAATAATAATTTATGATATATTTTTAGATGCATAACATAGAAGGTAGGCTTTAAACATGAACAAGAAGATCATAAATCATATGACAATGACATATTGCAAATGTTAAATTTTTGGCTTTAACACTGATAAAGTTTATTGTTGATCAATATTGTATCAAAGTTTCAAATTGATTAGGTATTGAATTAAGCTTGATAAACAAATAACAGAGAAGGAAAACTTTAAACATGAACAAGATCATAAATCATATGATGATGGCATATTGGAAATGATAAACTTATGCTTAAACAGTGATAAAGTTTATTTCTAATCAATATTCTATCAAAGTTTCGAACTGATTAGGTATTTAATTAAGCTTGATAAATAATGAGCTAATACACAAACAAAAAACTAAAAAAAATATCTGAAATCTCAATCAAGGTCCTTAGCTATGATGTTCTTGACTAAGTACTCGATACTTGGGATATGTGTACCTGGTACTTAGGTACATGGGTATGAGTACCAGGGGTGTGGGTACAAGTAACCATGCAACCTCATAATATATTATGATAACCAATAATGTCATACATGAAAAAAAATATCATATATTAACCAATGATTTCATAAGTCTAATAATATCATGCATCAAATAAATGGCATACATCAAATATAAAATGTCATATATACATCAAATGTATATCGAATATGTCCACTGACATAAAATCCAACATATATGTTCGTTGATGCCTATACATGTGTGTCTATCAACTATATCTTCTCCTTCCCATGAGGAGAAGGAAACAAATCATAGAGGTCTTTAGTCATTGTGTGAAGGGAGGTGGTGGTGATGATGTGGTCTTCCTCACACGATCACTCATCCTCTTCTTGAGGCTTTTGTCTAACTCAAGTTGATACAAACAAAGTAGATATGAATCAATAATTATTATACATTGAAACAAATATATGTACACAAAATATTAATTATTTTCTTACTACCATCAAATAGTTGCTATGGAAGTCCACCTTGAAGGCTCGTGGATGATCGGGTGTAACAAGACCGTACAACAATTCAATCAATATAATTACTTATAAATAACATTAGAAATTTTGATACTAACTATTATAAACAACAACTAAAACCAAGAAAATTATTTCATACCTTAGTCAATGGCTATGAATTAGCCATAGTTGTAGCCACTCCACAATTGACATACTGCCGAAGATGAGGAAGAGTCTCAGATGTCAAGAGTTGCATGTCATAAAATACACATTACTTATAACATAAAACATAAAACAAATATAATCAAATGAATTAAATTAACATGAAACAAATATACCTCTACGAAGCTCGTATCAACCGTAGTGAATGTCGATGGTCCTGTAGAGAACTAATGCACATGCATAAAATTTTTTGGCAATCCTTCATATGATTACTTAATAAGTATATGTCTTAATTTAAATGATTAAATCAATACATACCTCTAGACTTGTTGACGGGACAAAAAATGGGGCCGGGGGATTGCTACTAGGGCTGC
Source organism: Cupressus sempervirens (assembly GCA_028749045.1). NCBI lineage: Eukaryota > Viridiplantae > Streptophyta > Pinopsida > Cupressales > Cupressaceae > Cupressus > Cupressus sempervirens. The sequence goes on from CM053785.1 coordinate 1,037,098,430, forward strand.
GAATACTTTGACCTTGAATTTTGAACAATGTCAATACTTGCTAATTAATTACTCATTCACTATACATATGAAATGTGATCAAATTAGTTTATTATAATTGTAATTTACCTATTTGTCAATGCCAAATGTCTCATTCAGGAACTGATCAGTGACTAGCCCATTATCTACACTATCTCTAGCATGACTGCCAAATGTGCATAAGGATCCACATGATGTGCACATGTGACTGTGATGTATAGAAGGATCCTCCTCAACTAATGGACTTGTGCAATGAATGGGGGTCTGTGTCAAAGCATTAATAGTCCCTAGAGTGTTGGCCTCTACACGTTCCTTCACAACTGAAGGAATAGTCACATGCTCATCCTATGAATTGACCATAGGTGACCTAACTAAATTAGGACCATGACATGCACCTGACCTCTCAAATGATGACCCCCCACAAGTCTCTACCCTAAGATTCTAATATATCGAAATAATTGGGGATCTCACCAAGGACAAACTCACAATACAATTTCCTTAAGAAATACATTGGGACCTCATGATTATTATAGGGAGGGGTATTGAAAACCATCCACCATCTATCCCAAAAATTATTTCTAATACCATCATGTATGCACCAATGGATTGGGAACCTTTTATTGTCTCTCTAATAGTATTTTATTCACTAGGCTTTGTAAATACTACACAAATGCTATCTTTTGGTATATCTTTTTTTTTACATCTTGATATGATAATTTGTTTGCATAATATTTTTTTTGTTCATCCCTCTTAACCCACCAAATATCTAACTAACCACTAACAGAAGCTACGTGGGTCATAATGTACTTAAGCGAGGATGCCAATTGAGCTCTCATTTGATTTGTTTGTCCAAAAGCTTTCAACCTACCAATGAGTTCTTCCAATTCATTTTTGCCTCTTTCTATTTCATTTATTGTGTTTTCTTGTGTTCCAGGAGGAGGTATTCCAATCGGTGCAGGTCACAAAAATTCTTGTTCTTGTTGTGGGGGGTTTTGATTCTCATCTTGTTGAGGGTTTTGGTTTTGATCTTGTTGGGGATTTTCTGCTTCATTATTCACATTTCTTGATAAGAAACCAATTGAAATCTAAATAAATAAACAAATTTAAAGAAAATTGAAAAAAACCTACATGTTATGAGGAGAGGAAGTTGGAAAATGAGGAAAAAATGAATGGGTTGCGGGTTTGTAGCCCATTTATAATAATTTGGGGTTTTAAAAAGTGCATACACACTATGGCTTTGGATACCAAAGCCATAGTGCATGTGCATACACACTATTGAAGGTTAGAAAAAAAAATGAGTGTCATCTTTTTGGCACCACAACTTGGTGCACTTACCCTTAGATCTCAAGGAGGAATCAAAGAAGATGATGAGGTGATATGGAAGATATAGAAGAGCTTAACACCACCATTTAAGTTAGTAGTTCAAAAGATACAATTGTTGATATCTTGTACCAAAGATTTCACAAAGGAGACATTTCTTGGGAGACTTGATTCAATTGAGAATGAGCTTAGACAATCTGGACAATTGATTAGGATAGAAATAACTTTCAGTGCCTTGAATATTTGACATAGTTTATCAAGGAGCACAAGAAATAGATGAGACTTTGCTAGTAGTAGCAGATCTGACAAGGACAAAAGGATTGAAAAAGGAGTATCCCTTCTACTAAGAAGAGAAAAGGATGGTAAGAAAATCTTTAAATGTTGGACTTGCAACAAATTTGGTCATTACGCATCTAAGTGTCCTAAAAGAGAGAAAAAGTATAAATGAAATTTCAAACCTAGAAGAGATAAAGAGTGTCTGTATGCAAATGAAGAAGATGATTCTGATGAAAAATTAGTAAGTGTTAGTGATGATGAAATAAGATTTGTAGTAATTAAAGAAGAAATTCCAAAGAAAATAGCTTTGGTATAACAGGTTAAAAAGAAATCTAATTGGATAATTGATAGTGGTTGTTCACATCATATGACTGGTGATATGAACAAGTTTTTTGACTTCAAAAGTCATGATGGAGGCATTGTCAGAGTTAGAAACAATGCAACATCTCATGTTAAAGGTATTGGATCTATAACTCTTAATGGTAAGACTAACACTGAGGAATTATATTTTTTTGATGGTTTGAAGCACAATCTTCTGAGTGTTGAACAACTGGTGGATAAAGGTTATTAGTTACAGTTGAAAAAAAGACATGCATGATCAGAGACAAAGATGGAAAGGTAATTGGAATAGGAACTAGATATAGAGGTAATGTATTTTAGTTGAATCCTACTAAAATGGCATGTTTGGTTGCGAAGGTAGATGATAGTTGGTTATGGCATAAGAGATTTTGTCATATAAATTTTGACAGTATTGTGAAAACTAGTAGTATTGATGCAAGAGCATCTTGGGTGTAAGAGCAATCTTGCATCACCCAAAAATATTTGTATTTCTATCTTTTCTATTTTAATAAGGACTAGTACACACAAGGTGCTTACTATTTAAGGTAACTTTCTATTTTTAGTAAATTTGTGATATGAGCTTGAAATGTTCTCATTTTCTACAAGAAGGTTCATTTTAGAGTTGTATGCCTACCATAAAAATCTCACTGGTCAAGCATACGTATCAGAGAAGTTATTCCAAGTTTTTAGTAGAAAAATTTGGAGAAAAATCTTGAAGCTTACCTTTGGAGACCTTAGAGTTCCCAAATGAGGTCTGAAAACTTGACGGAAGGGTGCTAGCATAGTTCTGAGCCTGTAGATCAAGAGCTAGCATTGCCAAAAAGTGGTTATAATAGCCAATCGGAGCAACGGTTCATGTGTTTATGGCCTTTCAAAGTTGGGCTACTCAAAATATCTAAAATAATTGTCAAAGATGTATTTGGTCGACTCTATATGTATTGTCTAGAACATTCCTGGGCTACATAAAATTGTCTATTTAAGAAAGGCCCAAACATTATCTAGGACAACTCTGGGTGATAGTTGGTAGCTCATCTTATAGATTATTTTAATGAAGGCACCTGTGTGGTTTAGCATATTTTATTTGAAAATTTTGTAATTCTGCATTTGCAGTGAAAATAAGAAGTCCATATTTTGTTCTCGCATTGGCTACTCTTTCTTAGTTTCTATTATGAGTTTATGGTTTTAAGGGGAGCACCCTTCATTAAGTATTCTTGTAGTTAGAGATTTGACTAAGATTATAAAGCCTACTAACATAATTTTCAAGGAGCATGCTTTGGAAAATCATAATAGAACTTCTTTTCCCAACAAGAAGTTTTCTCCAACTTTTCTCTACTCTGCTTATATTCACACAACCTAATTACTCAGCGTTCATATCTTTTCTCCTCTTTTCAATCTACTTGCTTTCTTCTATATCAAAGAAAAATGTCCTTCCTTTATACCAAGTCCATAAAACAATTCCCTTGAGTTGGCTATTACACCTTCTCAATTAATTATTATAGGACCACATTAAGAACACATTTCACTTAGCGATATCATGAATTTTTCACTTGGTAACTTGAATAACTTTCCATACGTGTAATATTATGATGAGTAAGCTTAGACATGTTGTCTACAACATGTCTTCTAGATGTCTTTAACCTTGCTTCTCAAAATAACAACTCTACTAAGAGATATAACAAGTTTGAGGGATTTTAGAACTACATATTTCCATATCACCACTTTTTGGCACATCATGATCTTGCACATACCCCACTCAATTAACGTAAAAAATATATACCTAAAATTTTCAAAATGTATCAAATCTATAGTCATTAGAAAGCTCATTCTAAGTACATGTGTCATGAAAAATGGAATGTCTTCAGTGCTCCATCTGTACCTAGCAATAGAGCTTGGAAGCCATGAAAACAACTAAAAAGACTATAGAATTTGTAAAAACCACCTACTTTACCAGTTTCAATAGAAACTAACTTTCTATCAAAAATTTTTTAATAGTTTTTGTTGATGTTTATAGCTTCAGTAGGATAAACCTTAAAGATCAATCTCTTTGGTTATTTTATATATATATATATATAATATTTCTATATCTTTATTATTTATGATAAATCAAAGTTTTATCTATAAATTCATTGATTAAATATTATTATATGTAAATGTAAATAAGTGATTGTGTATCTTTATCATAAATTAAAAGTCTTGTATTCTTGTTTATATCACCTATGTCCTAGGATGATGCTCATAATTGGTTTCCATGTCACTAAGGTGATTAGGAAAATTATTGTTGCAAGGTTTATAGAATGATCATCTTCATTGTGACCCATATTAAATGCATTGGATGTCCGATGAATTTTGTCACCTATGTTTGTTGTTCACATATCATTTTGACTGATGGGTTATGATGGTCACGTCTTTTGTCTTTTATCTTTGACCTATGTACAATGAAGGGTCATGTCATTTGCACCTTCCGCCCCTCATTCCTTTATATTTATATTCTATCATTTTTTCCCTAGATAAAAATATATGGCAGATAGTAATATATTACAATCACTGATATTAAAAGTGGTGGAAACAAAATATTTACTTCAAGTCTTATTTAATTAATACTAGAATATATAAATATATTTGCAAGAACATTTATATATTTATATATATAAATAAAGGATTAATATAAATCTAATTATATGAAAAATTAACATGGTATCAGAGCAAGTTTGAAACTTGATCCTAATTATATTTTTATTTATTTATTTTGTGCACTAAAAGTCTTTACCAATCAAAATGGTTAGCAGTATCAAAGTTGAAGATAGACTCAAAGGTGATTCCAATTTTACAGCATGGAAATTACAAATGAAGGTAACCTTACAAGATAATGATCTCAAATAATTGATAGAGAAATCTGACCAACCACCAAAAAGAAATGATGAATTGAATAAGTGGGAAAAAGACAATGCTAGAGCCATGAAATTGATCATGGGTAGAGTTAAGGATCATCTACTCCCTATTATTTTTGAACTAGACACTACACACAAAATGCTTAAAACACTTGAATAAATGTTTGAGATAAAGAATACAATGAGAATCCTAAATCTGAAAGATAGTCTCTCCAACATTAAGATGAACAAAGAAGAAACTATTGCATCCTATTTCATGAGGATAACTGAACTAAGGAACCAACTCTCTAAAAATGGTCACGTTTATGATGAAAAGGAATTAACCATGATAGCTCTGAGAGGATTGACACAATCATGGAAAACCTTTCGTCAAGGAGTATGTGCTCGATCCAAACTTCCCAAACTTGTTCAACTAAAGAATGATTGCATTCAATAGGAAAGTATGCTACTATTACAAGATGATACTTTGACTGGAAGTGATCTTCATGCTCTTTCAACTCATGTTGATAAAAGGAAGAAACCAAATTTCAAAAGGAAGAGAAAGCATGCAGATTACTCTAGGATGCAATGTTTTAGATGTGACAACTATGGTCACTCTACATTTGAATGTCCTAATAGGTTGAAACATCAAGCAGCTTTTGCCAAAGTTAGTGATTATGATATAGAGTCAGAGAAACAACCATTCTAAAAGGAACTTCTAAGTATCCTTAACATGAATGAAATATTGAATTAAGAGGAAGTTCTTTATTATATTCATGTAATGTAAATAAATGTTAAATGCTTCTCAAAAGTAAATTTAGTTGTTATAATTCTATGATGGAGTCATAGAATATGAAATAAATTACTATACTTTTATATGCAATATTTGCTTCTCATGTGAGCTATGTGCTTTGACCTTTCTATTTTGAAATGTACTATAGGAAGAGGGAATTAAATGAGTCCTATTTATCATTCAGAGGGAGAAGACTGAGGATGTTATTTGGTTAAACTCAGTAAACCTAATCTTATTGATTAAGAGGGGGTGAACAATGTTGAGATGGTTTCTCTAATGATCATAAGCTATCATAGTCAAGAGTGTTGGAGTTGAGAATCCGACTTCGATAATGCACGGGTAAAAGCACAGATCTGTGTCACCGTTTGTGATACAAAAACCTATTTTGGTCATATCTCATTTCTCTATCAAAACTCATTTTTTTTCAAAAACTAAAAATACCATTTTATAGATATCAGATTCAATATCATCATTATATAAATTTTTGAGTGTTTTGATTAGTTATAATATGTTATAATCTCAAAATATTATAAGTCAATATTTCAACATTTCAGAAGGTGCTCTCTCAAAAAATGAAAAAAAATAGTAAATCATATAAAAAAATTAAAAAAATTATATTTATCACTAGAGGAGAGAATCCTCTTCACAAATATGTAATTTTTTTTCAAGAAGGTATAGATTTGATAGGGAAGTTTTGACGAGAGGAAAAAACTGTTGGATTCTGACAAGGTCGAACTTGAGTACTTATAACAAAGAAAATATACATCAAAAATAATTATTTATTTTTTTGTTCACTAGCTATACATGTCATCTATAAAATATTTTCAAATTAGAACAAAACAAGATGATTTGCACATACTTGTTTGACGAGAACTACATCCTATATTTTTTACAGTTAAAAAAGGGACTTCAAAATAAAATAAAATGAATAAATTCTTAGTCAAAAAAATAATAAAAATTATTGGCATAAAATTCATACAATTCTACACATTTCATCAGTTTGCATCATCTTCATATTTTAAACACAAATACCATTTTTTTTGTCATTAATGTTGAACTGTCACATTTTGATATCACATTTCTTTATAAAAGGTGAAACAGGTTTGTGCTTTTACCCGCACCCAGATCACCTGTAGTGCAAATAGCTTGCTGAAGAGAAACCTAGGGAGCAAAGCGTTTGAAGCAAATACCGCACAAGAATATTTCACAATAGGAAATTAGAATTTCTATGTGAAAAATGGAATGAATTTACAATGAGAGAGAGACCGCTTATAAAGGCCTCATGGAAGCTTGTAGAACAAGCTAGAAGGAGGTAGAAGATAAGGATGACAACTCAACACACATCCACAAAAGGTGGAAAAGATAAGTATGCTAAAGGGAACAAACTCCCATGTTGTCAACAACTACCCTCAACATGCATTAAATACTAAGTATTAAATAAATTCATTAACCTAAGTAAGCTTAAGTAAATAGAATAAATAATTAACAATTAATTAATTATTTACTCTAACAAAGAGGACTATGACCATGTGACTTTTATATGGGCCTACCCCCTGTGTACATCATGAGGAAGTGATGACTTCCAAATGATCATCACTTGTATTTGGGAGAAGTTGTTGTAAGGTGATGATCTTACAATCAACTTGTATTATGAGATTAAATAAATTGAGTAAATGGTGAATGTCCTATATCTCAACATTCTGGGAGGACATTACTCTTAGATTACTTGTTGAATATCATTGATATTCTGGGAGGCCAATACTCTTGATATCAAATGTGATATCTAAAATTTTTTGAGTAAGTGGTGAATATCATTAATATTCTAGGAAGCCAATACTCTTGATATCAAATGTGATATCTAAACTTTTTTTTTGAGTACTTGATGAATATCAGATGTCGAGATTCTAGGAGATCAAGAATGTGATATCTTACCTTCACTTGAGTAATTGATGAATATCATATGTCAATATTTTGGAGATCAATACTCTTGATATCCTCCCTTCCTAAGAGGGAGTGTTAATGTTTATAGCTTCAGTCAGCTAAACCTTAAAGATCAATCTCTTTGGTTATTATATATATATTCAAGCTTTTTCTATATTTAACTTATATAATTTGATATATTAGTAATTTCAAATCATTTTCATTACTTACTAATTAGTTATATTTATTTAATTAACTTAAATACGTTTTAATCATTTCAACTAGAACTAAACAATTTTCTCACTTCAATTATATGGCGAAAGAAAACCACCATTGTTTTTCTTCGAAAATCATAATTTTACATTATGAAATGTCAGTCCAACAACTAATTGATTTGTACTTCTATCCAAGATACCCAAAACATTTGAGATATCATATTTATTATTATTATTATTTTTAAAAAATTGTGGTTGAAAGGTGAGTTGTATAAGCACTATGTTGTTGGAAAACTTAAATGTTGAAGAATCAACAGGTTGTCCTCGAGCCCCACACCCATCTACCTTGTCAGGTCACCGTAGACATCCATGAATGGAAGGATTTTATTTTTGGTGGGTGAGATTTTGAATTTGGATGTTGAGGGGCAAAGATGTGACAAAATGGAATGTTTTATTCATTCATTCAGAGAGTTTGCAGATTAAGTAGATCATAGAGAAGTTGTAGAGCTGAGCAGAGAAGGAAGAAGGAAAGAAGTTTGTGCCTGCAGTTGCACGTGTCTCCCCTATTCACTCTGTAAGTTTGTTGTTGTTCAAATTTGTCCTGTTGAATTAGTGACTGCTCCAAGCACCTTTTTATGCAGCCATTAGAGCTGCAAGTTTAAAATTTTATTGAAGTTTGAAGTATTATCAGTTTAGGGTTTTTTGGTTGAAGCTGAATGCTCCCAGATTTTGCAATAGTTTAAATCTCAGTTGAATAGAAAAGAAAGTAGGCATACTTGAATCTATTGTTCTTCTTCTTCTATTCATTTCATTTGAGAAAATTGGTTGAAAGGTTAAAGCTTGGTTCTCTAGTTTTAATCATGAAAGAATTCATGTTAGATTGTTTCTAAGTTATAAATTTTATTAGTTGGAGCTGACCTTACTCGACATCCATTGTCTTCTTTGAGTGTCGAGCTAACTTTTCATCTACTACCTTTTCCTTTGTGTGCCGAGCTCACTTAGCCTCTATTGCCTGTCACTTGGAACCCTCAAGTGCCAAGCAACCTGTCACTCAGCACCATCAAGTGTCAAGAAAAATTGGCACTCGACACCTTCATGTGCCAAGCATTTTTCAAGTGCCGAGTAAAGTTTTTTGAGTTAGGGTTGTGAGTTGTAATTTAAGTTTATAATATTTCTCACATGGTATCAGAGCTTTGAGGCACCACATCCACAGTGAGTTAGGGTATTTGTTTTCTTGAGATATTTGACATGACAGGAGATGCAGGAAAGATATGGCAGTAGCCATCATCCTTTAATGGGCAAAATTATGATACATGGGCAATGAAGATGAAGACCATAATGGTTGAAAATGATTTGTGGGAGTTTGTAGTTAATGGATTCAATGATGTGATAGATCCAACTCAGTATGCCACCCTTACAAATGCACAAAAGACTCATTTGAAAGAGTCAAGGAGGAAGGATGCTAAGGCATTAAGTCTTATTGAAACAGCAATGATAGAAACAATTTTCCCAAAGATTGCAGTAGAAAATTATGAAAAGGAAGCATGGGATATCCTTAAGACAAACTTCAAGGGGACTGATAAAGTCCGTATTGTAAAGCTACAGAACATAAGGAGGGAGTTTGAGAACCTTCAGATGAAGGAAAATGAATCAGTTGCAGACTTCAGTTCAAGAACCTCCAATGCGATTAACCAACTCAAGTCAAATGGAGAAGACTATCAAGAGCAGAGGATAGTGGAAAAGATATTGAGGATTTTAATTCATAAATATGAAAATTTGTTCATGACCATAGAAGAGGCAAAAGAACCCACTGTTTTGACAATGGATGAGTTGATGGGTACACTTCAAACCCATGAGCATAGGATCAACAGATCTACTTCTTCATCTTCCCAAGAGAAAGCATTCAAGGCTCAATCAAATCAAAGAGGAAGGGGGAGAGGAAGAAATGGCTCAGGCAGAAACTCTAGAGGCAGAGGCCGAGGTAATGGAGGACAAAGGAATGCTACAGTAGAAATCTCAAGAAGAGCATATGGAGCAAGTAGCTCTCAAAATACCTCAAGAGGAGGTAAGAAAAACTACAACTCAAATAAGAGTAATGTGGAATGCTACTACTATCATAAATATGGGCATTATGCAAGTGAATGCTGGAAGAAGCAAAGAGATCAGTCAGGACAATAAAATGTGGCTGACGTGAATATGGAAAGTGGAAACAATGCCACTACCTTCATCATGTGTAATGTTGGTGAAGAAGGAAGCCCTGAGGTTTGGTACCTCGATAGTGGATGTAGCAACCACATGAGTGGTAATGAAACCTTGTTTTCATTCATTAACAAGATTTTCAAATTAGAAATTAAGATGGGTAACAATGGAACCCTACCAGTTGTGGGCAAAGGATCTATTATGGTCTGCACCAAGAAAGGTGAGAAGAAGGAAATACAAAATGTGTATTTTGCCCCTGGTATGAAGCACAATTTGATGAGCATTGGTCAACTCATTCAAAATGGATACAAAGTGTTGATGGAAAATGATAGGTGTGTCATTCATGAAAAGGATGGGAGCAAGAACTTACTTGCAGCAGTTCAAATGACAAAGAACATAATGTTTCCCTTGAGGATAGAGACATGTTTCTCATCTCAAGTTTGTGTTGTACCTCACACACAATCAACTCTAAAGAGTGTGATTGAAGACCCTTCATAGTTGTGGCATCTCAGGTATGGTCATCTTGGCTATGCTGGTTTAAATTTATTGTCAAATAAAAGAATGGTAGATGTTTTTCCATGTGTAGGAAATTCTTGTGACAAGCGTGAGGCTTGTATTTTGGTTAAGCAACATAGGCTTCCCCTTAATTTTGAAAATTCTAGGAGGGCTAGATATCCATTACAATTAGTGCATACCAACTTAGTCGGTCCTATACAAGTTACTTCCATTGGGGGGAGTACTTATTTCATGACATTCATTGATGATTTCAGTCATAGGACATGGGTGCATTTCTTAAAGAATAAATCTAAAGAATTTGATAAATTTTTAGAATTTAAAGCCCAGGCTGAAAGAGAATCTGGACACTATATCAAGGTCCTCAATCAAATAGAGGAGGGGAGTATACCTCCAATACTTTTGTAATTTTTTGTAGGAAACATGGCATAAAGAAAGAGCTCACAGCTAGCTATACACCATAGCAGAATGGAGTGGCTGAAAGAAAGAACAGGACCATTGTTGAAATGGCAAGGAACATGATGAAAGAGAAAGGTATCCCAACTGAATTTTTGGGAGAGGCCGTGGCAACAATAGTTTACCTAATTAATAGGTGTCCTACAAAGTCATTTCATGATAAAATTCCAATGGAAGCATGGTCACGAGGAAGATGGACAGTTGAACACCTAAGGGTGTTTGGATGTGTTGCATATGCACATGTGCCTAAAGAAAAAAGGAAGAAATTGGATGACAAAGGTGTGAAGTGCATCTTCACAGGGTACAGCTTAGAATCAAAGGCATACAGATTGTATGACCCATTGAACAACAAGATGACTCTCTCAAGAGATGTAGAATTTCATGAAAATCAGTCTTGGTATGGTTCAATTGATGAGTCACCAAGCACTTCTACTAAAGTGCCAATTATGAGTGAAGAAGATTCTGATGAATAGAAAGAAGGAGAAAATAGAAGAAAATGCAAGCAAGTTCAGACAGTGCCAAGCTCCTCTAGGCATGATCGAGTGTCAGTGCCGAGTACCAGTGAAGATCGAGCTAGTCGACAATGCAGTAGTAGTGAAGATTCTAATCCCACACTCTCCTCCCTATTACCAAGAAAGACCAAGAGTCTTAGGGAGATATACCAAGATGAAAGGTATGAAGATTATGATGAGAGTGTTAATTTTGCATTATTTTCTCATAGTGATCCAATATATTTTGAAGAAGCTATTAAGCAGAAGAAATGGTGTAAGGCCATGGATGAGGAAATAGATGCTATAGAAAGAAATGAGACATGGGAGCTAACTAAATTACCTCCAAAGAAGAATGTGATTGGAGTGAAATGGGTCTACAAGACCAAATGCAATGCTGAAGCAAGATTGATAGGCATAAGGCAAGGCTATTAGTCAAGAGCTACAAACAACAGTATGGAAGAGACTATAATGAGACATATGCCCCTATTGGAAGAATGGAAACCATGCATGCTTTCATAGAAATTGCAGCCTAGCACAAGTGGAAGGTATTTCAAATGGATGTGAAGTCTGCCTTCCTAAATGGTGTATTGAAAGAAGAAGTATATGTGGAGCAGCCACCTAGTTATGAAGTTGCAGGTGAAGAGAATAAAGTATATAGATTGAAGAGAGCTCTTTATGGGCTCAAGCAAGCTCCAAGTGCATGGTATAGTAGGATTGACTCATATTTGATGAGCAATGGCTTTAGCAAAAGAAATGGTGATCCCACTCTTTACATCAAGGCAACAGATGGTAATATATTAATTGTTGTCTTGAATGTAGATGACTTAATTTTTACTAGAAATGACAAGGCTCTAATTAGTGAGTTTAAAGACCCCATGAAAATTGAATTTGAAATGACAGACCTAGGTCTCTTGAAATACTTTCTAGGCATAGAAGTAAAACAAATGCATAATGACATTTTCATCTATCAAGAAAAATATGCAGGGCAGATCTTGGAGAGATTTAAAATGCAGAACAGTAAGGTAGCCCCCACACCAACAGAAGTAGGTCTCAAGTTGAGCAAGGAAGACTCTAGCAAGAGAGTGAATCCAACACTATACAAGAGTATGGTTGGAAGTCTAATGTATTTGACTACAACTTGGTCAGACCTAATGCATGCAGTAAGTCTAATTTTTAGATTTATGAAAAAACCAAAAGATTCCCATTAGCAATTGGGAAAAAGGATCGTAAGGTATGTGAAAGGTACTAAGGGATTTGGGATTTTGTATATTGCAAATGATGATGGAATTTGGATAAGGAGGATCTTGACAGATTTGAATGAAAGGCAAGAGGATGGAACCACAATTTATTGTGACAACATCTCATCAATTGCATTGTCTAAGAATCCAGTCTTCCATGGGAGAAGAAAACACATAGAGATCAGATATCACTTCATCAAAGAGTTGGTGGAGAATAGGGATATCAAGTTGTAATTTTGCAAGTCTAAGCAGTAGCTAGCAGATATTTTCACCAAGCCATTAGGCATTGGAACTTTTGTACACTTAAGAGAGAGTCTTGGTGTAGTTGATTTGGATCAGCTGTGATCCTTGTTTGTTTGGCTTGAGACAAAGGGGGAGTGTTGGAAAACTTAAACATTGAAGAGCCAGCAAGTTGTCCTCGAGCCCCATGCCCATCTACCCTGTCAGGTCACCGCAGGCATCCATGAATGACAGGCTTTTATTTTTGGTAGGTGAGATTTTGAATTTGGATGTTGAGGGGGAAAGATATGACAAAAAGGAATTTTTTATTCATTCATTCAAATAGTTTGCAGATTAAGCAGATCAGAGAGAAGTTGCAAAGCTGAGCAGAGAAGGAAGAAGGAAAGAAGTTTGTGCCTGCAGTTGCACGTGTTTCCCCTATTCACTTTGTAAGTTTGCTGTTGTTTGGATTTGTCCTGTTGAAGCAGTGATTGCTCTAGGCACCTTTGTATGTAGCCATTAGAGCTGCAAGTTTAAAATTTTATTGAAGTTTGAACTATTATCAGTTTAGGGTTTTCTAGTTGAAGCCGAATGCTCCCAGATTTTGTAGTAGTTTAAATCTCAATTGAATAGAAAAGAAAGTAGGAATACTTGAATCTATTGTTCTTCCTCTTCTATTCATTGCATTTGAGAAACTTGGTTGAAAGGTTAAAGCTTGGCTCTCTGGTTTTAATTGTGAAAGCATTCATGTTAGATTTTTTCTAAGTTATAAATTTTATTAGTTGGAGCCGACCTTACTCGACATCCATTGTCTTCTTTGACTGCCAAGCTAACTCAGCATCTACTACTTTTTTCTTTGTGTGCCAAGCTCACTCGGCACCTGTTGCCTATCACTCGGCACCCTCAAGTGTTGAGCAACCTTTCACTCGGCACCATCAAGTGCCAAGCAAAACTGGCAATCGACACCTTCATGTGCCGAGCATTTTTCAAGTCCCGAGTAAATTTTTTTGAGTTAGGGTTGTGAGTTGTAATTTAAGTTTATAATATTTCTCACATGTGCCAATTTCCTTATCCAAATTTGAAACAAACAAGACAGGGATAAAATGCAGTACCTAAAAAAGATAGCAAGGCACCATGTCTATAGTAGAAAAAAATGATAGGCTTTGTTTTCATTTGAAATACATGCACTTATGAGAATTATTGTAGAATGTGTACTGTATTTGTCAAATGTGTGGAATCTGTAGTTTACGAGGATGTCAATAATAAATATTTGATTACTTAACAAATTTACAGCAAACTGAATATCTAAATTAAGAGTCTTAAATAGAAGTGAACATATGTTTGAATAACTGCATCATGGTAAGATCGGCATTCAAATTGCAAACATGCAATCCCAATAAGAGATGGTTGTACTTGGTAGAAAATCTAGTTTCAGAAACTCCTTTTGTATGGCATAGCTTGGCAATATAGAAGTTATCATTTTTAGCCTTCACATATGTTGGAGGAGCATTCCATGACCTACCCGAATCGTTTCTCTCTTCTTTGCCATGGAATATGGTCTTGTCTGTAAATTCCTCTTTTGACACTTTTTTCATATATTATGTCCACAACTAACTCTATGCTTGTAGTATTACTATAACTTTCAATTGCATTCAAGACCTGGCTTTCAATTTTGCATAGCATGGTGCTATGAAAAGACAGATCATTATTATTAAACCATATAATTGGCCTAGTCTCTTGCTAGTGCAGTGCATAAAAGATCCCAATCACATCTCCTCCTTGGTCAACCATCATAGTTTATAATCTTCTCTTCTCATAAAAAAAATACTTGCAAAAGAGTTTCTTCATGAATTTTCCTCTCTTGATTTAAATGCCTCTCATCGAAATCTACATAGATCTATTCCTATACTTGTAAGTATCTAGATCTATTCTTATAAGTATCCCATTAAAAGAGTTTCTCAATGTATTGTAAAACTAGTATAGATATCTTAAATAAATCTATCTAAAACAATGTCCATAGATATCAATGATAAAATATTAAAATTTAAGCTCGAAAGGTAATTGTTAACATTAACACATTCCTTGCTCCAAAGACCTTACATATGGCTAGGGCATTCAGTAGAAAGGGGTTAGATTCTTCAAAGACCTCCTTGCTCCAGATAATCTGCCCGCTCCTTCAGCAACTCAAGTTACTGATATTCTTCAAGCTATTCTATCCATTATCTCAGACATTGATAATGTGAGTTTGTTGGCCCCATTCACAATTTTTGAACTTAGAAAACTGGTCTTTTCCCTGCCTCCTAAAAAATCTCCTGGCCAAGATGGATTTACAACATTTTTTTTCCCAAGCTTGTTGGGATTTTATTGGGTGAGATCTCCTTGGTGTTCTAGAAGAATCTAGGAAAAGAAAATCAATGCTAAAATATTTCAACACCATGAACATTGCCATCATTCTAAAAATATAGTCTCCCAAAACATTTTTGAACTTTAGGCCAATTTCCCTATGAAATACAATATACAAGATCATTACTAAGGCAATTTATTTGCGCTTGTATCATTTGACCCCAAATGTGGTGTCACAAGAAAAAGGAGGTTTTGTTCTAAGTAGAGAAACTATGGAAGGGGCTTTAGTAGCTCACGAGGCTCTACATTCAATAAATTCTAATAAGATATCAAATTTCATCATAAAATTAGATACAATGAAAGCATATGACAATGTGTGTTGGGATTTTCTATTCAAAGTTCTTCACAAATTTGGCTTTGCAAAAAGCTGGTGTAATAGATTTGTGCCCACATTTTGTGTGTAGGATTTTTAGTTATCATTAATGCGTCACCAATTGGTTTCTTTCAATCTACTCAAGGGATTAGGCAAGGTGACCTCTTATCTCTAGTTATTTTTATTTTAATGGTTGAAGCATTTAGCAGACTTATCCAACATACCCATGAAAGTGGTCTTTGGTAAGGTACAATGATAGCTAATTCAAATATTTCTATCACTCATTCATTATTTGCAAATGATACTATACTATTTGGTGCTTCCAATGTCAAGGAGGCCAAATAGATCAAAAAAACTCTAGACTTGTATTCATCAGCTTTAGGAAAAAAGATTAATCCTTAAAAGTCAAAAGTTTTTATCTTTAACATTAACTAGGTTATCTCTAATAAAATTGTCTCAATTTTGGGTCTCTCAAAAGAGTTTTTGCCTTCGGTATATCTTGGCATTCCTTTTTTCATGGGAGCTAATAAAATCAGTTATTGGATGCTTATTATTGAAAGGACTAAGACTAGGATAGTGGCTTGGAAAGCCAAATGGTCACCACTCACAGGTAAACTTCTTCTTGTCAAAATAGTTATTGTGGCCATCCCCAATTATTATCTCTCAATCTTGAAAGCTCTTGCTTCAATTATTCAAACCATTAAAAAAACTTTGAGAGATTTTCAATGGTTAGGAAACATATTTGGGGAAAAGAAAATTCCATTGGTCTCACTCCAAGATATGTCACAAATCAAAACACTCGGGGGTGTCAGTATACATATGGAGAAAAGTAATAAGGCTTTTGGAGGAAAGTTTGTTTGGTAGATGTACTCAAAGCCTAATGCCAAGTGGTGTCAAATCATGCAACACAAATATCTTGACAATCCTTGTTCGACTAGAGTTATGTCCAATCAAAACCCCTACAAAGAAGCAACTATTTTGGATTTTATGATGGCATCTAGAAATATTGTGACCTAATATATTTCTTAGGAGGTGAATAGTGGTGACAAGGTTAGTTTTTTATGTGATTCTTGGAGTCAACTACCTCCCCTCATTCTTGCAACATCCATGAATGAAATAGTAACTTATTCTAAAAATGTCTAGGGTAAAACACTTCTGGACTATGTATCTATAGTTTGTCTACTTTCTAGAAAGATTATATGGAAGGATCTAAGTGAGTTACCAATTTGTTCTCAGGAAAGAGCTAGATTCGTGCCAATTTTGTCACATAGAGAAGTCTTTTATAGTAGGAAAGGAGGATAAATTATTTTGGGCTCTGTGCTTTTTAGTTTTTCTATAACTTTTCCACTCTTCCCAAAGAAGGTTGTTTTGCTTGGATAGCTCTAAAAAAGAGAGCTCTCACTAGTGACCATCTTACCAAACTTAACATTGCCCAACCTTTCAACTATTGTTTGTGTGATCTTCAATTGGAAGATGCCAATTATGTCCTTCTAAATTGCTAATTTTCGCAACAATGTTGTTCTTAGCAAACTCCAATTTCCTTCTCCTAAGCCAAACAAAATTTTGGATCTCTCTCAAGCCTTGCCAGTATTATATTCTTCCTCATTTTTCTCTTGTTTGTGGAAATGCATCCCTGCATTAGTAGTTTGGGTGATTTGGTTGGAACAAAATAAGAGAATCTTCCATAAGATTTTCTCACCAATTAAATATGTTCTTCTTGGTATTGAAAAGTCCATTTAGGAAGTGGTGAATTCCATTCATCATAGAGTCAAACACAATCCAGTTGGGATATCATTGTCATTAAGGATTGGTAAGGTGTCCATGTTCCTATTGGATGTCTTCATCATAAATAGCCAATCTTCCTAATAATTAGGGATTCAGATCAATGGTTCCCTTCCACATGTGGTTCAATTATAATTAACTTTGATGGTTCTTCTTGTGACAATCCGAGAAAATATGGGATAGGAATTTGTATTAGAGATCATCATGGAGAGGTTCTTGCAATGAAAGTGTCCCTTATTCCATCAAGAACCAACAACATGTATGAGGCTTATGCCCTGTTTGAAGGATTAATTTTAGCAAACAAAAGGGGGTTATCAATCAATTCAAAGTGAAGGCAATTCCATGGTGATCATAAACTCATGCATTAAACGATAATCTGATAATTGGAAACTATCATATATCCTTCAACAAATTTGGTTTCTTTTCGACTTGTTCAAGGTTATTCATATTTCCAATACTCTGGGAGGGGAGTATATGTTGGTACATTTTCTAGCTAACATAGGATATGATGGGATGGATTTCGAGGATCTAAATCTAGGAGCATTTATTAAGTCTAATAGGGAATTCAATAGGTTGATGTTGAAGGACAAAAATAAAAATGCTTTATCTTAAGGAAATGAGAGGTCTTCCTATTGAAAATGAAATGTACTTTTCAATTTTATGCATGTATATGACAAGGATTTCAGGTTTTCTTTCTGATTCTTTCATGGATGAGTCTTTGAATCAGTTTCTATTATTTATATATTTATGCTAGCTAGTCCACTTTGGCTTTTAAAAAATCATTAACACACTTGCACCATCATAATCCAGCCTTTCCTCTATTGTAGAATTTCTATGACCATTAATAAGAGTAGTTGTAAATGTCATATTCTCAAAGTGTTCTACTGAAAGAGTTTCTCAATGCATTAATAGAATGTAATGTCTTTAGAAAGTAAAATCTTTAGCAATTTCATAGTCTCCTTATAATTTTTTAAAGCTTAAATAATTAAGTTCCATAATTTATTGAAGTCATTGGTCTCATCAAATTTTCTTTCTTAGTATTATTCATTTCACATTGTGAAATAATTTTTAAAATAGAAAAACTCTGTTGATAATTATTTTTTAAAATCTATATGATTAAGGAGTGATAGAAAAATGGCCTAAGTTGGTTGGGTAATTATCCCCTCACCTTTTCAACCCACTAGAATTTTCAGCTTTAAACTGTGGGGGATGGTAGTGTTAAGGAAAATATTTGATTTAATTATACAATAATCTTTTGTTTTAACTTGATAGAACCTCCAACTCCATAAAAATAGACCCTAAATCCCCCCTCATTAGATTGTACCCTAAAAGGCTAATTTTCTATAAGAAGGTATTAATAATTAGAAATTTCAAATAAATGAGAGAAACTTTCTAAAAATAAGAAAAAAAATGTGAGTAGTAGAAGAATAAAACAAAAAGCCTAAAAAGTACAAATAGATCTAACTACTTTTGGACCAAAATGATTGAAGGAAGTTTTTATGACAACACAATAAAACCTAAAATCTATGACCCCATAGAATTCATTTTATCTAGCATTCCTAGAAGATGATCCATCTATAGATCTACCACTAGCTCTAAGGCAGTCATGGTCACTACCAAATCTTCCCTTGATAGAATCAATTTCTTCTGAGTTGAACATCTCCATAATCACATTTTGAAATAATTCACTTGGTTCCTTCCATTTCTTTTCTTTGCACACTCATCATATTCTCTTCTCCATTTCTTGATTACTAGATCTGAAATGTTCATTTGAAAACTAATACACTATCTAAGATTAAGAGAAAGAAGGTGAATCTCAATTCCATGAAAGTTTTTTCATAGATTGAGACTTCTTCAAATTAGGCAACCAATTTTTAAGAATGGTGTGCTCATTTTAGTTTGGCATCACAATCCATTTTAAAAATTGGGTACCTGATTCTTGAGTATAGATCAGTATACCAAATTGAGAAGGGCTTGCAATTAAAAAATTTAGGTCCCGAATTTTTAACAAATTTAGTGCTCGATTTTAAAATTCTTATATATCATTTTTTTGAGATTTTATTTGTGACTTTATTGGTGATAGCAATATTAGGAGACAAGAGCCCGATTTTCAAAGCCCTACCGAACTATCCCTAGCTAATTTTTTTATTTTCAATTTTTTGCTTACAAATTAGGTTAATTTAGTGCTTTTTTTTTCATGATTATTTGTTTTATATCTATAACTAGATTTTTATTGTATTGATTTTTTTTAAAAAAAAACTTTAACAATTTTTTAATATAAATCTTAAAATGGGTAAACTATAAACAAAAACATAAATCATGTGTTCAACTAATACTGAAAAAAAAAAAAAACAAAGCTTCAATTTTAATTAAAAAATGTAAAATATAAGTAGAAAACATAAACATTAGCATTAGGTAAAAAAACAAAATAAAAGCCATTAACATTAGGTAAAAGAATTTAAAAAAACCTTCATCACACAAAAGAAATCTAAAATTTAAAATTCTAAACTTAGAAAACTAAAAAAGGTAAAAGTTTGCCTTCATATCCTCTTGTCCTCGAGCTCCTCTATTTCTTTCTCTTTTCATCCTCATTCATCATTTTCAAAAAAGAGAAGGATGAGAGAGAAAAAAAAGAGGGATGAGAGAGAAGAAAAGAGCGGGAGGAGAGAGAAAAGATATGGGGAGGAACTCTCTCTTTCTCTCTCCTCCCTAGGACCTATATTAGTGATGAACTTCTCATATAAATCCATTTATAGAAATGAATAAATTCACTTGTGATAACCATTCATTTTAAATTACATGGAGGATTTTGAGGTATTATCGATAACAACATCTTAAAAATATCAAGCATTTCATTTTATTTTTTTTGTGTTACTTTTTGCATGAGTCATGTCTAGTTTCACTTCCAATGTTCGCCTAAGATAGAAGATGTAAGAGACAAAAATAAATATCTTGAATATTTACACCTTGATTTTATATCAATTCAGTATTGTGCATTCACTTTGCATAATGGTAATTGGATGGCTCACAATAATATGTGACAATCTTGAGCCCATAATCGATATTGGACTTATTCATTATGTTATTCAATCCTAGTTTGATCCATATGAATCTTTCTATTAAGACTAGTTCATATGTATCTCTCTATATATCTATTAAGGTCACATCATGACCTAGCCACAAAAATTGAAGCTCAGAAAATATTGTTCCCTAGGCTAACTTCTCTAGAATTTTACCACTACCCTATTAGTTTAAACATTAAAGACTTTAAGTTGATATACTAAGGAATTAAATGTGTAGATAGTCCTATGAAATTAGCTATAATTGAAATATAATCTTCTTGAATGAAAATTTCACATAGAAATAACATATACATTAGAAAAATTAGAGTTCAAATTGTAGCATAATATTATAGTCTAGGAATTATATTTAATTTTTGTTTATCTTCAGATTTTATATATTAAAAAAAGGGTTTGATCAACATGATGGATGCTAACAATCTCCTAAAACTCTTTCTACTTCTTCTACTAGGTAACCTCTTCCACTAATGAAAAGTGGTTTACTCATCCACCACTCACCATTTTACCTCACAAGAAGGAGGAAGAAGGAAAAAGAAATGATGATGGGCCCACCTCTGAAGGTCATCGATGTATGGGATTTTGATGATCGCCATAATCCACATCCCCCACTACAATTTATCTCGACACCTGGGGGCTCTTTTTTCAATCTAAACTACTTTTTTGGTAAATAATTAAGTGGTTTATGGCCTTGGTGCTAAGTGGAATTTTGCGAGGTGTACTCATATCCACTGCCCCTTTTTTTGCCAATATGTCATTTTATATCTATATAAATAGAAAGGATTGATTCATAAATAATAATAAAAAATCTACCATTCCTCATTGATATTTAATTTTTTATTTTGATGTTGGCTATAATTTCTTTTGAGTTGTTGCTCTCAATTGAAATCAATAGTCTTGTACAATGTTTGGGCACTATTAAAATTCAAAAATATGAGTACATTTACAAAACACAAAAAAGGTTATTATAATTTATTTCAAATAAATAGTATCAACTAATTACTATAGAATGTCCTCCTTAAAACCCCTAATGATTTCCCCATGTAGGCTAATATTTTTTCTATTAGAATTCTATATTTTTAGAATGATGGAATTCACCATGATGATTAATGCATTTCCTATCATTGTCTAAGACTCACTAATAAATTTTTTAAAAAATATAATTTAAAAAAATTCTCCAACAATATTGATATTCTTTTTGAAATAATGGAGAGATTCATTAATAGTAATTAAATATTTTCCTAAAAAAGGACAAAAAATTGCTATTTTAAAAAATTTTACGAGAATTTTTCATAGAGTTATCCCTTTAATTGAGATGCAATTAATAGATAAAACTCAAATGTAGGACCTTTTATTTGTTACTAGACTACTCTGCCGACAAAGCCACTAGATCATCTTTAGAGAATCAAAGGTGTGGATTATCTCTTAAACCTCCATAAGTAGAGCATAACAAATTCTTAAATTTAAAGTTAAATATTTCAAAGATACATAAATTGGATAAGCACCATTTAGCCTTATTAATGTAAGGTATAAAAGTTTGAGATTGATATTGTGCTTAGTAGAGCTTTTTCTTGACTCTTAGTATTGATTACACAAACCTATCATGATAAAGGTCCAGTTTTATGTTACATTTGGAGCTTACTTATTTATGATGAAGCCTTCTTAATTTTGCAAGGGAATTACATTATAAATTAAGTATTGTGTGTGAAGAATATGTAAGAGATAAAAAAAAGTTTTTAGTGAATATGGTGTAGGTTATTTCTCTTTGTTTTTCTAAATAAATATAGATAAAGGAAAAGAAATTTTGATTTTATGAATGGAAATTACAAACAAAAGGAGATCCTCACTTGAATTACGAGTGATTTGGCCAAGTGGTTTAGAAATATTGTCGAATACAAAATATAATAGATTAAACCTGAAACCTGATAAAAACACAACTCTATTTGTCAAATGAATTACAATACCCAAAAGTCAAAAGTATATTAAAAGGTATTTTAAATAGCACATAGATAAATAAAAACTAATATATATAGAGCATAAGAAAAAACTCATGCATTTGAGTTTGATTAATTAAGTTACATATACAAAGAGAAGAAATGTCTAACATTGTTCGGAGACTTGCCTTATTGAAGTCCCTAGTTGAGCATTTCCACCTCCAAAGTAGCCATATAGATAGTTGGATTAAAAAAAATACATAACTGAATTATTTGATGGATAGGGGATGTGATACATCCCAAGATGCTCAAAGATATAAGAGAGGTAGAAATATATTACTAGACATGTTTGCGAACGATGATAAAAAAATAGATATTGCTATAAGGGATTGTAAGAAAGAGAGAGAAAGAGAATATAATAATTAATGAGAAAGATCAAGTAAGGACCAAGATATCTTGAATCGAATGAAAGGATGGAAAAAAGTTGATAATACAATGGGAAAAAAGTTGATGATCAATTTAGAAGGATTGCACGTTGTTTTCATTGACATGGGAAGCTAATTTTTTTAAATGCCCATAGCTAATATTTGAATATTAAGATGTTATGGGACATGTGTAAGATTTTTGTAATGCATACCTTTATTGCTTCTATGTATCATTTGCATATTTCTAAATGATTTTTTATTCTTTCTCTTTACTAAAGTTTTCTTTTTAAATAAATTTAAATGCTTCCTCCCATTTTCATTATGAAACACAAATTTTATCATGAAATGGTTAAAATAATTTGCAATAGATTTAAGTATATAGTTAATACTAGATTTCCCAACTTAATTAGAATAGTCAATGTCCTTATTATATATTAGTAGCCAGTGTAAATTATATTGTAATAATTTAGTAAAATAATTATTCAAGTAATTAACACATTGAATGAAATAACACAAGTATAAATTAAATAAAGTAACATTTAAAATTATTCATATAATATTTATAATTAAATATTTTAATAGGTCAATAATTATTGATACTTATCTAAACCAAATCACTTAGAAAAGTCACTCTCACCTTAGGGAGATTCTACTAATATTGGATCACATATTTTGGGATTAATAGTTCCTATCTAGAACATACACAAATAATTTTCTCAATATAAATACTCAAGTCCATAATGAATAAAATAATACTTAGCTCAAGTACTCTAGAGACATGCTTTAACATTATGCATTCAAATAAATTACATAACATATACTTGATACTGTTAGTCTAAGAATGGTTTTGACACTTGAGTGCCAACACACTTAACCACTTTCTACATTAAAGCCAAGTACACTATGTATGCTGAGCCACAGGTTGTGTCGAGTCAGGAAAGCCATCAGGTGTTGAGCAGCCTTCAGGTGCCAAGTGAAGATCAAGTGCCAAGTGACTATAGGTACTGAGTATGATACAAGTGCCAAGCAATATTCAAGTGTCAAGTCATAAACAATGCCAAGCAAGATAGGAACAATATAGGAGCCGAGTTACAAAAGGTGTCGAGCATCAGGAATCTATAAGTGCAGAGTAACTTAGAATTAGCATATGATTTTGTAACTTCACAAATTCAGATGTAAACTATTTTCATGGCCGACATATGATGAATCTCGAAGGATTTAAGTGATAAGATCAAATCATTTAAATTTCCTATGCAATCTACATGCAGCCAATAAGAAAAATGGAGAAGGCATGCAACCAATGATAGAAGTATAAGGAATGAGCGAAAAATAGAGATTCAATATGGATCATAGATCCACATCTAACCCTAAGTCTTCGAATGTCTTTATAAGGAAGATGAAATCTCATTGAATCAAGTAGATGGATGAAGGAGGAAACAAAAACTCTAGAGGAGTTTAGAATAAAGAATAAAAAGACTTAGTGGTAGAGATCAGGTGTTAAATATCCAATTAATCAGAACAAAGTAGGGGATACAAACGAGTATCAGATCTCAGAGGATCAAGGTCAGAAGAAAGTAGATCAAGAGCCTATATTCAACAATCAAGGATTGTAAGCTATCAGGTTTATTATACCTAATACTCTTTAGCCATTGTATTAGAAAGGAAATCCTGTTAGAATCTGAAAAGATTAATAACCCAGAAAACTAGTGCAAAGAGTAAATATCTAAACTATGAATGCAAATGATACAAAATCAAAATAGCATCATAGAGTTAGTCTCCAAGAGAGTAATGCAAATGCTAGAAGCAAAATAGCATTAAGAGGATGCAAAAAACAAGAGATACAAATACAAGCCAGGTAGCATGCTTATATAGTCTAGGAAGAGAGAGGAGGTGGCAACACCAACCAATGAGGAGCAACCATCTATTGGACTAAAGATAGCAAAGTATCTTCCCAAGATAGCTAATGGATGCTCACATGTAGGAAGTGACACCTCACAACCATTCACATAATAAGACATGCTTTATTAACCTAAGTGAGATTATTAAAAGTGTAGGAAAAAACCTATCAAAATAGGAAAAAATAAAAAACTACACTAACACCCCCCCATAAGCGAAGCTTAGGTGGATGTAGAAATGGGTCCTGGCAAGTCAAGCCTGATGAGGTACCCATGTACATAAGATTCCCCCAAAAGAGAGAGAAAAGAGACTCCCCAAAGAAAATTAGGACTCCAAGTGAGAGGAAGAGGCCCCCCCAAAAGATGTAGCATCCCGCACCTCCAGCAAAGCTTGCAAATTTTGTCCGATAGATCCACTTGCATCAAACAAGTTTTCTTCCCTTAGGAAAAAGGACAAGATCCCAAGTGTGGTTCCTCATCAAGGAACTATACTCTTCCTACATAGCTGTATCCCACTCAAAAATACCAAAAGCCTCATGAAAGGACTGTGGATTTGAGGCAGTAGCAATGAAGATATGTAGAGCATCTTGGAATTGTGAACGAGTCTGCTTGGTGTCTGATGGATCCCCAACCCAATCACCTGTAAACTGCAAGGTCTGTCTAGCCCAAAGTGGACCGAAAGATGGAGAATCTAGAGGAGAATCATCAACCTGTAAATGATGACTAGGAGAGGAAGGAGGTGAGTCCTTTGAATCACTCTCTGCATCAGAAGTGGAGGTAGAAGACTGCTCAAGTGAATCTGACCCATCGTGTATTCCAAGTGACTCCAATGTCAAAGTAGAAGGCAACCCTGTGACCATGCTTTGCTGGTTAAGCTGATGCAAGTAGTGGAAGTTAAGATGGCTAAACCACTCATGCCATAATCTGCTCACATCATTAAAGTGAGTGAGTGAAACAGTCAAAGGAGGATTAGGAACAAAGTGAGAAAACATATAGAGTCGTGACTGATGATCTGCTCTCCCAACTGCAACTGTAGAATCATTGTGCAACTCACATATCTCCACTGAACTAGGAGTGAACTCAACCCGCTTGTCTAAACCCGTGTGAGTGATCTGGTGTACCGATTGGAGATTAGTTGACAATGAGGGTACATAAGGAACATCATGGAATGTACCGTCCCCCACACCAACAGACCCTCTCCCACACACCTCAACAAGAGTGTTATCACCCATCAAAATAGAAGGCATAGTACACGGCTCCAAGGATGCAAGTTCTTCCTTAGATGAAGCCATTTGGTGTGAAGTACCCGAATCAAGAACCCAAGTGGATGGTGAGGAAGTGACTGCAAAAAGAGCCTTGCCCTTTCCTTTCCCCTTGCTATTTTCTTTTTCCTTGTCAGACCCTTCATTAGAACTTTGTTTGATAGACTCAGGAACACTGATATTATTCTTCTCAAGAATGTATGTCAAGTGATCAAGTTGTTTCTGCAAACATTTATGTTCATCATGACCAGGTCTTTTACAATAAGCACATTTGACCTTTTCTTTCTTAGGCTTATCACCCTTGGAAGATGGTGTATCAATAGTTGAAGAAACCAGCGTCTGATCCTTCTTCTCCTCGCTATTCTTTTGTTTCTTGTCCTTACTATTGTTGTTACTACTTTGTTGTTGTTGTTCTTTTGTGCCTTGGTTAGCAGCCAAGGCATGTGACTTAAAGGACTTAAGAATGCCCATCTGGATTAGCTTGTCCTGTTCTCGAGTGAGATTGACAGCAAAATCATCTAAAGATGGCATGGTGAATTGAGTACCAAGTGAACCCTTAGTAGCATAGAAGGTAGAAACAAACACAGAATATTCTGAACTTAGCTTAGAGAGAATACTAAGAATCAGTTGTTCATCTTTCTTTTCAATTCCACATTATTTTAACTGCAGCCTTAGTGATTTCAATTTGGTGAAGAAATCTTGAATTGTGTTGAAATTGCCTGGACTCAAACTAATTAATTCATTTTCCAACATATGACACCTCATTGAATCTTGTGTGCCAAATAGTGTCTCTAGCTTTGTCCATACTTCATTTGGTGTATCCAAAGACTCAATGTGAAATAGCAAGTCAGGAGAAACAGACAAACACAATGTTCCATATGCCTCATCACATTTGTTAAACCACTTAGGCTTGTCTTCATCTTTAGTAGGTTCAGTTTCAAGTCCCATAGTTATCCTATTTAATCCAGCTTTCTTTAAGTGAATTATCATGCGTGATTTCCACTCAAAGTAATTGTATGGAGTTAGGATGGGCATATTTGTTTGATCCATGATGAAGGAATGCAAAGAAATGCTAAAAGGAAGAGAATCCAGCCACGACAATGCCCCCCCCCCTTTTTACTCAATCAAAGAACCCCCCCGCCCCCAAAGAAATATGATTTGGCACTTTATTTTAGTGCATTTACAATTACCACTAGAAAGAGATATTTAGTGATCTTGATTTCAATGCATTACAAACCCTCATGAAGAGCATATGCTAAAAGTGAAACTTGGGCACAATAATCAAGGAAACAAATAGCACCACTGCGATCTACTCAAAAAATATGCACTTTCAAAAAAAGAATCACCTCGATACAAGGTCATATGAGAAAGTTATGATCCTCCGAAGTTTCCAAAATGAGAACTGTACACAGTCATGGCTGAGAATCTACAATTTCTGAAGAATTCATGCATGAAAATCAAAAACTAACTCCATTAGTGGATAGAGCACAAAAAAATAGCCAAGTTCATAACAAGAATCATAAAAATCAGAGTCCGTATGAGCAGGAACGAGACATTTGAAAACTGCATTCAAATATGCGGCTGCCAACGGAGAGGGGTATGGCTGTAGCTTTGCATGCTCGATTCTGAAAAATATACAACTTGCATGCAAAATCTAAAATATACCCAGATGGTTTTTCGGGGCTGCGAACAAAACCCAAAAAGCGTTTTTCTTGCTGATGAATAGAAGATGTTGCTGTAGTGTAAATCAGACGCCTTTAATAGTAAAAAACGGCTCCAAAAATCAGAAAATGACCCCAGCAATCAAAATATGACATGCAAATGCTGGATCAGCTTCTTAAGTCCATCAATGGCATTTTGGAACCTGCAAAACTGATTGAAAACTCCAAATATGCAAGTTGGTTGTCAAATTTGAGATTGAAACCCTAGAGAAAAATCATTTTTGTCAAAACTTTTCTGATTCTCAAGATCATCCAAAGATGCAAGAGAAGAGCATACTTCATTTTTCAGAAAACTACAATAAAGTTTATTAGCCCCCTCTGAATCTCTCAAATAAGGAAACTAAAATCTACTCTTGCACGTAGAAAAGCTCTGATACCATGTTAGAATCTGAAAAGATTAATAACCCAGAAAACTAGTGCAAAGAGTAAATATCTAAACTATGAATGCAAATGATACAAAATCAAAATAGCATCATAGAGTTAGTCTCCAAGAGAGTAATGCAAATGCTAGAAGCAAAATAGCATTAAGAGGATGCAAAAAACAAGAGATACAAATACAAGCCAGGTAGCATGCTTATATAGGCTAGGAAGAGAGAGGAGGTGGCAACACCAACCAATGAGGAGCAACCATCTATTGGACTAAAGATAGCAAAGTATCTTCCCAAGATAGCTAATGGATGCTCACATGTAGGAAGGTGACACCTCACAACCATTCACCTAATAAGACATGCTTTATTAACCTAAGTGAGATTATTAAAAGTGTAGGAAAAAACCTATCAAAATAGGAAAAAATAAAAAACTACACTAACAAATCCTATGATGATAGGCTAGCTTAATAGCTATTTTGTAGATCCTTTAAATAGGTGATTAAATCCTTTGAAAGGGTAGCACTTCATGTAAAGTGTTTGTAAATCCTCTAACCAAGTCACTATTGATACATTGTAAAGCCTTTAATAGGGAAGACCATCAGAAGTGGTTAAACATTATTGTTGCAGTAATTTTTGTGGGTATCATCCCCACCCCAATTTTACCTTCTTATTCTTGGAGGGTTTCTAGGTTACCAAAATCTCAAGTGTTATGTGGTGATGCATACTTATTTCTCATGATTGCTTAATGTTTATATGCATGCATGTTCATTTCAAAGATATGTTATTAAGGATTTAAAATAGGTCAAAAGCTAGTGCTTCTGATTCACTCCCCCCTCTTAGAAGCATTCTTTCCAATAAGATATTACAACAATTGGTATCAGATCCCAGGTTCTCTCAAGAAGGAGCCTAACAGCTTGGAGGAAAAGATCTAAAGATGGAAGTTTTCAAACTTGGAAAGATCATTGAGAACAAGGAGGTAGATGTGCATCTCGCTCTACAAAAAGTGGAGGAAGCTAGACTAGAATTAAGAAAATCTTTGAAAAGGAGAAACGAGATAGCCATAGTTGAAAATGATATACACTACAAGGAGATTGATACCACACAAGTGTTTTCCAATGGAGACACTAAAGAATTTGATGCAGCAATAGCAGAACTAATGGAGAAAAACAAAGTTCAAGTAGAAGAGATAAGATCTCTCAAGATGGAACATGAATCATAGGCCATAATGTTATGTGAAATCACTAAACAAAAGAAAAGAGTAGTCAAGGATAGAGTCATGATGGAAGATGACAAAAGGAATCTTGCAAAAGGACTAGAAGAAAAATGTACTGAATTAACAAGGATCTCAAACATGCAGATGGATACACTTGCCCAAATAATGAACCTTCATCATGAACTTAATATGAAAGATATTGAGATCTCTACTTTGAGGATGCAGAATGAATAACTCCAGAAGGAATTGAATAGAGAAAAAGAAATGGCAGAGAATCTCAACAAGTCAAGAAAAGCCATAAAGTACTTTGAACAATTGTTGAAATCCCCAAGATCCGTCCATGATACATCAGGACTTGGATACAATAGCACTGAAGTTGGTGAATCATCAAAGAGTGTTGAGCAAATAAGTGACAAAGGTAAGGATTCTAAACCCATTTGTCATTACTGTAATAAAAAGAGACATGTACTGCTAATATTTGCAGGAGTAGAAGATTCAATCAGCAAAACACACCCAAGAGCAAGAATTACTATCACAAGTGCAACATGCAAGGACATATGACACAAGATTGCAGATCCAAAGTCCCAAGGACACAAAGATTTAATGGACATTGTCATAATTGCAAGAAATATGGACATAGGGCATTTGAATGTAGATCAAAGCCTATGTGGATAGCAAATTAACCAGCAAAAGAGAATGAAGGTCACTATCATTGGGATTATAACACTAGGTACAACTGTCACTATTGTAAAGAGTATGGACATATACCCCAGAATTGCATAAGAACACATTTCAAGGGTAACTATAAAAGATGGTTGAACCAAACTACTTGCTTCACTTGCCTGAAAATTGGACATGTCAACAGAAATTGTCCAGCAAAGGCCAAGGCACCCAAGATTGAAGTAAATAAGGGCAAACACAAGATTGATGTGGAACACATAAGAACAAACATGAAGAAGACATGGCAGAAAAAGGATGGATCAAGTACATCCTATGAAAGGGTCACTTCACCCATGAGGTCAAAGATCATTTCTCATCTAACTAATTACAAGACAAGCCTATAGGGCTAATACATAAGGAAGTATCACACATCAGCCCTAAACCATGAAGAAGCACTGCAAAGTATAAATTTGCATAAGACAAGATGCTAAAACTAAACTTGAAAGATGATTCCGAGTGAAACTGCTTTGGATGCTGAGTTATTAACAAAATAAGTAGATGTCAAGTTGTAAAACATTTGGAAGCTGAGTGACAGGTGTAAGTACTAAAGTGCATTTAATGCAAAGTTTTTTCTGTCACCTAAAAGTAAAAATTGATTCATTTTTGAGACATTCAAACAAAGAGTGATTACCTTGAGCACAACTGAGCGATTTTAAAGCTTTGAACCAGTGATTCAGCATCTACTTAAGTGACTTAAGCATTTATCCAAGTATTTTCCTCAGGTGTCAATTTTAATAGTTTGAGAAGTTTTCTTTAATCGTTAAACCCTAGTTCAGATATAAATGGCATCTAGTTCAAAAATGACCCAAGCGATAGTGAGCCATGAGATTCAACTTGTCAGCAATGAGGTTAAGCAACCTAAGTTTAGACCTATACCAGAAGTTGCATACAAAAATGATCCTGCTGGTGCCCTATCCACCATGCCTGAAAAAGTTGTTATGGTTCAGGATGTGCGAAAGTGCTATAATTGTAAAATAGGAGCCATAGGAGATTTGGAAATCTTTAATGCCTATGACAAACTCTGTGAAAATGGTATCCTGAAAGATGAGTTTTTTGTTATAGAAAAGAAGGGTTTAACCAAAGCCATAGTTTTTCCAATTGTATTAAAAAATGAGTGGATATGCATAATAGTCAACAAAATCCATGATGAATCATTCTAGTTAGAACAAGGACCAGTCAAAATTACCAAAAAAATGGTTCATAGGGTTACAGGTTTTCCAACCCTAGATCGGCCAAAGACATTAAGAACTGGAAAGAAGGAAACAATTGAGAAGAACACTAGAGGAAAATGGAACAATAGAGGTATGAACATAGATACCATAACTGATCCCCTTCTAGACTTTTCTATAAGGATTATATCACATAAGTTTTACCAATTCAACAGGTTAAATAGTGTACCCTGAATAGCAGTGGATGTGACATATAAGCTTGTAAAGAAAGACCACACCTATGACCTTGCAGAGCTCTTGTTGCAAAATATCAATGAAAATCTTGGAGCTATTAGAAAGTCCAAGGCAGAACAGTGTAAATTTGGTTTAGTGTTGGTTTGTATGTTCTTCTATGCAATGAGGAATTCCCTTCATTTGGGAAAATTAACTAGAGTCAGAATAGAACCATTGTTGATCAAATTAATGATTTCATTACACAAATGTGAAATAGCTTTGATGATCAAATGTCTATCTATTTTGAGGATTTCAAAAATGCAATGAAGAAAAGAATGAGAATACCAATTTCATTGATAGAAAAGCATGTAAATGACATATTTTTTCTTATTGATATTGATTATACTTACATTCAAGCAGTCCTTCCAAGAACAAGATGGCTTAGACCATTGGGATATGAGCTTGATGTTGACCAAGCTTCTGCAGCCATCACAACATTACTTGCAAAGGAAATGGACAAATCTGCCAAGGCATTTGGAACATTTGACACTGTCAAATCAAGAGTTGTTACAAAACTCAAGACAGCCACAATAGTCAAGAAGAAGGACAAGTTGGTGTTGTGACCGCCAGTCACCATCGCCCCAGCCGGGGGCCCTGTTTCTATTTTTTTTTAAAACTTTTGCCAGCTTTTGCAGAGTGCAAGACTGAAGGAGACAAGGATTTGATCCCATTTAGGAAATATGCCAGCTGTTCCTGAAAATGTGGAGCACAATTTTCAGGAAATGAAGGAAAGAAATGAAGGATTTTATCCTTCATTCCTTAAAAAGCTTGCTCCCTAAAATTCTAGAGTGCAATTTTTAGGAAATGAAGGAAAGAAATGAAGGATTTTATCCTTCATTCCTTAAAAATCTCGCTCCCTAAAATTCTGGAGCGCAATTTTCAGGAAATGAAGGAAGGAAATGAAGGAAAGAAATGAAGGATTTTATCCTTCATTCCTTAAAAAGCCCGCTCCCTAAAATTTTGAAGCGCAATTTTCAGGAAATGAAGGAAGGAAATGAAGGAAAGAAATGAAGGATTTTATCCTTCATTCCTTAAAAAGTTCGCTCCCTAAAATTTTGGAGCACAGTTTTCAAGAAATGGAGGAATGTTTTGATGAAGGATTCTATCCTTCATTCCTTGACAATCTCGCTTTCATAAAACAACAAGCGCAAGTCAGTAGGAGTGAAGGAAATATTATGCAAAGGAAAAATCCTCAATTCTGAAAAAGCCCGCTCTTGTAAATTGGTTAAAAATTTGTGAAAAGCGGAAAATTGAAAATTTTGCAAAAAAATCAGAAAATTTAGAGGAAGGATGAATTTTCTTATGAAGTGAAAGTTGGATTCAGAGAGGAAAAGTGAAAAAATGATTTTCCTTCAAAAGATTGTTTTTGGATTTACATTAAAAATTAAATATTAGTTTTACTAATATTTAATTTGATTTTTTTTGAATAATAACCCAAAAAATAAAAATGCAGAAAAAGTTGCAAATAAATTTGATTTTTCATTTAAAAATGGAAGTTAATTAAATATTGATTTTTTTAAATTGATATTTAATTAATTAAAAAAAATAACAAATCAAAATAGAAATACTTAGCTTCATCATGAAGTTAAGAGCATTAAAGATAGCAACTTTTTGAATCAAGCAGCAAAAAGGCAACAAGTGGCACAAAAAATGGAAACCTTAATGGTTAAGTAAAGCAGCTGCCTAATTTTAGTCTGCAGCTTTGAAGGCATCTTTTTGAAGAATGATTTTTATAAGATACCCTCTCATTAATTTAGGCTCACATAGAAATTTGAAGAGCAAATTTTTTTTGAGAAATTTTTTGAAATTGTTGAGGAGTTTTCTAGGAATTCACAACAGAAGATTTTGAATCCTATTAGTAAGGAATTTTCTTCGGACTGAGTTGTGGAATTTTATTTTTTTCGCAGAAGTGTTGAAAAGTGAATCTTGAAAGGAGTATAGAAATTTTGGTGAAAATCCAAAATCTTTGTCTTATGGACAAGTCATATCTATTGTTTTTAATGCTTTCCTTTCATAGTCTTATGTATGTACGTTTTCTATTTTGCAGGAAAGGAAAATGGCAGAGCCCAGGGGAATAGGAGAAACTTGAGGACAATTGATAAAGAATGAAAGGAGAGGATTCTATCCTGAATCCAAAATCATGTCAAAGTGGACAGAAATTGGAGATACAAGTCTTGGCGGCCTTGATTTGAAAGATTTTAACCGAAGAATGCTCAGATATAATGACTATCACCCAACACACCTGGCTAAAAAAATTGTGAGAAGTGGAATTTTTGCTGCAGCTGGTTTCGCTCCTTCTTTTCAGCATCCAGAGTTAATCATGAAATGTACCAAGCAATATAGTCCTAGAGACAGAACTATCTGAGATTCTGAATGAAATATTCTGGCAGATTTTTCTCCAACATCCATTTCTGAAGCATTTGGAATTCCTTCAAATTCAAGGATGGTCACAAAAACACAAGAGCAAGCACTGAGAATCTATACATCTGGAATCAATTTTTGTGAAGAAATAATCAACAAAAGATGGTTGAAAAAGAATAGACCACATCATTCCAAGATTCCTAAAGAAATAGTATGGCTCGACTTGCAGAGGGAATATAGGGATATGGTCATGATGTTGAGTCGCATATTTGGCATGCCTTATTCTTATAGGTTTGAATCTTGGATGTGGTATTTTGTTGAGCAAGTAATGGAGGAAGGTGATAGAATAGATTGTGTTGGGCTCATAAGTGATAACCTAAATGAGTAGTTGATGAATCTAGAGCATACAAGGAGATTTTACATGAGCTCCTATGTCATCTACATGCTAGCACGAAGGACAAATTATGATGGACTACGATGCAAAGGACCAATTGGAAGCATAAGCCAACACCTCAAAGTCCATGAATGTTACCCATAGTTGCATTTGTGTTCAAAGGATGATTGCATGAGGGTTAATGATATATTTGCCATGCGCATAGTAAGAACACTACAAAAGAGGCCACATATAAGAATGTCAATGGGTGCAATGAAGTTGGTTGAAGAATATGGCACCTAGTTCATTCAGTTTCCTACCTTTTCATACATCCAAGTTCAAGGATTCTCCATGGATCCATACAAACTTCCCAGGTATCCAACGAATAAGATGGTCTTGTTAGAGCTTCCTCGACAACTTACTGCCTATGACAAGATTTAGAAAGGGAAGAAGAAGTTTGGATTACAGTTTCCAATTTCCATGGGAGAAGGGAAAACTAAGGTATGCCCATGTCTAAAAGCTGCAGAGAAATCATCAGATGAGCTCCACTTCTTTAGCCTTCCGCTTTATCCAAAGAGGAATGATTTTGATCCTTTCAACAAGATCTCATCAGTAGGAGGGTCAAAGTACCAACACAAGGTTCACCTTGAAGACTTTTGGGAAAATGCAAGAGAAGAGAACGAGATTAGAAAAAAATTGCATTCAAGACTACCATTGAACATTATTAGAACATGCAACATATTCAAGGTTCCTGATCAAATGCAGGAGGACCCAAATGTGATGCGAAAATGATTCAATCCAGAAATGATAGCTCAACCATTTGATTGGAAGAAGAAAGAAATTACAAATCTCGAAGCCCTTTCAAAACCAGTCTTAGATTTTACAAAGTGGTGGATCGAGCATAAGCTTGAAAAATTAGTTGCACCAGCTAATGGATTCACATATAGGTTGCTTGGCCGTAGACCACTTAGGGATGAAAGATCAAGACAAATATTTGAAGGGACTTTTGAAGAAAGGGGAACTCCATTCGAAGATGTAGGAACCAAGAAAGGGAAGGAGGTACCTCAAGAAAAGAATCCTAGGATTGAGGAAGTCATCTAGGAACCTCGAAATAAGAAGGAAAAACATGGAGATGCTCCCTCTTCTCCAAGTTGAACTCCAAGTGTCCAAGAGATAGAAACTTTTGAAAGGCATGATGTAGGGACAAGTATAAGGAGATTTGAGCAAGAAGAGAATTTGGATAGGCCAATTCATGATAGGTTGAGTATATATGCTTATGAAAAATCCATGCAAGAAAGAGGAAGAGATCAAGATATTGCTACAGAAGAAAGTCTTGCTATGATCTTAGAGCGAGAAATGACTAATGATGGAGATGGTCCACTAGAGGAAGAAACTCCAGGGGTAGCAATACATCTTCCAATTGCCGAAGCTATACTTCCTGAGGTTACAATGGATAGTCTAGGAGGTGAAGAGGAGATTGAAATTCGAGCGGTCCAAAAGAAAGAACAATTTGTAATTTCAGGGGACCAAAGTATACCCATTCCAAAATGGTTGAGGCAATGAATTCAATTCCATCAACAAAAGGAGGTTGATCCAGCAATTGAATTACATGAAATTTTGGACCGATCAAACCAATCAGAAGAACAAGGGAAAGTAAAAAGATATACTAAATTCATCAGAGGAGAATCAGGATCCAGAATCTTGCAGATTGTGACTCCCACAGTTGACAAAGGGAAAAATTAGATTGCTCCAGATGAATATAATGTTACAGAAGTAAATCTTGGTCGGGCCTCCCGAGAGAAAATATTGGAAGAATTTGATGACTCCACACAGGCTTTGAAGGATAGGCTGAAGAAAGTAGAAGAAGGGTATGAAAAGCAGAAAAGAGAAATTCGGGCCTTATGTCAAAACATCAATAACTTGCCTCATCCAGTAAGAGAGGAAGGTCCATCATTTGTCCCTCCAACAGGTATTTCCAGTGAAGTGGTAGGTGATATTGATAGAGTCAAGCTGATTGCTCAGGGTGCAAAGATTTGGATCGAAGGAATTCAGGAGGTAGCCTTCAAACATACAAAAGAATTAGTGCAAGTGCACAATAGGGCATTGGCTGCAGTCTCTAGGATCTAGTGCATGGAGGAATCATGGGTGGATGAGCATATTTACCAAGAAGAGTTGATTGTCAACATTCAGAGTCTGATGGATACCCCAAAGCAAGAATTGATTGATGGTTGAGTTATCAGCGAGGGGGATTTCTATGATTTTATTCGATGGTATAGTGCAGTGATCATGGCTAGAAATGTTCGAGAGCTTTACCAGGGAATCCAATTGATGGAAAAAGATTGTTGATAACATCAAGCAAGGAATATCAAATGTAGTTGCATCCTTGTTATCACAAAGATTAGGGGAAGAGGAAATGACAACTGATAATCTGAAAGTCAAGTTAGAGGAATTCTTTCAGCTAAACATATATGGAAGAGATGATTTTGAGAACTTCTCCATCTTCTCAAATACAATGCACACTACTAAGGACTTACTACAAGATTGGGATGAAAGCTTGGGAAAAGCAGAAAGAGCAATTGCAGTTCTAGAATTCAAGCAAGAATCTGCACCAAGCATCAGTACAGAGGAGTTGGAAATAGTATTAGATCGATTTCAATCTTTCAGGCAAAGAAATCAAGGATAGATGCATTAAATGCAAAGTGGGTGTGCATAGGGATCATTTATTACACCTCACTCCTTCTTAAATTAGCATGCATGGTGGGCATTTATTACCCACTACAGTACTGGATTCCTTATGGCATTAATGTAGATTCATTTCCCTTGTCCTAACCCTAATTAGGGTTGATGTTGCATGATCTCGGCCATCGGTTATTGTGATCATCCGGGCCACCCGTTGTAATCGAGGACCTATATAAAGGCCTCATTTCTCATTTGTAAAGGGCAATTTTTTATGAGATTGTTGCTATGAGTTACTGAGATAATAAAGTTTTCATTGGAGTTTGGTGAATACTTGACGTATCTTAGTTCTTGCTTGTTCTCCTAAAATTTCTTCAAGTAGATTAAGTTTAGCATAGTCAATGTGTGGTGATTGCAATGGAGAATATGATTGTGTATTGATGAATTCCTTTGGTTCATACTTTTGACGTTTTAGTGATTCTAATTCATTGTGTAAAATTTTCCTAAACCTCTTTCATGCATATGCTCAACTTCTATCATTTGTATACATTGTTCTTTATGATGGTGTATGCGGTGATATGAAAATCTTTGGCATAACCCTTGAAGATTGCACTGGTTCATGCTTAGTTGTAGTATAACTTGGAGAAGTGGAATTTAGTAAATTGAGGAATTTGTCCACTAGAATACTATCTGTTGTTATCACTACCCTTAGGATTAGAATAGAATTCCTGAACCCCATCCTATTTAATTTCTGCATATTTTGTGAAAAATCCAAAAAAAGAATCACTTCATTGCAAAACCTTAAGATAGCTCCCACATCCAATATGGCTTGAAATGAATATGAATAAACACGTAAGGCCCCTTGTGATCATCAGCAAATCACATCAACCACCGATCTTATCCACAGTCAAGACCTAGCATTAAAGGAACCTTGAAGTCATTGTATGATCTTCTAGCAATCTTAGCATACACAAGACTTTATTCAAGAGAGGATAAGATATTTTGGTATTTTGTTCTATTGTTTCGTGAGTCATAAAACACACATCAACAGCTAGTAAAGTAGATAAAGAAGAAATTTGGTGTCAAAGAAACAAGTGCAAAAGGTGAAGCAGAGGAAATTAGTAAAGGAAAAGAAGAAGGTGATGAAGAGAAAGATGAGTTCGAGCTAGAACAAGGGCTACTTGAATTATCACAAGACCAAGGTGAAGAGAAAGATGAGATTGTCAAGGAATTAGAAACCAAGGAAACACCCATCAAAGACAGAGTCATCAAAAGGAAGACAAAGACACCTCTTGCTTCTTAGCCTTCACCAAAGAAAGCTGTCGTGCAAATGCCCAAGAAGCCTACAACTAGAGCCACAACAAGAGCCTCTACCCAAAAGGCCAAAGAGGAAGCCACAAAGAAGAAGAACACAAAGGCAAAAGAAGAGCCAAAGAAAAGGAAAAGATATGTGGCCTAACTTGATATTGATGAAGAAGATCAGACTAAAAGGGTAAGTCATCCTCCTAAATCTTCAGTTGATATATTATGTGAGAAGATTAGGAATAGAGACTTAAGTGAAATGGAAAAGATTGATTTCAATAAGTTTAGTAGAGAGGAACAAAATAGAATAGAAGAATCAGTCTATGCATTAATGGCACAGTTCAAGTATACACCTCTTGAACTAGATGGACAATTGCCAAAGGAATTGTTTGAAACTATAGAAGATAGATGGCATTTCTATCTAATGATGGAGAAAGAGATGAGGGAATCAACCCTAGCAAACCTACTACCTAATTTAACAAAGGAACAAGTAACTCAAGCAGTCAAAAGGCATAGTAAAAGGCTTACACCTAAATAAAGGGCATTCTCCATCTTGCAAAACAAAATTGAAGAAGTTGTACAGAGAACTACAAGAGTTTGGAAAAACTTGTACAAGACAATTTAAGATGTCCTTGAAGAGGTATACAAAGAGGAAGTTGCAGCTAAACTTGAAGAAAGAAGGAAGAGGAGAGAAGAGAAGACAAAAGAAGAGAAAAAGGTTGAAGAAGAGGAAAACAAGAAAAAAAGAGAGGAGGAAGGAAAAGATGAAGACAGAGGTACTAATGAACAGCAAAGTGTGCAAGACACACAACTTTCACCTCCTAGCCCACCTCACTCTACTACCACACCTGCAGGGATCATAAAGATTAAGGATGTTGTTGACACCACATGTCAAAACATCAATCCATTAACTGCAAAGGATCTTACTAAAACCCTTGACCAAACAATTCTACAAGCACAATTGTGTACAAGTCCTATATTGGTCAGTGTGGATAATCTTCAAAAGTTAGTAGAAAAACTCAAAGAAGCCAAGGTGTCACAACAAGAACCACCTCAAAACATTCAAACTACTGGGCTTACATTTCTACCACCTCCATCACCACCAAGAATAGCCACTCAAGCTCATCAGGAGTTGAGTGCAACAACAGAGCTAGTCACAAGAATAATAGTTTAGACAAAAAGTACACCTCCAATAGCAATGACACAAGAAGAATCCAAGCAAGAAGAAGAGGACAAAGAAGAAACACAAGATAAAGAGGAGTCTGCAATACAAACTTTGGTTGAATTACCAAAAATAGAGACTCCCACCAAACCCAGTCATAAGTTGAGTATTGAAACAATGACCCTACATGTTAGTACACCAAGTTAAAGTTCTACTAGGGTAGCCAGGACCATTCATTATGGTATTCCTGAGCTTGATGAAGAAATTAAAATACCCTATTATGATTCAAGCACTCTAAATGAGGAAAAGATGAATGAAATACATAGTGCATTGGATAAGAGAAGGAGGCAAGAGGCAATGATAAAAGACTACAAATACAAGTAGGCAATGAATGAGATAAAAGATATATTCATGGATGCTTTTAGTCTTCAACCTCCAGATGCAAACAGGCCAATACTTGAGTAACTCTCTGATATAGTTGACCAAGTGAATAATGAAGACCATGATACTAATGTTAAACTAATGGAATGGCCAGAAAAGAAATTTTTAGACAAAGTCAACAAGAAAATAGCTAATAACATAATTTTGGGACAGGTTGACCTAGCTAAGAAATTGGAAAATATAAAGAGTGTATTAGGGAACATATTTTCCCTTTATAGAAAATTGTGTGATTTTTCTAGGTATTTTGAACCTTGAGAGTAAATTAAAGCTCTCTAGCATGCAACTACCCTCAGATCTTGCACAGAGTGAAAAACAATTTGGTCAAACACTTCACACTCAGAGGGAATTAGTTGCATTATCAGCAGAAGAGTCCACTATCAAAGAAAAGCTTATGCAAATCCAAGCATCCATCACTCCTCACTTGGAAGTATTACAAAAGGAGAAAATGTGTGTAGAAACAGTTTTGAAGAAGGATCCAAACATTTCTACACATGAAGGACTTGCTGATCTAGCAGCAGAGCTTGCAATCCAACAAAATTCATTGGATATTGCCTTAAATAACTGGGATGCAACTCTCCAAATACTCCTTGAGGTAAATAAGACATTTTTGGCCAAGCATGGCATTACTATTTAGGACCCTTTGACATCTGTATCAAAAAGGGGGAGATAATATTCTAAGGGGGAGATAATATTGTAAATATTGTGAAGATATATTAAAGAATATTAGGCATCATGGCACAAGACATCAGAATTCATGACATGACAAGGCATGATCAACTCTAGTGGGAGTTATAATAATTTTTGAGGTATATATTGTAAGTTACAACATTTCGATCAAAGTTTTTTAAACCTCTGTATATATACCAAGAAAATCAATGAATGTACTCATAAGATCAGATAAATAATGCTTAGTTAAGTGTTTTTGACACTCATGTCAAAGGGGTAGATTGTTAGTCTAAGAATGGTTTTGACACTTTATTGCCAACACACTTAACCACTTTCTACATTAAAGCCGAGTACACTATGTATGCCAAGCCATAGGTTGTCCAGAGTCAGGAAAGCCATTAGGTGTCGAGTGATCTTTAGGTGCTAAGCAGTCTTCAGGTGCTAAGTGAAGATCAAGTGCTGAGTGACTACAAGTGTTGAGTATGATACAACTGTTGAGTAATATTTAGGTGCCGAGTCATAAACAATGCCGAGCAAGATAGGAACGATACAGGAGCTGAGTTATAGAAGCTGCCGAGCATTAGGCTATAAGTGTCGAGTAACTCAAAATCAGCATATGATTTTGTAACTTCACAAATTCAGATGTAAATCATTTTCATGGCCGACATATGATGAATCTCAAAGGATTTAAGTGATAAGATCAAATCATTTAAATTTCTTATGCAATCTACATGCAGCCAAT
Organism: Cupressus sempervirens; assembly: GCA_028749045.1. Taxonomy (NCBI): domain Eukaryota; kingdom Viridiplantae; phylum Streptophyta; class Pinopsida; order Cupressales; family Cupressaceae; genus Cupressus; species Cupressus sempervirens. Next base: position 1,037,139,572 of record CM053785.1, read on the forward strand.
AAGAAAAATGGAGAAGGCATGCAACCAATGATAAAAGTATAAGGAATGAGTGGAAAAAAGAGATTCAATATGGATCGTAGATCCACATCTAACCCTAAGTCTTTGAATGTCTTTATAAGGAAGATGAAATCTCATTGAATCAAGTAGATAGATGAAGGAGGAAATGAAAACTCTAGAGGAGTTTAGAATAAAGAATAAAAAGACTTAGTGGTAGAGATCAACAGTTAAATATCCAATTAATCAGAACAAAGAAGGGGATACAAATGAGTATCAAATCTCAAGGTCAGAAGAAAGCAAATCAAGAGCCTGTATTCAGCAATCAAGGATTGTAAGCTATCAAGTTTATTATACCTAATACTCTTTAGCCATTGTATTAGAAAGGAAATCCTATGATCATAGGTTAGCTTAATAGCTATTTTGTAGATCCTTTAAATAGGTGATTAAATCCTTTGATAGGGTAGCACGTCATGTAAAATGTTTGTAAATCCTCTAACCAGGTCACTATTGATACAGTGTAAAGCCTTTAATAGGGCAGGCCTTTAACAGGATAGACCATTAGAAGTGGTTAAACATTATTGCTGCAGTAATTTTTGTGGGTATCATCCCCACCCCAGTTTTGCCTTCTTATTCTTGGAGGGTTTCTGGGTTACCAAAATCTCAAGTGTTATGTGGTGATGCATACTTGTTTCTCATGATTGCTTAATGTTTATATGCATGCATGTTCATTTCAAAGATATGTTATTAAGGATTTAAAATAGGTCAGAAGCTAGAACTTCTGATTCAACCCCCCCCCACTCCCTCTCAGAAGCATTCTTTCCAATAAGATATTACAACAGATACAACCTACTCTAGAGTTATCAAAAAACATGCACAAATAATTGATAATTGATAATTTCAATCTCTCTTGCAATAGAATCACAATAACTATCTAGGATTCTGAAATGTCCCTTCCTCTGATTTTATATGAAATTTCAAGCCTCTAATCAGATCTTTAAGATCAAACAACCAATCTTTCAAATATCCACCAATTTCTCTATAAACCTCAAATCGGGTATGCCGAAAATAGTGCCAAAAACTTCACAGCTTCACATATTATTAGTAAATCCGAAAAACCAAAAATCTGCACTGTTTAGCACAAAGACAAACTCTGCATGAGCATGCACATGGAAAGGCTTCAAACTCTCATCCTTAGCCTTCCTGGAAACCTGCAAACTTCCGTTCTTGGGTCTCCTTCTCCACAAGTTTGGCAGCCTCTAAAGAATAACAAAGAAATGAGCAAAAATCAAGTTCTTGAATCAGCCCAAAATGCCTCCAAACCCCTTAAAAGAGGGCATAACCCTAACTCATGTCCAAGAGGTGTTAATAAAATATATTTTAATAATAATCTTCATTTATTAGTCCATTAGCTTCCAAAGATTATCCCCTTTTTCCAAAACTTCACCTTTTTGGCCCTGCCTGCCTTAGCAAAGATTATTATTTTTAATTATTTGAAAAGGGGACATGACAAGTCCTCCCCTTCCAAATATTTCTTGTCCTCAAGCAATGGCTAGAAAATAAACCAATCAATCCACCTAGATCCCAAATGTAGTCATGAACTATACTATTGTCAATTAACACAGGCTCCTGCAATATCCTCTGCAATATAACCAAGAGGAATCTATAATCAAACTGACAATTACAGCTCAACCAAACTCCAAAGTCACAACTTCCATAGTTAGAAACCCATGAGACACAAACTCTTAGAATATCAAAACCCAAGTAAAGTGGAAAAATCAAACTGCCAACATAGTAAATACCATCAACGCATCTCACTGGCCTATACGGAAATGTACAATCCAACTCTGCAACAATGGTGAATGCTCTTGAATGAAACTGTACCGAGTATGGAGAATCCACACACTGTACAACTCCTGCACTCAACACAACTCTGCAAATCACTGGCCACTGTCTCATAACCATAACTCCCATGCACCCCTGATGGTGAAAAGCCATCACAAGATAAACAGAAAGAAATGGAACCCAAACCAAATTTTCCATGAACAAGTGATACAACCCACTGTGACTAATCACGAGCTAAGTGAGGAGATGCCATAGTCAAAGGAGTAGAATCAATAACAACACCCACTGAAGCATCACTCCAAAACTCCTATTCTAAGTCATGTATTATCAAGCTATCAACTGCAAAACCTATTGCCATGTCGTGTCCATCACAACTCTCATCCTGAGGCATCAAACTATCCCATAACTGATGATAAGCACTAGGAACCAAAGTACATCTCTGTATCATCATCTCACCAACATGGTCATCAAAGGTAAATTGATGAGCATACCTCACAATGTAATGTCGATAGAATGCACCAATCTCAGTTAGTGGCTCAGACTGCAATCAAGATGTAACTAACTGTAATCGATCACCAATCAAGTTGGAACTGACTACTACCTCTGAAGACATCGCCAAGGGAGTAGTATTACTAGCAGGAACCATGTCAAATGTTGGCTCACCAACATCACACATGGTCTTTGGTACAACATCTCTAGTCTTCATGCCATTAGTACTAGAGGTCACCACCATGTCAGGCGTACCACAATAATCTGCTGCAGCACCCAACTCAACTGATCCTGACTCTAGTGGGGACGAACCCGATATGCCAATGTTAGTATCAAGGATGGATGCATCCCCATCTCCACTGTCTTTGACAATCTCGACCATGGACATCCTCAGATCACTAGACGCCATAGCTTGTGACTATACAGAATCTGGTAAAGACTGTAATTGCTCTAGCTCCATGGTCACCTTAGCCAAATGAAATTGTGACTCCTTGAAATCCAAATGTGTACTCTCAAGAATCTCAGAAGTCACCTCAAGCTACTGAGTAAGCTCACTCACCTCATCTTCCTTGGCTAAAAATGCATCGTATGCTGTACTGCCCCATTCCATAAGATAATCTTTGTCGGCTACCAACTGCATATAATCTTGTCTCAAAGTTCGGATAGCCTCCCATAAAGAGTGGAACTCTGTCAAGGAAAGATAACTACCTCCCTACTCATCACTAGTAGGAGAACCCCATCCATAAACTGCTAACAATTGGCGAGAAACATCAAAATGTTGGCAAGCAATAGCAATGTCTCGCTCACTAACTCTCAACTAACTAGACACATGATGACACTGGCTAGACTGTATCTTACAAACCTCCTCTGACGCACTATCTAAAGGAGTATACTCAAGGTTACTGGTCTCTAGAGTATTACCATCCATATCATGCAAATCAACTCCAAATCTCAAGTATCAAAAACTCTAGCACTTTTATCCAACTCCTCTATACCTAAAGAAACCACCAAGGAAACTAAGTCTTCAAAACTGCCCACTACATCCTCCTGGATGTCATCAATGCCAATATGATCCTGAGACTCATCTGTACACACTGCCAAACATGAAAGATCATCAACACATTCCAGCAAAAATGGTCGACTAGATATATGAACAAAGCCCAATACCGGTGTATAAAAACTAATACCAACATCGGATAAGCTCCTAGCACAAGAAAAGAAAACACTGTGCAATCTGCTAATCAAATCCATGATAGTACCCAAACAATCACTGCTACCAAAAAGTGTTAAAGATTTCCAGTCAACTAAATCCCAAATGCCAATATAACAATCTCGAGTCCATATCTATAAACTATAATCAGCTGGTAACTCAAGCAAACTCCTCACCTGAGTAATATGACCAATACCAACTAATTCCACATACCTGTCTAACATTGTCCCTATATCCTAGATGTGAATGCAAGATGAACTTGCAACATTATCAATGTCCACATATGATCTACCATTCGCAAAAAGCTGAGTATTAGGAGTGCAAGATGAAACTAAACTCAATTCCATGCCATGCTTATCCCCATGTCTCTCCCAGTCTTGTAATGCCAATGGAGTATTTACCAAAGAAGCTTGAGTGTCCTCAAGCTCATGAGAAAGCCTGTCAACTTCCTCCTCCTTCCTCCTCAAGGCATCTGAATAGTCTCCGACAAGGCTAAGAAGATGGTCACGATCTGATAGAAGATGTAAATAACTCAACTTCATCGTTCCCATTCCTTCCCTAATCGCTTGTAAGTCAACACAACGAGACTTTGCCTGAACTCCCTTATGTCTACCCTATAATTGTATCATCTGAATGTGATCCCCTATCATATCCCACATCTTGTCATGATGAGATAATGAAGTCACAATACTATCTTTGTTCACCTTTAGTTGGTTGGACAAATCATGTGAAGTACTACTTGCCTCAACCTCATGTGATGAAGCATCTAACTGTGCCTGGTACTCTTTCTCAGCAAAGTCATGAATGCTCAATGTCTGCTCATCTCTACCAGGTATCTCACCATCATGCACAACAACATCCTCATAATCATCATCTAAACCCACTACCTCCTGTGGAAAAGTAGAATCTCAGACCTCTGCCTGGCTATAAGCTAGTTTCTCAAACTCCTCATGTAAGTTCTTAGTAATTGTGTCACCTGCCCTGTGAGAAAATCCTCCAAATAGAAATCTAGTCAACTTATCCACCTTAGCTAGGTTAGACAACATGTCATTCATCATACAGTAGTGCTCAACCAACTATTCAAACATGTCATGGCTTATTTTCTGACGTTTATCTCGAATGACTAAATAACCATCCTTTCTACTGTTCTGACTCTAAATATCAATTGTCCAAGATCATGTCCTATGAGACTCTATACTATACCTGTCCATTCTGGATAAAGTTGAGTGTAACCCCAATAGGTTATAACTTCTTCAAACACCAAGAACTAACATGCAATTGATTAGAAGTAGCATGCAACCATAGATTTTGACATGCAACTGATTAGAAGCAACATGCAACCACCAAATTCACCAAGAACTAACATGCAAATGATTAGAAGTAGCATGCAACCATAGATTTTGATATGCAAGATTTGGGTAGTTGTCAAAACTGACATGAAAACTTCTACAAAACCTTAGGCTGGCAAGATCATAGCTCCGATACCACTGAAATGTCATTTCCTCTGATTTTATATGAAATTTCAAGCCTCTAATCAGATCTTTAAGATCAAACAACCAATCTTTCAAAGATCCACCAATTTCTCAATAAACCCCAAATCGGGTATGCCGGAAATAGTGCCAAAAACTTCACAGCTTCACATATTATTAGTAAATCCAAAAAACCACAAATCTGCACTGTTCAGCACAAAGGAAAACTTTGCATGAGCATGCACATGGAATGGCTTCAAACTCTCATCCTTAGCCTTCCTGAAAACCTCCAAACTCCCGTTCTTGGGTCTCCTTCTCCACAGGTTTGGCAGCCTCTGAAGAATAACAAAGAAATGAGCAAAAATCAAGTTCTAGAATTAGCCCAAAATGCCTCCAAACCCGTTAAAAGAGGGCATAACCCTAACTCACATCCAAGAGGGGTTAATAGAACATATTTTAATAATAATATTCATTTATTATTCCATTAGCTTCCAAACATTATCCCCTTTTTCCAAAACTTCATCTTTTTGGGCCTACCTGCCTTAGCAAAGATTATTATTTTTAATTATTTGAAAAGGGGACATGACAGATTCTACCTATTTCCTAGAACTAGTTATAACCATGCATAAATCCCTAGCTCCGAAAAAATTCTACATATATTCTTGACACCTCATATTGGATACACTTTGTGTACCCCTTCTCTAAAGCCCGTAGCTCATCAAATCTCTTTTTCCTTCCCTAAATATTCTACATGTGCCTTTTCAAGTCTCACAAGCATGTTTTACATAACCTTTGAAGGGTTGTATTTCAAACCATCAAAACATTTCATAATTTTTTAATTAATATATTTTTCTAAGACCATTAAAACACAACAAACACACAACAATTCACACAAATGGGTGGCTAATTTCGTAGCTTACAAGATCTAGTAGAGTATGTGGGAGTTGACTAGATTTAAATTTGCATTTAAAAATAGAAAGGGTCAAGTCCATGGCTTAAGGGTTGACCCCATAATCATAGATTTAATCCTTGATAAGGAAATGATCAAATTCAAATAGACGAGTAAACTAGAAAAAATGTGGTAATATTTGTAATAAATAGAAAGTCTAAATGAATATATCATAATATATATCAAATTTAAACAAGGTAGGAGATAATTGTGAGTCTATTAGGACAGTTCTCCAAAATAAAAATAACATGCATATGTGAACTTTACCAATACAATTATACCAATTTCACCAAGTATAATAAAACAATTGAGTAGCGAGTTAGGTGAGCTTAAAAGTGTAGGGAACACCATAGTTAAGAGTGTTTCAGTTGTAGTAACGAGGTGGATGACCATTCGAGAAGGTCTAATGCTTCTCTTTCATAAGTGTCACCCAATCCAATCACTCCTAAGTGTTCCATTCATTCTAATAAAAATAGATATCTACAAAAGATGGATCAATAAATATGACCCAAACTACAAAGATGAACCCAGTGGCAAATATCACAATAATAATTTACACTTGTGAGTACAATTAAAAAATAATTGATTTTTCCACGGCAAGATGATTTACACACGTCAAGAAGGTTTACAGTTGTGAGCACCCGGTACATGATTTACACACGATAAGATGGTGACCACAAAAACTTTTTGAGTGGAATTCAATTATTTAGAGACTGATTCAATGCGCGTCTGAGTGAAGAGGAGAAAATTATTGACCAGTGGTAGACATCAGCCATGGCACCACCAAAGAGAGCCCAACTCCAACAAAAACAAGGGTGTGTTTTTCCATCATATTGTAAGAAGAAATTGTAGGGCCCATTTACCGTTGCACCAAAAGCCATGACTTTTAGTGAACATGGAACACTACATAATTAACCACCTATGGGCAGGGGAGCACGTCGCATCACCCAACAATCTCCCCCTCGACACGCATACCAAGTGCTTATGTGGGTCGAGAAGGCACCGGGGAGATTTGAACCCATGACCAAGCCAAAACCAGGCTCTGATACCAATTGTAGGTCCCATTTACCGTTGCACCAAAAGCCATGACTGTTAGTGAACATGGAACACTACATAATTAACCACCTATGGGCAGGGGAGCGCGTCGCATCACCCAACAGAAATTAGTTCCCATTGTGCGACACATTGAACCCGTGTTTGTGGAGATCGATGTAGCCAATTTCAAAGCTGTGGTGCAGAGCTTAACTGGCCATCAACAAACTTCACAATCTCATGATGATTGCTTGGGATTCCTCAACAGTGTTAATGTTTTTCCTCCTCTCTTTGATTTACATGACATCCATGAAATCGATAATCTTGATATTTCATTTGGGGTTGATAATATATGTACGCCCATGAGCTTTGTGGGATTCGAAACGGAGAGCATCGACAGCTTTAGTGGTGATTTCTTGTTTGGGAATCACAGTAATTACGATGCATTTGATGTTATTTCATGGACCACCTTCGACCAAGACATGTTGTTGGACTCTTTTCTGCTGCCGGACAATCAGACTTTCAACCTCTAATTGATCTCTTCACACATTTCGTCTCTGATTATTCTTTACCCTGATTTCTTGTGTAATAGACTATTGCCATGTAACTCCTCACTATTTATAGTGAGTGCAAACGAGCATTATTAGAGATATGCATGTATTTCAATTGTGTACAAGAAGCATGTCACTCCTGATTGAGTACAGGAAACAGAATATGGGCATGTTATCAATTAGAGATATGCGTGCATTTAAATTGTGTAGAAGAAGTTCCTCCCTCCATGTCGATGTTTATTTATCTAAGTTTCAGAAATAGAGAATGAATTGTACATTCTTTTGGATTTTGATTGTGCAAGTCTTTTTGGATTTGAGGATGGATATTTACGGAGTGTGATCTGAAATATTATGTAACAATAATTACACAATCAAATTTAGAAACAGTCTGTACTCTCTTTCATAAATTGTAGAAATCTACTTGTTTTCAAATAGTAAATGCTTGCAGACATAGCACATGACGAAAAAAACAGGGAACTCTTGATTAAGGTAGGGTGATACATGCATGTGATGAGATTTGCACTACCTACCCATAGGATGCGGTCTTCTTTCAATTCACACTAGTGGGATAAAGATGCTTTTCCACTCCCCACCACAAGAGCATAATAACTCTTCACTAGTATACTTGCATTGAATGAGCTTCAATTGTTAGTTATAAAAAAATATAGGTGAGCTAATATGTTGGTGAATACAATTTGATTTATGTATAAAAGATACAATGCATAAAAGGACGTGGACTATAATCAAATTTGTTTGAGATCAGATTATTTATTTAAATTTATAAATATACATTTATCAAAATATTCTTTTGAGCTTAAATCAAAATTAAATGGTAATATTATAAATATACAAAACATTCCTCTCTTGTCATAGTCTACACTCCTCTCTAGCTTTTTCCCTTGATCTCTCAAGTTTTCATCTCACCCCTTTATCACCCTATTGTCCAAATTTGGTGGTTTGTTTCGCTGGATTGTACACTGCCTAGGTTCCTCTTATTCTACTAGTTTCTTTTGGCAAGAACTCTAACCTTTAGTAAGATATGTTTTGTGTCCTATTCTACTTACAATTTATCATGATTTGTTTGTTACACAGAGATTTAGGTTAGAGCCTTTGCAGTCTATGTTAGTCTAATAAGAAATAATTTGTACTCTTGAAAAAGAGATAATTTGTACTATTTGGAGAAGAAATAGAATGACAAAGTTAAACTAAACCATTAAAACAAAGATAAATAATTATTAAAGTATAAACTAAACAATACTTAAACAGATAAAATAGAACCCAATTAAAAAAATCTTTATCATTTTAATACCTTCAATTTTATCTAAATTTAACTTATACAATTTTGGTCGATTGCTTTTTTCCCTTTTTTTCAAATCGTATTCATTACTTACGAGTTAGTTATATTTATTTAATTAATTTGAATACTTTTTAATCATTTGAACTAGACCTAAGCATCATTTTCACTTTAATTATGGGCCAAAGAAACATAGTTGTTGTTCTTTGGAAATCATAATTTTACTTTATGAAATGTCAGTCCAACTAATTGATTCGTACTTTTGGATTTCCAAGATACCCAAAAGAATATCATATTTATTTTTACTTTTTATTTTTGTGTGGTTGAGAGGTGCGTCGTATAAGCACTGTGCCAATTTCCTCATCCAAATCTGATATGTTTCCTGCCCCACCTCATTAAATCTGAAACAAACAAGACGGGACAAAATGCAGTACCTAACAAATACACTAGGAAAAAAAATGATAGGCTTTTTTAAATATTTGAAATACACGCACTTACGAGAATTATTATAGAATGTATACTCTATCTGTAAAATAGATGGAATCTGTAGTTTACGAGGACGTCAGTAATAAATATTCGATTACCTAACAAATTTACAACAAACTGAATATTTAAATTAACAGTGTTAAATAGAAGTGAATATTTAAGGCTCCCTTTGGTTGGGGAGGATTAATTTGTGGCATAATCAAGTTATTTTTTAACTAGATTTTTGAAAACCTGGTTTTGTGGTTTGGAAAGCCAATGGTCTGTTTGGTTGACACGGAAGATGAATATACCATGGACCCCACAATATTATTAAAACTTGGTTTTAATTTCAAATTTTACCTTTTTATTGGAAGAAACATCTCCCAATTTTTTTATCAAAATTGGAAGATGAAATTGAAAACCATGTTATAATTTTAACCAATCGAACACCCATGTTTTTCAGCAAAATTTGGTTTTACCCCTAATAACTCGATTTTGGCCCTCATCTTACAGCAAACTGAATATTTAAATTAAGAGTGTTAAAATAGAAGTGAATATTTAAATGCGTCATGGTAAGATCGGCATTCAAATTGAAATCATGCAGTACCAATTATCTTCAAAAATATAAATCTGTATATTTAAAGATGTTGGATATTTCATTCTGATGATAGACTACAAAATAAGATTAAGATATTGATTTTAAAAGAGATTATACATAGTTTAATCTATAAGTTTCTTACTCTAGTAAACCTCTTAAAATAGTTAGATCTTGTCGTTATAGAATACTCAAAGGAAATTATCGGAAAAAAACCAAAAACTTGGTGATATTATCAGCCTCAAATTGATAAACGGGCAGTTAAGGAAAGAATTCATGCAACGAAATCATCACAACTATTGATATTGATAAAATAAGAGATGACTATACTTGGCAAAAAATCTAATTGCAGAAACTCCTTTTGTATGACCACTCCATATGCGAACCCAAAGCTTTGTAATATAGGACGAGCATTCCATGATCTACCCAAATAGTCTCTCTCTTCTTTGCCATGGAATATGGTCTTGTCTCTAAGGGTCCATTTGGTTGCGGGAATATAAAAGCGGGAATAGGAATATCTATTCTGGAATACTTATTCTCAAATAGAGAATGGGGTTACGTATTCTTGTTCTTGTTTGGTTCATCCATAATTTGATGCGGAATACACAGACTCAAAAATTTATGTTTTCTAAAATTAAAAAAATTGGAATAGGAATATGTATTCCTATTCCATCTATTTAGGTGGATTACCAAATCCTCATTTTTGGGCCAAAATTGGAATACGTATTCCAATTTTTTTCCTATTCCTATTCTGAATTGGTGCATCCAAATAGAGAATTAAAAAAATTTGGAATATACATATGCCTATTCCACTTGTATTCCCATTGCCAAACGGGCCCTAAATTCCTCTTTTGACACTTTTTCATATATTCTCTCCACAACTAATTCTATGCTTGTAGTATTACTATAACTTTCAATTGCATTCAAGACTTTGGTTTCAATTTTGTACACCATGGTGCTATGAAGAGACGTATCATTATTATTATGAAGAGACGTATCATTATTATTATGAAGAGACGTATCATTATTATTATGCTTGTAAGCTAGAGATTGTGAAACCATATAATTGACCCTAATATCTTGCTAGTGCAGTGCATAAAAAATCTCAATCACATCTCCTCCTTGGTCAACCATCATAGTCTATAATAGCTCTTCTTCATAGAAAGAATACATACAAAGGAGTTTCTTGATGATTTTTCCTTTTTCTTTATTATCAAAATCTAGAAAATGTCCTTTATTCTAAGTCTCTCATTAAAATAGTTTCTCAAAATGTTGATAGATATCAAAGATAAAATATTTAAAATTTAAGTTCAAAAGATAATTGTTAACATTAACACACTCATACCATCATAATCCACCTTTTCTTCTGTTGTACAATACCTATAAGATTTAATAAGATTAGTTATAAATTTCATATTCTCTGAGTGTTCTACTGAAAGAATTTCTAAATGCATTAATAGAAAGTAATATCTTTAGGCATAGTCTCCTTATAATTTTTTTTAGTAAAACTCAGTAGGTGTTAAAAAATTTTATGATTATCTTAAATTGAGAGGTTTCATGAATTTTGTCAGGGAAGTAATGCTTAAATAATTAAGATCAATATTTTAATGAAGTTTGTGGTCTCGTCAAATTTTCTTATTTAGTATATTCATTTCACATGGTGAAATAAATTTTAAAATAGAGAAACTTTGTTGGTAAATTTTTAAAAAATCTGTACCATTAAAGAGTGATAGAAAAAAGGTCTAAGTTGGTGGGGTAATTATCTCCTCAACTTTTCATCCTGCTAAAGTTTCCAACTTCAAAATGTCGGGGATGTAAGTATGGAGGAAAATATTTGAATTAATCCTACAACAATCTTTTTTTTAATCTCGATAGGACCCCCCTCTTTTTCAGGCTCTCGAACTGTGAGTTCGAGAGTCGAGAAAAAATAATAAGATGTTAAGAGTCAAAAAAGTTAAAAAACACAAAAAATTAAAATTAAAATTAGAAAAAGACAAAAAATTGAAAAATTGAAAAAGATGAAAAATTTGAAAAATATATATGTAAAAATTATAAAATTTTGACAAAAAAAAGAAGAAGCTTATGCACAGGAGGTGCGACCCACACAGTCCCTCACTCGCACACGGTTGCCGATGGCGGAGGGTTATAAAACACCTACCTCACTTGTTTTCCATAATTCATTTCTTTCTTTGCGTTTCACTCCAACTTCCACAAAAGGTGAGCCGCTTCACTTTATGCGTGCATGATGCTTTGTGCATTCGCAGCACTAACACACTATGTGTGACACCTTTTGCATCTGTGGTGCTAACTCACTGTGCGTGACACTTTTTGCACCCGCAACACCACCATCACTATGCCCACAGTGCCATCAACACCAAGCTTGCAGTGCCAAAAACATTGCTCGCGTGGCGCTTGGCACCTACAGCTCCAAACAAGTTGTGCCCGTGGCGCCTAAACTCCTCTGCCATGCCTCTCTTTGCGACAACACGTCGCCATGAACCGTGCAAACTTGAAATCCTAGTCGTGCACACATCCACTTTTCCACTCATTTCTAAAATGATAAAAAAATTTAATTTAAAAAAATAATAATAATAATATAAAATTTTAAAACAAATAAATAAATATAAAAGAAAAATAAAATATCAAATATCAAATAAAAAAAATAGTAATAATAGGAATGAAATAAACCCAAACGGATGGAATTTTTTTTTTAATTCAACGCCCTTTTGAATTAAGCATTTTCTTTTGCAATTAGTTTTTATCTGTCAACTGACTAACATTTTTTCTCATAACGTGGAAGTGATCAAATGGCGTCCACCTCTACGGTAGCACCCAAACCCGTTGTATTCAAGTTCCAAGGTGTACCTTTGAAGTCAAGATTTCATGATGATCATGCAAAAATTTGAGATATTGATTTAGAACACACAGATCTAGGAGAATTCCTAAGAATTTGCAATAAACCAACAAAGAGATCAACCTTAGTATCCATGTTGATCTGTTTTGGGTTGGTGAACGCAGCTTCACATCCTATGTCAATACAAACAACTGAACTAATTATGGCCTTGGCACAACATTTGGTTCCTAAAGAAAGGCTAGTCAAGAGTGTCATTGGAGAGGTTGTGTTGGACCTACGACCTGACAATATTGAGAGGGTCTTCCATCTCCCAAGAGCGGATCAATTCATCAGGCTATCATATGAAACAACTAAAAGATGGTACAAGGACCACCAGAAGGAGGAAATTGACATCATACAATCTTCTTACCTCATTAAGAATCATCCCAAGGGAAGGATAATAGGCAAAGTAGACATGACTTGGAGATACATGAAGGAGGACATTGAATACTCTATCATTTTTTAAAGTAGAGTCATGGGTCTACCCGCAACAAGCCACCTCAGCACCTTTATGGTCAACTTCGTTAAGACCATCAGACAAGCAAAGATACCATTGGACTAGGCCACCACACTAAGTGAAAATTTGTGTGAGCAGTTGAGGATAATAAAGGACAAGAAGAAGTTTTACATGTCTTCTTACATGGTATACCTGCTCATAGTGAAGGCGAAAAACTACCCAAGTTTGTACAGGAGAGGTAGCATGTAGGACCCTAATGCCTGGCCATACATAGTCTACTCTCAGCTGGTGCAGAAGAAGCTCTCAACACAAAGCAAAGAGTATAGAATCATGAATGATGCGTTCATTTTTGTGATCATTCAGTTCATTGAGGGAGATTATGGGAAGAGGTTGTCTGATGAAGCAAAAGCATAGATCATAGTTCTCGAAGCCTACTTCATCCAATTCAAAATATTCACATATCTATGGATAGTTGGTGCCTCTATCAATCCTAAGAAGCTCCTGAGATATCCAAGTGAAAAATTGGTGCTATTGGAGATTGCCCAACAAATTGAGTTGGCATATGAGAAGATAAAGAGACAACAGAGACCTTGCTAGGCATGGTCATTGGTCATTGGACCATATCAAGTGAAGCGAAAGCAAGATATTTTGTCCTTCAAGTGGAAATTGGAGAATTATCCCCTTGAAGAATACAACTCTCCCTAGCCCTATTTTGACAATGTTGGGAGAGTGGAGAGTCTAGCAAGAAAATATTTTCACCATGAGAATGTTGTTGAAGATCACTAGATGAATGGAACAAATGGCTATGATGTCTGCATAAGGGACTATTGTAGGATGACGTTGTATCTAGCAGAGAAGGCCCTCTAGTTGAACATCCCGAAGGAGATAAGGAAACAAGATTCAAATGAGTTACTGAACCCTATGTTCAACGCAAACAAAATTGGTGAAAGACCCATTATGAACGCTAAGGTTGATAGAGAAGAGGCTGATGATATTAATCATCGAGTGAGGCATGTCATTAGAATGATAAAGGATTGGATCAAGAAACCTTTTCCACTTGATCCAATTCCTAATACAGTGATCTTTCATGCAGATGCCCACCCAGAAAGAGGTAGAGGGAAGAAAGTAACAATTCCTACCTTTGTGACACAGTCTCCTATTAGGCCAGAGACAATGTACCAGCTTGATCACCCAATTGGATATTATCACCCTCCTGAAAGGAAGGGAAAAAAAGAAGAAGAAGAGGACCTCTCCTCAAAGGATTTAGACAGAACAGGCTAAAGAACATGCGCCTCCCCAGAAGCAAGAATAGAGTGCACAAGGGTCCAAGGACACTAGAGCTATTCAAGTCCAAGATGAACCTCAATTGTCTGCTATTTTACCTAGCCAACTAGGAGAGAGAGAGAGAGAGAGAGAGAGAGAGAGAGAGAGATTCCACAAGCCTCCATTCCTCCTATGCAAGAAGAGCCAGGTTCTCCTTCTGTCCCAAAGAAACATAAGAAGAGGATCAAGATCCAGATGAAAAAGAGGCAAAGGATCAACAGAAAATTGGTGCCTTGCCCATCTATTCCTGAAACCATTCCTGAGGAAGATGAAGAGGAGGAAGAAGAAGAATTAGAAGAGGAGGAGGAACAAGTGCCCCTATAGGGAAGAACTCGGCTAGCTAGAGCCACAGAGTTGCAAAGGAGAAAGAGTGCCATGGGTACCTTGCCATCCACTCAAGCAAAACCCTTAGAACTCTCTTCTTTGGAAGATGAAGTACAATAGTGGGTGGATGAGCAAAGTGAAGAGGGCAATGACATTTTCTCAATGTAAGATTTTGATTTCATGCCCATAGGTATAGAATTAATTAGGGATAAGATCAGGGACATCCCTATAGTTGAACCTCAACAGGAAGATTAGATGCAAATGCTGCCAGATACAAAGGGTCCTGATCTTACTCTTCCATCTCAAGTTAGAGGGGTAGAATAGGGCTCGGTGACTCCTCCACCTCAGAGTTTGAAAGAAGAATAGGTTTAGAAGGAGCCATCATTAGAGGAGCGACTAGAACAAATGGCGACCGGTGAAGTATCAAAGTAGGGACAAATGGTAGAATATTTTCAACCACCTTGCCAAGAAACTAAGGTGCAAGCTACAGGATCCATGGAGACTGAAGCTATAGAAGGGGAGCCCTCACAACAAGAGATGACTCCAAGCAAGAGCGATAGGGGGAAGGAGATAGCAAAGCACGCCACTTCATCATCAAGAGTTAGGTCCTTAGCAATACATATCCCTAGATGGATCTGGAAGGAAATAATGAGGAGTACTAAGCCTCAATTTCGTGCTTCAAAGGATGACATTTGTGACATAGTTGAGATCCTGAATAAACCTAAGTCCCCATCACATGAGGTAGTACTGTTGGCATTTTTCACTAGCACAAGGAACCAAGAACTGTTTGCACAAGTGGCTCTCCCTCCTGAAGGCACAGATGCAAAAGGCCTTAGCCTCAAAGATTATGAATTGAAGGATATTATGTTGGGAAGGCCTACATGGGATTTAGCCTGACTAATGATGACCATTGGAGTCAAAGAGGTCCTCAGGCACATGGAGCAAGAGGAGGCCAAACTCTAAACACTTTGACGGTAGGTCGAATTCCTAAAGGGACATCTACTCGAAGTTGTTGGTCCTCTGGATCCTAAGCACCCCAAGCATACTCTAAATACTATACTTAGGGAAGGGGGAGTTGTACAACTTGATCCATTTTTGAAGGCTTGTCAGGGGTGGCGAGAAAGCCTTGAAGATAAAGGTGTTATGATAATCATAGGGAATTTGAAGTTACTTCATGCTACACAAGAGAATGTGAATAAGATTGTAGCAATTTTGAAGTAGGATACCAAACTCGAGGATTTTGTTGATACCCGAATTGAGGTAGACAATTACAGACATAAGGTAAAAGATAAATATGAGGCTTTAAATCTTTTGGATGTAGCTAAGATTATTGAGATGATAGAGAAATTCAAGGGGAAACATCCAAACATAGCTTTGGGATGAAGAACAACAAAATCTAGATGCCAGAATTTCAATTTTGACACTCAGTAAAATTTTGAGATTTTGACCCAGTCGAGGCCCACAGGTGTGCAAGTCCACAACTCCATAGGTGCATAGGTACGCAGGTCCGTAGCTCCACAATTCAGAGGTGCACCAATAGTTAAAATGCTTGTTCCAAAAATAGCATTTTTCATGCATCAGAAATGTATTTTGACGGTAGTTTAACTTTGACACACACCTAGTAAAAGACTAACTTCCAATTTTGGCACCTCTAGACACTCCTACTTTGACTAAAGGATTCCTCCTATTTTCTCTCTCATATTTTCTTTTTTTTTTGACATGTAAAGGGCTCATGCATCCAATTAATGAATAAAATATGGATGGAGTCCCTCTAAACACTAGATTAATTGTTAGATTGTATATATTTAGTTTGTTTTATTGTTTAAAAGCATTTTATTGCATGAAGAATATCTCTCACTCTCAACACAAATTGAGGAGACAATTTCTTATAAATACCCCATTGTAATATATAACAAGAGCCACCATTATTATGCAATAAAAGTATGCTTTTGGTGCTCGAATTTGGAGTGTAGTGATTCTTTCCTGAATGTGTCATATTTTTGTGAATTATGTTCATGAGATTGTGATTGAGCCAAAGGTTTATTACATTGTTTTTGGTTGTGTGATCTATTAATTTTGGTGTTTGTTATAGTTTTACAAATTTTTTTGATGTATCTAGCTTGAGGAGAGATCACAAATTGTGCCTGCATAATTCTTTGTCTCGCATGAGTGCACTTTCTATGGGCTTGTGATTTGATAAAGAGTGAAACATCATTCAGTTATTAAAATTTCCCATCGATGATTACATCAGTGGATTCTAGGAAGTGATGCTCCTTTTTTCATTAGTTTCCTACCGATTTCTTCAAAAGTTTAACTCGCAACATGTATTTTCTATAGCTTATGTCCATTAGGTTTTCAATTTCATGTTATTTGCTTTCAGTTCTATTATTTGCTTTGCTACTTAGAATAGGAATTCATACTAGTTGCATTGTTAGAATTGCATTCATAAAAAAATAGAAAATACAAAAGCATAGTTCTTTTGTGTGTTATTTTGAGACAACGAACAGATTTTAGTTCATCAGAGATCAAATAGAACTAGCAAAGGCCTCCTCGTGAACAATCACATTTATCTTCAACTAAGCAGATTTTGGTATGTCGCAAGACAAATATGAAACCTTGGAGTTGATTCCAAAAGATTAACTTTTCATGAGAGGAATTCCGCAAAGGATTCCTACTGTTGGCCTTGTGCATAATGACCGCCCAATAGTGCCCAATTTTAAAATTCTTATACATCAATTTTTTGAGTTTTTTCTATGATTTTTAATGGTGATAGCAATATTAGGAGATGAGAGCTCGATTTTCAAAGCCCTATTTACCCCCCCTCCTTGCCTCTACCACCACCCCCAATTGATTTATTCACTCAGCCTAGTATTTTAATTTTTTATTATTATTTTATTTCATTATTTTTAGTTTTTTTCTTAAAATTAGATCAATTTATTATTTTTTCATTATTATTAGTTTTACATCTCTAATTATATTTTTATTGTATTTACTTTAAAATTTGTTTTCTTTACGAAATTTAGTATATAAAACTTAGAATGGGTAAACTATAAACAAAAACATAAATCATAGTTTCAACTGATACTAAAAATATAAATAAAACAAATTAACATTAGGTAATTTTTTTTTTTTTTTTAAAACTTCATTGCACAAAAGAAATCTAGATTTGAAAACCCTAAACTTAGAAATCCGAAAAACATAAAAATTCACATTCATATCCTATTGTCATCAAGCTCCCTCCTTTCTTTCTCTTTTCATCCCCATTCATCATTTTCAAAAAAGAGAAGGTAAGAGAAAAAAGAGAGGGACTTTCTCTCTCTCCTCCCTTTCTCTCTTCTTACCCCATCTTTCTCTCTCCTCCCTAGGACCTATATTAGTGATGATGCAGTGCAAGGTAGAAGAATTTCCAAAGGAGATGTCCAAACCCCCAACAAATAACCTCATAGCGAAAACACAACAACAAATTACAATAATACAGGATTAGATACCAAATCACATCTATTTATTCATATAATAACTGATTACATGCAATATGCTCAATTGTAAGGCCTTTCTGGTTAGTGCCAAATACAAACAATAATTACAATATCAGTTCTACAAGATCCCACAAGATCCAACTCACAAACCCAATCCCAACTAGTTTAGATCCACAACTAGAAAAGAACACCAAGAAGAATCCACACTTGTACCCTTAGGTCCATCAAGAAATCCTATGGTTCTCAAGCCACAGCTCGAGCTCTTCAAAAAATGCATCTTCTTCTCCATGAAAGATTCCCTAATACTCAGAATCTACCTAAAGACTCTACAAGACCTCCTACTTATACCCAACTAAGCCACAAGTCAACCTAGTTCATTACAAAGTAAATAAAATCCCATACATTAAATTTATGTTGAGCCACAATTTAGCTACAACAAAAATTAAATACACATGCATAAATTATATGCAAAAATTTGGCTCATAAACAACTCGGCACCAGCAATAACCAAGACCAAGCTGAGCATCAAAAAAACCAAGTTTAGCACCAGTAAAATCAAAAGCACTACCAAGCTCCACAAACCATGCCAAGCTCCAAGACCATGTTGAGCAACATAGAGTATGTCAAGCTCCTAGGCATAAACTATGCTCAATAGTGACTAAGCACCACTCCTTCGATGATTGAGGCCACAACCAAAAACTATAATTCCTCCAACATGTAGGATTGCATGAAATCCTAGGATGCTCCTATGTCAGCCACCGCAAGTTTGAAAAGATGTTCTAGAAGTCTGACCAATATCTTCTGGGATTCAACACATCAAACCTAAATTGGTTCTTCACATGCATATCCTCTAACTATCAAACTTGTACATTCTTTCCCTTGTTCTTCTTCTTCTCACATCCATCCTTTATGTGCTACAAGTTTGAGTTCCATATTGATCTCCAGCCTTATCAGAATCTTCCAACTCAACTTAGCTACCAATACTCAGGTTCCTCCTACTAAGCTCTACATTCTGTAAAGGAATGATTGAAAACTTCCTACTACCTTTCTCAATGGTAAACACATTCTTGACATAATCATGCACAACCTTGCAATCATACTGCCAAGGTCTACCAAGCAATGTGCACAATATCACATAATACTTGATCCTTATACTTCCTAATCTGGAAATCAACAAGGCATTGCTCCCTCACTTCCATAGCATGCACAACTTGCAACCAGTCAATCCTATAAGGATAAGGGTGTCTAGCTCTCTTCAAACCAAGTTTCTAAACCATCTCCTCTGCAACAAGGTTATCAATACTACCACCATCTTGAACAAACTAGTCCTTTAACAAAAGTTTAGTGTCCTCTGACCAACTAGTACTTACCAAGATAGTAATGTCTCTCCTTACTCAGGTTGATTTTCTTAGACAGCAACATCATTTACAATAGCAGTTGTTCTATGAGGAAAACATTTAGAAGATCTATGTCATTCTTTTCCACATCTAAAATAGTTACCTTTGAATTCACCTCTACCTATCCTTATCTTCCGATCAATGGGTTTTGGTTCACCTTTTGCACTTGGTTTAGCTTGTGCCAAGCTATCCTTCTTCTCCTTCCCTCTAGCATTACCTTGAATTTTCTTCTTCAATTTATCTTCTACCTTCCAAGAATACTGATAAGCATCCTCAACTAAAGAAATATTCAGCATGCCAACTTTATCCTAAATATTGAATCTCAAACCATTAATGTATCGAGCTACCTTTTCCTTTGACAATTCTCTATGCCCAGACCAAATAGTCAACTTGTAGAACTCCTCAGTATAATCTTTCATAGTCATATCTTTCTACTTCAGATTTTGCAACTTCTTAAACAACTCAAGTTCATAATGAACAGGAATGAACTTAGCCTTTAGATTAGTCATCATCAACCTCCATTTCATGATTTTAATTTCACCTTCCTCCTCTCTATCTCTTTGCAATTTCTTCCACCAAAGAGCAACATGTCCTTTCAACTTAGTTTGTACCAACCTCACTCTACATGGATCCTCAATATCCTCAAGCTCAAAGTAGTCTTTGAATTAACTACTCCAATCAATTAGTTGTTTAGGATTCAAAGTACCTAGGAAATTATAAACCTCCATCTAATGCTTCAACTTTAACTGAGATCTAGGTCTAGTAAACTGACTAGCCCTAGCTCCAATAGTTCTCTCCACATGTCTAGTTTTGTCCTCACCACTAGATCCAACAACTTCAATGTCTTCAAAAAATTCCTCATAGCTACGTTTAGTACCCACATACCTAGGTAGACCACCTAAAGCACTCACAATTTCAGCAATCATGTCTCTCTTCATCGACAATGCAATCTCAGATCTGAATTGTGCTCTAATATTCTCTGAGATCCTTTCTTCCACAGCATCACTAAGATCATCAATTTCCCTAGGGTCAAATCTTCTTGGAGTCATCTTCCAAGTTTTATTTTATTGTTTCAGACCCTAAGAAATAGATCCACCAATCCATAAGATCAATCAGTTGCACAAGATCAATCTTTTCCAACACAAGATCCTAGTGCAATTTGCCTCAATTTTGGTGATTTGTCCATGCACTTAGGAACAATCTTCACTCTAATACCACCTCACATAGTGCAAGGTAGTAAAATCCCCAAAGGAGATGTCCAAACCCCCAACAAATAGCCTCACAGTGGAAACACTACAACAAATAATAATAATGCAAGATCTGATACCAAATCACATCTCTTTATTCATAAAATAACTGATTACATGCAATATAGCTAGCTATAAGGCATTCCAAATTAGGTCCAAATACAATTTTTTTTTACAATATTAGTTCTACAAGATCACACAAGATCCAACTCACAAACCCAGTCCCAGCTAGTCTAGATATACAACTAGAAAATAACACCAAAAAGAATCCATACTTCTACTCTCAGGTCCACCAAGCAATCCTCTAGTTCTCAAGCTACAACCCTATCTCTTCAAATTTCACATCTTCTTATCGATGATGGATCCTCTAATCCTCATAATCTTCCTAAACACTCTACAAGCCCCCTTGCTTATACCCAACTAAGCCACAAGTTGACCTTATTCATTAAAAACTAGATTAAATCACATACATTAAACAAATGTTGAGCCAAAAATTGGCTACAATAGTAATTAAATAACCATTAAAAAATTAAATGTCAAAAGTCAGCTCATAAAAAAGTTGGCACCAACACAAACCAAGACGAAGCCGAGTGTGAAAAAAAAAGTCGAGCACTGCCAAGCTCCATAAACATTGTTGAGCTCCAAGACCATGCCAAGAAACACAAAGTATGCCAATATCCTAATCAATAACTATGCTCAATAGTGACCAAGCATCACTCCTTCGATGACTGATTCCTCAATGATAAACCAAAATTCCTCCAATATGCAGGATTACAAGAAAGCCTAGGATGCTTCTATATCAAGTAATGATCTTCTCATATAAGTCCATGTATAGAAATTAATAAATTCACTTGTCTTAACCATTCATTTTAAATTACATGGAGGATTTTTAGGTATAATCCATAACAAAATCTAAAAAATTCCAAGCATTATATTTGTTTCCATGTGTTAGTTTTTGCATGATTTACGTGTGGTTTCCCTTTCAATGTTCATCTAAGATAGAGGATGTAAGAGAATAAAATAAATATCTTAAACATTTACACCTTGATTTTATATCACTTGAGTATTTTGTATTTACATTTACATAATGGTAATTGGATGACTCACAAGAATAGGTGACAATCTTGATCCCATAATTGATATTGGACTTATCCATTATCTTAAGTAGTCCTACTTTGATCGATATGATTCTTTCTACTAAGACTAGTTCCTATGTCTCTCTCTCTACATATATATATCTATTAAGGTCACATCATGGCCTAGCTAAAAAATTTGAAACTTAGAAAATATTGTTCCCTAGGCTAACTACTCTAGAATTTTATCGTTGCCCTATTAGTTTAAACAATAAAGACATTAAGTTGATATCTTAAGGAATTACATGTATAGATAGTTCTATGCAATTAGCTATAATTGAAAGATCATCTTCTTGAATTAAAATTTCACTTAGAAATAGCATATACACTAAAAAAACTAGAGTTGAAACTCTAGCATAATATTACACCCTAGGAATTATATTTAATTTTGGTTTATCTTAAGATTTCATATATTAAAAAGAGGGTTTGACCAACATGAAGCATGCTAACAATCTCTCCTTTTTATAGTATGCATCAATATATTTTGTAGTGCCAAAAAAATAGAATACCACATTGACAAAAGATATTGTGTCATGTGAAGGAAAATCATAAAATATTATATTGTGTGTGCAACCTAAATTTGTAGATCAACCTAAAGTCTCATTACAATTTATGATGCTTAATAGATTACACATCTAGTTTTAGATTATTTTAGTAATTCAATACCAAACAATAAATCATAAAATCACAGTAATTATGAAAATGATTTAAATTTAAAATGTAAAAAAAACTTTACTATAGTTCGTATATATATTTATTTCAGATGTCTTTCAAATCTATTATTGATCTTCAAAGTAGGAAATCATATTGATTTTTATTATATCTATTATGGAAATATTTACTCTTCATGGTTTTCAAAATTATTATTTCTCCTTAAGTGATCTGAAACTTCATTAATCCAATAATTATAGTTTGTGTTGAAGGTTTTACTATATTAGATGTTGTGTCATTTGAATTTGTCTCTTTCTTAAATTATCATAAAAGAGCTTGAAGCAATATTGGACAAACTTAGATGAATGATTATCACTCATATATATAAATGACAGTTTCAATAGTTTTTGATCCTCTTATGTACTAGCAAGTGCATGCCTATAAACTATATGAACAAAAATTGCTACTTGCACTGAATTGTAATATTCTGATTTTACCTCATCTTGGGGTGCAAGTGTGTAGTTATTTTCAAAGTCAATGACTGAAAGTATAGTACCAATTGGAAACTTATTCTTTCATATCCTAAATTTTCCATCAAGCCATCTAGCATATTGAGAGTGTTTAACATATTCTGGTATCATCACACACCAAAGTCATTCATAAATGCCTAAAAACTAACATTTTTATGTAACTAGATCACACATTCTTCCAACCTTCCCATCC
This sequence comes from Cupressus sempervirens, assembly GCA_028749045.1. Taxonomy (NCBI): domain Eukaryota; kingdom Viridiplantae; phylum Streptophyta; class Pinopsida; order Cupressales; family Cupressaceae; genus Cupressus; species Cupressus sempervirens. The sequence goes on from CM053785.1 coordinate 1,037,163,089, forward strand.
TTCAATGGATATTCAATAGCTTTAAATCTTTTCACATGATTAACTAATTGTTGTCCAAAAGTAGTCAAATAATTTTCATGCAAACATTCATCTAACAAAGCAAGATTGTCACACATATCACATGTACTAGAAAGACGTGCATTGAAAATAAAATATTGCTCATTAGGTGGTTTACAAATAAACTTGATATGAAACCCTTTATAGGTATAGGTGGTATTTTTATACCACATTAGTGCAAGATTTCTTTACTATGCATGGTACTACATATTAATTGAAATACATCATAATGGTAATGAAATTGATACTGAGTTTTACAACAACATCTGACTCTTTCCATGTTAATCCTTACATACCATGGTTTACGCTTTTCAAAAGATCTCTAACTAATTCTAATAGTTAACACCTTATCATCTTTTTTTTTCTTTGTCTTTGTGTCTGAACAATTCAATTTGAATCATGTTGAAAAGCTGTTTAGGATGTGGATCATGTATGTTTGAGCCAACTCTCAATTTAAGAATGTTGGTTAACATTTTGTCTTCATTATCTTTTTTGTTTATACCTTGACTCTTTAACTTGCCCAATGGCTTATGGAGGATAAAGAAGTTAACAACAGAATGGGTCAATCTAGTAATCTATCAAGGACACCTAAATTGAAACGTAGAAATCCCTTTTGAATGAAAGATATGCAATAAATTGTTTTGTTTGAGTTTTGGGGGCATGCTCTTAACTAGAGAGAAGAAGAGGCAAAAACCAAGTTGTTTAACACTTTAAACAACCTAGGTAGTAGAAAGGGGGACTAACTCACAACATGCAATCTACACTAACCTAAAAAGTAATGAATTGAAACATGTATAACCAAGTATGAAAATAGGAAAAAAGGATGAGATTTCTAAATAAGTAATTCCTAGATTACATAATTAGCTGATGTTTTGACAATACCCAAATTGCCTATCTCTTAGTTACTCCACACACTAGTTTGTAGCTTCCTTATGGAACAAACTATACAAGACACACAAACTATGGTGTACAACATAGAGAATAAAAGAGATGCTTATGCTAAAGAAAGTAAGACATACAATCTATTGAAAGAAGGAAACAAAAACAAGTTCATTTACACTCATTCAATTCTCAACATTAACACATTCATTCCATACACTATACTGAAACTAAATGAACAATAAAACTTGAAATGGAATTAGAGTCACACATAGTAGTCCCAACTATAGGGGTTTTCCCAAAAGTAATTTTGTCGATCTTATTAATTTCTCAAAAGGTTACATTTATAGGCCTCCTCAAAATAGCTCGTTACTCTAGATAAATTCTTAGCAAAGTATCTTTGAACAGAAAAGACTAAAAATAGGGAGAGATTGAATCATTTTTCATTATAGAGACTGACAAGATGCTAGGAATGGCTATAATTAGGAAAGAAAAGAGGTAGAATGGAAGATGTATGAAAAAACATCAGAACATATGAATGCCTTTTTAGAAGTAACTTCTTTGGCTCTATAAGCTTTCATCACTTCAGTTACTTTGTCCAAATCTTCAATATCTAGAATGATGATGTTGTTGGCTTGGACCATCCAGTAGTCATTCATCTCAATCAATTCATCTATTCCAATGACCCTTGACTAGAATTTCTCTGATTCTCTCCTTATTATTGCATCTATTGCTTAGAGTTCCTAGATCTTAGACACTTGGAAGTTGTTTGGGTCAATGGATTCATCAAAAAATGCCAATTTTTTTTTTTTTTATTCTCTTAATATCCACGAGCTTTCCATTAGCAGACATAAAGGACTCTATGAAAAATATCTTGAAATATTATTCAATACTTTCTCAATGACCTTCTGCACTAGGTCATGTACATCTTTAAGCTCATTGGGAGGCCTCATGGACATTTCTATAATAAAATCCAAGGATTGTTTAAAGTGAAAGAACAACTCCTTTCCTATCTTGAGAATCCCATGAGTAATGGCCACATCTATCTTTGTGTTAATGACTTCTTGTAGAAGGGCCAATTTCTCTATTAGCTTGTTTGTTGCCTTTTGTACGATTTTCTAATGATTTGAGGTTAACTCCCTTAGTTTAAGGAGTATTGAAAAAGGCCTAAGTTAGTGTGGTAATTATCCCCTCACCTTTTCATCCCACTATATTTTCCAACTTTAAAATGTGGGGAATGTAAGTGTTGAAGAAAATATTTGAATTAATCCTACAACAATCTTTTGTTTTAACTCAATAGGACCTCCAACTCCATATAAAAAAGACCCTACTTCCCCCCTCATGAGATTGTACCCTAAAAGGCCAATTTTCTATAAGAATGTATTAATAATTAGCAATTTCAAATATACAAGAGAAACTTTCTAAAAGTAGTAAAATATTTTGAGAGCAGTAGAAGAATAAAACTAAAAGTCTAGAAAGTCCAAATAGATCTAATCACTTTTGGACCAAAATGAGTGAAAGAGGTTTTTATTAGAACCCAAGAAAAACTAAAACCGATGACCCCATATAATTCATTTTACCTGGCATTCCTAGAAGATTGATCCATCTATAGATCTACCACTAGCTCTATGGCACTCATGGCCACTGCCAAATCTTTCCTTGATAGAATCAATTCCTTTCTAGTTAAATATCTCTATAATCATATTTTGAATTAATTCAACTAGTTCCTTCCACTTCTTTTCCTTGTACACTCATCATATTCTCTTCTTCATTGCTTGATTACTAGATCTAAAATGTTCATTTGAAAACTAATACATTATCTAAGGTTAAGAGCAAGAAGATAAGTCTCAATTCCATGGAAGTCCTTTTTGCAAATTGAGACTCTTCAAGGTATTTTCTTCACTCTTCCAGGTATTTTAATTTGTTTTCTATTACTTTCTTTCATTATTTTCAATTTTTTGTTTAACAATTAGATTAACTTTGTATCACATAAAAATGTAATAAGAGGAATAACACTAAGTAACTAATGCATACTCCTACATGAATATGCAAACGTCAAAATAATGCAAGATAAACATGTAAAAATCATAACATGAAATCACAAAGATCTAACTATTGAAAATAACACCAATGCAAACCTCACAAAAATCATCTAGTGTAGATGATTTCACATTATGGGATATGGTTGCTCACAAATCCAGCAGCATAATAATGAGGTAGATGGCCTTGTGGAAATGAGGAGAGAGCTCTCCTTTTATAGGAAATGAGATGCAATGGACGGTTCAGATTGAATGTAAGATGAAGGGCTAGGATCTCTCAGGATTGATGAGGTGTCCATGAGGTGGAGGCCAAGTAGACTCCAAGTGGATTAGGGTTTTGACCATTCAAAGGGGGAAATATGTTCACACATGTGTGAGCAAACTTTGATGGTGACATGATCAATGAGGTGTGAGAAGCATGGCTTCTCACACATGTGTGAGACAACTTGATTCTCGTGCAAGAGGACAAGTGTGAAAGAGGTGTGAGAAGGCATGGCTTCTCACACATGTGTGCAAGACATGAGGGATGGGGAAAGTGTGAACATCTCTCACACATGTGTGAGAACACACTTAGGATTAAGAGGTGATTAGCTAGGATGATTATGCAAAGCAAGCATGATTAAGGAAGTGGGTAGGTTTATAAGCATGGGTTAGGTTAGAGTAGTGAGGTTAGGTGAGGGTTAAAGGTAGGAGCCATGTGCTCAAATAGGATTAAATGTAATATTTAATTCCAAGTGAAATAGGCAAGGATTAATTAAGTAAATGAAGTACTTAATTAAAGTGAATGGGTTAGCATGCAAGAGGGATAGGCTAGAATTTAAATTAACCTTAGTTTATTTAAATCAAGGAAAGGTGACTATAATTAAATAAATGTAAATTTATTTAATTAAAGGTAGGGTAATTAAATACATAATAAATATCTATTTAATTGGCTAGGAAATGGGTTTTGGACAATTTTAGGTGTCTACAAATTTATTGGTTTTTTTAATGATTATTAGTTTTATATCTCTAATTAGATTTTCATTGTATTTACTTTTAAAAAAAAATTCTTTAAGAAATTTAGTATATACTTCTTAGAATGGGTAAACTATAAACAAAAACATAAATCATAGGTTCAATTGAAAACATAAACCAGTTAAATTTGAATTCAAAAACATAAAATTTAAGTAGAAAACATAAAGATTAGCATTGGATAAAATAATAAAAATAAAACACATTAATATTAGCTGAAACAATTTAAAAAAAACTTAATCACACAAAAGAAATCTAAATTTGAAAATTCTAAACTTAGAAAACTTAAAAAATGTAAAAATTCACATTCATATCATGTTGTCCTCGAGCTCCTTCCTTTCTCTCTTTTCATCTCCATTCATCATTTTCACAAAAGAGAGGGAGGTGAGAGAAAAAAGATGGAGACGAGAGAGAGAAAAAGAGAGGTACATTTTCTCTCTCTCCTTCCTAAGACCTATATTAGTGATGACATAACTGCAAGGAAGAAGAATCCCCAAAGGAGGTGTCCAAACCCCTAGCAAATAAACTCATAGTAGAAATACAACAAAAAATAACAATAATGTAGGATCTAATGCCAAATCACATCTATTTAGTCATAAAATAACTAATTACATGCAATATGCCTAGTTCTAAGGCCTTCTGGGTTAGGGAAAAATACAAACAACAAATGCAATATTAATTTTGCAATATCCCAAAAGATCTAACTAACAAACCCAATCCCAGTTAGTCTAGATCCACAACTAGAAAAGAACACCAAGAAGAATCCACACTTGTACCCTCAAGTCCACCAAGCAATCCTCTTGTTCTCAAGTCCTAGCCCTAGCTCTTCAAAATTCACATCTTCTTCTCTAGGATGGATCCCCTAATCCTTATAATCTGCCTAAAGACTTTACAAGACCCCCTATTTATACCCAATTAAGTCACAAATCGGCCCAGTTCATTACAAACTAAATTAAATCCCATAAAATTAAATATATGTTGAGCCACAAGTCAGCTACAATGCAGATTAACTACCCATATAGAAATCAAATGCCAAAAGTTAGTTCATAGACAAATTGGCACCAACAGAAATCAAAACCAAGTCGAGCATTAGAAAAATCGAGCTGAACACCAACAAAATCACAAGCATTGTAGAGTTCCACAAAAATTGTCAAGCTCCAAGACCATGCCGAGCAACATAGACTATGTTGAGCTCTAAGGCATAAACTATGCTAAATAGTGACTAAACACCACTACTTCAGTGACCATGTCCACAACCACAAGCAAGAATTCCTCCAACATGCAAGATTACAAGAAAGCCTAGGATGCTCCTACATTAGACACCCTAGGTTTGAAAATATTTTCTAGAAGCTAGACGAACATCTTTTGGGACTCAACACATAAATCCCATATTGGTTCTTCACATACATATCCTCCAATTCTTCAACTTGTACACTCTTTCCCTTGTTCTTCCTTTTCTTCTTCACATCCATATTCGGTATGGTATAGGTCTGAGTTCCATATTGCTCACTAGACTTCTAAATATTTCCCAACTGAACTCAATTACCAATACTCATGTTCCTCCTACCGAGCTCTACATTATGTAAAGGACTTAGGGAAAACTTCATGTCACCTTTCTCAACAGTAAACACATTCTTGAGACAATCATGCACAACCTTGCAATCATACTACCAAGGTCTACCAAGCAACACATGACAATTATTCATGTCCACAATATCACATAACACTTGATCCTTATACTACCCAATCTAGAAATCAAAAAGACATTGCTCCCTCACTTCCAAAGAACGCACACCTTGCAACCAACCAATCTTATAAGGACAAGGGTGTCTCATTGTCTTCAAACCAAGTTTCTAAACCATCTCCTTAGCAACAAGTTTATCATTACTACCACCATCCACGATCACCTTGAAGACTTTACCCCTAGACATACAACAAGTCCTGAACAAACTAGTTCTCTGCCAAAAATCCAGTGTCCTCTGACCAACTAGTACTCGCTAAACTAGAAAAATCTCTCTTTTCTTAGGTCGGCTGTCTTGGACTGCAACCTCATTTATTGAGAATTTTTTCTACCAAGTGGACATTCAAAAGAGCTATGCCCTTCTTTTTCACATCTAAAACAATTACCTATGAACTCACCTCTACCTAACCTTTTCTTCTAATCAACGGGTTTTGGTTTACCTTTTGTACTTGGTTTAGCTTGTGCCAAGCTATCCTACTTCTTCTCCCCTCTAACATTATTATAAGAATTTTCCTTAGGGAAAAATTCACCCAAGATAAAATAACTCAAGCACAAGCACAATAGTAGACCAGAAAAAGAATGATTAGAATATCAATATGTATTCGATTCAATGTGAAAGTACACTAGGAGTGCCTGTAAATAAAGGCCTCTAGAATGCTTCTAGAATGCATAGGAATCAACAATATGATAAGTCATACAACTAGACACATGTCCAACAGATATGGGTTATCCTCCATTAAGCACAAAAGTGTGATGATGAGAGGATAAGCCTATAAAGGTGTAGCATACAAATTTATGTTGTAGACATCATGTGCTAAATTAGGAGTGCAAATAACTATGTTGTATACATGATAATTCAGTTAATGATGCAAACTCCAGTGTTTTAGACACATGTGCTAAATTAGAGTTGCTTAATTCTATGTTGTCAACATGACAACTCATAAAAATAACACAAACTCCTAAGTGTCTAACCAAATAAATAATAAAATCATGCAATATAATAAAATAATGCATTAACCTAAATAAATTTAAGTAAAGTATAAATAGTAAATACCTATTTACACCAACACCCCCCCTTAAGTGCAACTTAGGGGAATGCCCTTAAGCTTATGAAAACTAAGATTAAATGCATGATGGGTCCCAACTACTAGGCCATGTTAGGCATCCATTTACATAATGAAATGCAATCTCTCATAAAGTGAAGAAAGTGGGAAAACCTCATGGGAAAAATCCTCCCCCAAAAAGAGAGATGAAAAGACAAGATGCATGGATGGATGGAGTAATCAATCGCCCCCCCATTACGACATACATAGAGTATATACAATAGTGAAGAATGAGAATAACAAAATCCCATAAGAGGAAAAAGTCCCCTCCATAAGAAAGAAGAGGAAGAGAGGCAAGGTAATCGCCCATCTCAAAGGAAGAATGTTGATCAATGAAAGATGCTCCAAGGTAGAAGCTGGTCCATGAATGTTGAATGATGTTCCTCCCCTTTGGAAGAAAAAATGGAAAAGGTACAATCCTAAAGATCTATGTTGGCCCTGAAACCTGCTCAAGTGTCCCTGTGTTGATGCTGATGGTTGCCCTTTCCAACTCTGCTGAAAAGGAAAAATGTAGATTCGGCATGGATGTAGGTAGAACCTATTCCAAAGAGCCAACAGTTTCCTTAACTGATAAAAAGACCTCCAACAATTGTTTTTCATAAGGATCGACAATCACATCAACTTGTGAAGATTGATCATGTAGAGAATGGACATGAGAGTTAGAGTGATCCCTTGCAACAACTATAGAAGGATCAGCTTCATCAAAGAGAAGATGTAAATCATCAAAGATATCTCCCAAGTCTGCTATGTGTGACTCCACAAACAAACCTGCAATGTCTTCCATGTAGTCATCCCTTGTTGTTGGAGCTGGAAGACAAGGTGTACCCTACTGTGCTAGACCTATCACTATGGAAATGTATGCATTGTGGACTATTCTGTTGTTGTGACCTCTCACTGCAACTATTGATAGAACTCCACGTATCTAAATCTGTTGAAGCACTATTGTTGGTGTCACTATCAGCTTCCATAGTGTATGCATTGTAGAGAGTAGTAGAGGATAAGTTGAGTGAACTTTCCTCAAAGTGAACATCCTTCTCTACAAAGATCTCATGAGTCTCAAGATCCATAAGTCAACATGCCTTAACACCATCTTCATATCCAATAAAAGTATAAGGCCTAGGTGGTGGTACCTTGCATCCTCTAGAAGATATGTTTGCCTTTGTTGGACAACCAAAGAATCTGAAGTGACTCACAATTGGTTTTCTGTTGCACCATGCCTCAAAAGGTGTCTTCCCATCTAAGGAATTATGAGGAGACATGTTAATTATGTGAGTGGTTCTACTAATAGCTTTGACTTCTAGTATAGGATCAAGAGACTTTGCTTTAATCATGCAACTTTCCATGGACTTAAGAGTTCATCTCCTTAGTGTTGCAACATCTATCTTTTGTATACTAAATGCTGGTGGATTCTAAAGATCAATTCCCTGTTATCTGCTTTCATTTTCCATCCAAATAACCTTGATGGATTTCCTTGATTTTTATTCATCATGAATCTTGAAGGTTTGAAGCTTTATCAACACTTCATTCTTATGATGAAGAAAATTGACCCATGTGTAATGTAAAAATTTATCAATGAAAGTAAGTATGTAGCGACCTTGGATGATTGATGTCACTGAAAAAGGACCTACTAAAACCATGTGAACTAGTTGAAGAACAACTAGTGCTCTTGAAGACTTCCCTTTATCATACTTCTCCTCAAGATGCATATCCACTGAACATGATGAACATTCACCCTTAGAAAATTTGATTGGAGGTAGACCTTTGACCATATGTTTTGAGCAAAGTTGCTAAAGATAGCAGAAGGAAAGATGACCAAACTGCTCATGCCATAATTTGATTTGTGAATTAGATTGAGTTAACAAGGCATGTGAAGGAGACTTAGGTACAAAGTGGGAGAAGGAATATAGCCTCTTGTCATGATTGACTTCCCCACAGCAACCAATGAATCATCTTGTAGACTTTGCACCATTACTAAATCTGGAAGGAACTCAACTTTGTTGCCATCTCCAAGGTGAGTGATTTAGTAAATTGAGAGGAGATTAGAAGTAAGATTTGGAACATAGAAAACATCTTTAAATTCTCCATTTTTGCATCTCCACATTTCCTTTCCCTTACAACTTCCATTTTAGTATCATCTCCCACAAAGATGTGCAGTACCTATGACTACATCAAAAAAGAAAAGTCTCCCTTTGAAGAACCCATATGATAGGAGGCACCTGAGTTAGGAATCCATTCTAATGAAGAACCTAAATTTTCCATAAGTACTTGTCCTTTTCCCTTTGAAGCGGGTGGATTTGAATCCCTTGAAGTACCTAGAACTTGAATTTTGTTCTTCTTGAGTAGGTTTTCTAACTCATTGATTCTCTTAGTCTTGCAATATGCATGAAAAAGTTTTTTTTCTTTTCACTAGTTCTCTTCTTGTTGGAAGAAGAACCACCTTGTTGTGAGAAGGATTGTTGTGTCTTAGATTGTGATTTCTACTTCCATTGCTTCTTCTTACTATTGTTAGAAATTTTTCCTCCATGACTTGATTTTTTCTCATCACTAGAAACCAATTCTTTGGTCTTTGATTTCGTGAGAAGTCCCAAATCTATCAAGTGAGATTGTTCAAGAATCAACATCTCTTCAAAGGCATCAAATGTAGGCTTTTGAAGAGCACTTTCCATGGTTAGCCTCAAATTTTTATAACTTGAAACAAAGGAAACATACTCTGAAGGTAGCCTCTTCAGGATGTGATGAAGCAACTTTTCATCCTTCATGGGATTTCCACAATCTTTAAGTATTGCCCTATACTCATTGGCTTTGTTGATTTAATCTTGAATTGTGTCAAAGTTCTTTGGATCTAATAGAAGTATATTTTCCTAAATCTAAAAACCCTTTCCTCATCCACCTTACCATATAATGCTTCAAGTTTGTCCCATTCAGGTTTGGATTCCTTGAAACTAGAAATGTGGAAGAAGAGATCTCTATGTACACAATTCTTGATAATTCCTAAAGCCTATTGGTATTGTTTTTTCCAATCAACGAGCGTTGTAGCATTAGTGCTCTGGCAATTGTACCATCAACATAAAGATTTAGACCTTTTTCCATTAATCTACTCCATGCAATATCTTTCCATGTAGAATAATTACGTGAAGTTAGAAGTAGACATTTAGGTGAACCCATGATGCAAAAAAGTAAAAGAGCACAAAGGAGTAACACAAGAACAAAATACACCCCCCCCCCCCCCCCCCCCCCCTTTTCAATCAATCAAAAAATCACCCCAAAAAAGATGCTTTTGGCACTTTATATGTAGTGTGTGTACAATAGGCCACTTGTCAAAATGTATAAAGTGGACTTTTTGATTTTGCTATTTATGTTAGGATTAAACCATAGACAAAAATAACAATTACATGCAAATATAACCAATAACAGAAAATAATAGATCACGCAAAAAAGAACACAAGACACCAAGATTTAACGTGATTCACCCAATCCTTGGGCTATGTCCACCAAACAGTAAGTCTGATATTATTACGATCTAGTGATTATAACCTAATTACAATCTATAATCCCTTACAGCTCAATGTTGCTGCAAGAACCAATTTTGAATCACCAATATACTACAACCCTAACCCTAAGCCCTTTTATTCAACTATTAAGTCACTTCAAGGTTACTACATGTTGGCCATAAATTGTAAAATATTAGCCATTACTTTAGTGCCGAATCTACTAATCTGTGATCCTTTACAACTCAATACTGTTGCAAGAACCAACTTTCACATCACAACTATATAAAAATCCCTAAACCTAAGCTCTTTCATACAAGTATTTTTACCACTTGAGGGTTATAATTAATAATTACATGTCAGCCCAAAATCCTTATAAAATAGGACCCAAAAAAAATTCCCAAGCCCCAAAGAATTTATGAAGTATGTACAGTACTTTCCTGATCAGTCACCACAAACTAACAATCTCCCACTTGGGGACTAATTAGGCTCCACACTAAACAACAATCTCCCACTTGGAGACTGATCTTGTAGCAATGTCACTACTCCATGAGGCTCCCATTGGATCAAACCACCCTAGACTTTTTTGTTCTGTTATTCATGTTCAGTCTATAAGACCAACCAAAGCTGAAGAGGTGTTCAACTTTTGCCTTGTTACTACCTTTTTCAACATATCTATTAGATTATCATTTGTATGTATCTTCTCTAGCTTTAACTGTCCATCCTCCAAAACTGATTGAATGGAATGGTACGACAATTATATGTGTTTGGTCCTTGAATGCAGAGCTGAATTCTTTGCAAGATGAGTGACACTCTGACTACTTGTGAACAAATAATTATCCTTCTGAGGATGTCCCAATTCTTCCAAGAAGAACTGAAGCCATATCATCTCCTTTTCTGCCTTTATAGCAACTACATACTTTGCATCTATAGTGGATAAAGCATTAACCTTTTGTAACCTAGAAACCCAGCTCATAGCTACCCCACCAACAGTAAAGACATAACCTGCAGTACTCCGCCTGGTATCAATATCCCTTGCCAAATCTAAGTCAACATAGCCCTATAAATCAGTAGTAGAGCCCCCAGAGTGTAAACACTTATTGGATGTTCCTCTCAAATAACTGAGAATCCATTTGACGACATTCCAATGCTCAAATACCTGCTAAAGATTCCCACTACATGAGCAATATCTAGCCTAGTACATACCATAGCATACATCAAGCTTCCTATAGTTGAAGAATAGGGTACCTTGGACATCTTATCCTCTTCTTCTTCTGTCTTGGGACACATCTCCTTAGTCAACTTCAAATGACTCGGTAAAGGTGTGCTAATAGCTTTAACATTCTCCATAAAGAAACATTGCAGCACCTTCTCAACATAATCAGCCTGAGATAGCATCAATATTCTATTCTTCCTATCTCTGCAAATCTTCATACCAAGGATTTTTTTTGCAGTCCCCAAATCCTTCATAGCAAATGCATGTGCTAATTGGGATTTTAGCCCCTTAATGTGATCCATGTTAGACCCAACTACAAGCATATCATCAACATATATAAATATAAAATAATGTAGCTATCATCATCCAACCTCTTAAAGTAAACACAATGATCTTAATGAAACCTACTATAACCATGCTCATGCATAAAACTATCAAATTTTAGATACCATTGCCGAGGTTCTTGCTTCAAGCCATATAAACTTTTCTTCAATTTGCACACTAATTTTTCTCCAAATCTTTGACCTCAAATCCCCGTGGCTAAGCCATATACATCTCTTCATCCAAATCACCATGAAGGAAGTTTTTTTTAACATCAAGCTACTCTAAATGCAAATCTTCAGTAGCCATAAGACTTAAAATAGTACAGATAGAAGTCATCTTAACAACAGGAGAAAATATCTCATCAAAATTAATGTCCTTTTTCTATGCAAATCCTTTCACAACTAACCTGGCTTTAAATCATTTCTTACCTCCTTCCTCTTCTTTCAACCTATAAACCCACTTATTCTGTAAAGGTCTTTTACCTACAAGAAACTTGCATAAATCTCAAGTTTTATTTTTCAACAAAGAGTCCATTTCTTCTTTCATTGTAGACTCCCACTGAATCTTAGTATCCACCTGCATAGCTTCATCATAACTTTCAGGTTCACCAGCATTAGTAAGTAAAATAGAATACAAAGAAGGAGAGAATCTTTCTGGAGGTCTAATTTGCCTTGTTGACCATGTAACATTCATCGGTGTGTGTGGTATTTTTTGTTTTGGTTGTTGCACATCATGAGGAATGGTTAGAACATCAGTTTTTGGAGTATCCTCTAGCACTACATAATCATCTTCTTTCTTCTCATGTTGCTACAACAGATCTTTGTACAACACTTTCTCATTGAATATGACATCCCTGCTTCTTACAATTTTCTAATTTTCTAAATTTCAAAGCCTATAACCAAATTCATTAATGCCATATCTAACAAATACACATTTTTTGACTTAGCTTCTAGCTTGGTTCTGTTTTTAGAATCTATGTGAGCAAATGCTTCACAACCGAAGGTTTTGAGAAAAGAATAACTCACCTTCTTACCAGTCCATGCTTCTTCTAGAGGGACCTCTATTAATCAAATATACAATATTATTGACAACCTCTACCCACATGTGTAAGGGCAACCCAACATGCAACCTCACGCTCCTTGCACATTCTATTATAGTCTTGTTCATACGTTCAGCCACTCCATTTTCCTATGGAGTCCTTAGAATAGCTTTCTATCTATGAATACCATTAGTGGAGCAATAATCTTCAAATTCATGACTGGAATACTCACCACCATTATCAGATCTGAGAAATTTTAATTTCTTACTAGCCTCATTTTCAACCAAGCATTTGCATTTCTTAAAAGTTTGAAATACATCAGATTTCTGTTTGAGGAAATAAAACCATACCTTTCTTGTTGTGTCATCAATAAATGTAACATAATAATGGGAGCCACCAAGGCAAGATACCTGAGCCAGTCCCCATACATCAATATGCACAAGCTCTAATTTTTCCTTTTTGTTTTCCTTTCCAATCTTCACAAAACTCTCTCTCTTTTTTTCCATACACACAACTTTCATAGAAATCCGTATTAACACATTTTAGACCTGGTAAAACTTTCTTTGAATGAAGTACTTTCATACCTTACTCACTCATGTACCCAAGTCTGTTGTGTCACATCACTGTATCAAAATCTACAACAACTATTTGTTCTCACTGGTCAACTACAATTGTTCCTAAACATTCATTTTTCTCTAAAACAATTAAAGTAGATTGAACAATATGACCTTTACAAAGATATAAGGTGCCTATTTTCACACATTTTTCTACTACAAGGGAACCTTTTGAAACTTTCTAATTTTTATCATTAAAAGTAACTACACAACCCTCATCACCTAGTTGCCCTACCAAAATTAAATTTCTACTCAGCCTTGGAATATGTCTTACCTCGTGTAGTAGCCAACGATTCCCATTCTGCAAATTAATCTTTATTTTTCCCTTTCCAACAATCTGACAGGGTTCATTATCCCCCAAATGAACAAGTCCAAAATCCCCTTGGACATAATCAATAAAATAACCTCTAGAAGGTGTAGCATGAAATGAAGCACCAGAATCTAAAACCCATGAATCATTAACACTTTCTAAAGATAGAAGCAAAGCATCCTCTTTAGATTTGTCACTTAGCACATTTGCCTCCTTATCTCCATCTGGTTTATCTCCTTCATTTTTCTTTCGATTCCAACAATCTCTCTTTTTGTGCCCTAGTTTCCCATAGTACTAGTATTCATTCAGTCTTCTCGATTGAGACCTCCTCCCCTTTGACTTTCCTCTTGATTTCTCATGATTTTTAGAGTTACTTCCTCTCTTAGTCATTCTACCCCTACTTTGTGCATTCAAAGAACTTCTTATGTAGATCCACCTAAGGTTTTCCTACAAGTTTCCTCACTCAAAACAACAAAAATCACATCTTCACATTTTAGAGTACTAGATCTAGGAACAGAATTACTCACAACCATTACCAAGCCATTCCATCTTTTAGGCAAAGAACACAAAATCAAGAGAGCCCTTATTTCTTCATCAAAATTGATGCCCACAGAAGATAACTAACTAGTAATAGTATTAAACTCATTTAAATGATCTACAACAGATCCACCTTTTGTCATTTTCATATTAAACAAATGCTACATGAGAAATGCACGGTTTGAAGCAGAGGGCTTTTCATATAGTTTCACTAGGGTTTGCATCAATTCTTTTATCATCTTTGCTTTTGTAATATTAAATGTCACTGATGGTGCCACACATAACTGAATTCTTCCAAGTTCATTTCTATCTAAAAGATCTCATTCATCATTTTACATAGATCTCTAATACTTGGCTTTTCCTTCCAACGACTTCCTTAAATCCTTCTGATAAAGATAGTCTTCCATTTTGCATCTTCCATATGTAACTGGAAGTTATGTCCATTAAACCTATCAACCCTCAGCTTACCCTCATCTGCTGTCGCTCTCACTCAACCATGAGACTCTCACTTAACCGTGAGACTTTCCTATAGAGGATAACTAAAAAAAAACCTCACTCTGATACCACTTGTTAGGATTAAACCACAGAAAAAAATAACAATTACATGCAAATATAACCAATAACAGAAAATAATAGATCACACAGAAAATAACATAAGACACCAAGATTTAACATGACTCACCCAATCTTTGGGCTACATCCACCAAACAACAAGTTTGATATTATTACAATCCAATGATTATAACTTGATTACAATCTGTAATCCCTTATAGCTCAATGTCGCTGCAAGAACCAATTTCAAATCACCACTATACTACAACCCTAACCCTAAGCCCTTTTATATAGGTATTAAACCACTTTAGGGTTACTACATGTCAACCATAAATTGAAAAAATATTAGCCATTACTTTATTGGCGAATCTATGAATAGTGAATCTATGAATAGTACCAAAAAAAATGAGGCAATACTCTGAGCCCCAAAGAATTTATGAAGTGTGTACAGTACTTTCCTAATTAGTCACCACAAAATAACAATTTACAACTACCTTTTGATGCCCAAATCTGTCACTAAGCACTATAGGTCAGATGTACAATAATTTTGAAAAGTAATCAAAGCGTTACAATGCAGAAAAGGCCCTAGTTCTGAAAGTGATATTTTAATCTACACAACCCTATAATCTGATTGTAGATATAGAAAGTAGACAAAAAATAATGCACTTTTAAGAAAAAGAGAATCTAAAAATGTGTCTAGATGAGCCTGTACATAGTGTTTCAAGTTGCAAAATGTAGGATTAAATAGGTACAATCACCAAAAAATATAATTTTTGACAAATCCTTGCACCAAAACTAGAAAAGAACACCACCACTAAAAAGTTCAGAAAATTCTACCCAAAATCAACAAAAATTGCACCTAATTTCGAGTCTAGATGACCGAGTTGTGATCTCTCAAATTCAGGCTACTAAATAAAAATTACATCTAAAGAGGGGTCTAGGCAGAAAAATGTGATCTTAAATTTTATGGTCAAATAGTTGTCACAATAGTTCAAAAGTGCTTTGGAATGATAGTTTGGCAATCATCAAATTTAATCTTGTGAAATGTTGACATCAATGAAAAAAGCATCCTTTTCTGATGTGGCAGGATGACTAGGCATACCATACTATACGAATGTATGAAAAACATGACATAGGCAATGTACAACTGATGTGGACAAGCCACATGTCAGGTGACTGGACTCTGCTATGCATAGGTGGCACTAAGTCTTCGCTGCTAATGCGGCCCTACACAATTGCCGCATGGCATAGGTCATGGTAGGGCATTACTAAGTTAGCTTTGACTAAATATCAATGGCAAGGGATCTAAGTGGGTTGGGTTCATGCCATGTGGTGGATGAAGGAAAGTCACAGATCCCAGTCAAGTCACCAGAACTAGCCTGAGCACCAGAAAGGCATTTGTGGGGGCTGTGAACTCTGCCAAATAGGCAAGAATCTACATTGTCAGGTGTCAAAGTTCTCTTTGCAGGCCACTAATAGAATTTAATGGATGCCAAGGGATTAATAATAATCTCACATTGATTGCGATGGGAGTCTTCAACTATTTAAAAATAAACAACACCAGAGTTAAATAAAAATGAGCAGCCGTGTGGTGTGAGACTTGGCTGAATTTGTTGAAGTGGCCAGAGGTGTTGGTAAGATGCCTTTGCCAAATTTTGAATTTTTCCATCAAAAAATAAGTTATATTCTCTACAAAATATTCTCTGTACAGGGTCAGGGTGTCACAGCCTGGTACTTGTGCAAAAAAAAATTCTCTGTATGCCCAACTGGGTTAATTTATTTTTTTAAAATACTCTGAACATGTAGAGAGGAATTAAATTACAAATATGAAAAATAGATTAAGCATATCTAAAATATTATACTCAAACTAGCAAATCAAGCCTTCGGGTGCCGATTTGCAAAAAAAATTTTGCTTCAAAATTGACTTGGGCCTAGGGTAGGCGAATTTATAGCCAATTTTCACCAAATCAATATTTTGGATGCAATGACAAGGTCCATTCTGGCTCTAGACACTCTAATTTCTATGGTACTCTAGATTTGGATCAATGTGTTGAAGCAACAATGGTCTCAAATAGCTATGTGAAGAGAAATTCTCCAAGTTTATATACCATGTAAGAATTTGCCTTAGGGAAAAATTCACCCAAGATCAAAGAACTCAAGCACAAGCACAATAGTAGACTAGAAAGAGTATGATCAGAATATTGATATGTATTCGATTCAATGTGAAAGTACACTAGGAGTGCCTATATATAAAGGCCTCTAGAATAATTCTAGAATGCATAGGAATCAACAACATGATAAGTCATACAACTAGGTACATGTTCACCAGATATAGGTTATCCTCCATTAAGCACAAGAGTAAGTGCGATGATGAGAGAATAAGCCTACAAAGGTGTAGCATTAAAATTTGTGTTGTAGACATCATGTGCTAAATTAGGAGTGCGAATAACTATGTGGTCTACATGACAACTCAATTAATGATGCAAACTCTAGTGTTGTAAACACCATGTGCTGAATTAGAGTTGCTTACTTCTATGTTGTCAACATAACAACTCATAAAAGTATGCAAAATCCTAAGTGTCTCACCAAATAAATAATAAAATAATGCTAAATAATAAAATAATACATTAACCTAAGTAAACTTAAGTAAAGTGTAAATAGTAAATACATATTTACACCAACAATTACCTTGATTTTTCCTCTTCAATTTATCTTCTTCCTTTAGAGCATATTGATAAGCATCCTCAATTGAAAAAATATACAACATACCAACCTTATCCTGAATATTGGATCTCAAACTATTAATGTACAAAGCTACCTTTTCCTTTGACAATTCTCTATCCCTAGACTGAATAGTCAACTTGTAGAACTCCTTGGTATAATCTTTCATAATCATATCTTTCTGGTTCAAATTCTACAACCTCTTAAACAACTCAAGTTCATAATCAGTAGGAATGAGCTTAGCCTTTATCTTAGTCACCATCAACCTCCATCTAGTGATTTTCATTTCACCTTCTTCCTCTCTAACTCTTTGTAATTCCTTCCACCAAATAGCAACATGTCCTTTCAACTTAGTTTGTGTCAACCTCACTTTGAGTGGATCCTCAATATCCTCATGCTCAAAGTAGTCTTCCAATTCACCAATCCAATCAATCGAGTCTTTAGGGATCAAAGTACCTAGAAATTTAGAAATCTCCATCTTATGCTTCAGCTTTAAATGAGATCCAGGTCTAGCAAACTGACCAATGCTAGCTCCAATAGGTCTCTCCACACAATCAATTATGTCCCAACCACTAGATCCATCAATTTCAATGTCTTCAAATACTTCCTCATAGGTACCTGCAGTACCCACATGCCTAGGTACACCATGTAAAGGACTCACAATTTTAGTAATCATGTCACTCTTCAACAATGCAATCTCAGATCTGAATTCTTGTCTAATCTTCTATGAGATCCTTTCTTCCACAACATCACTAAGAACATCAATTTCCCTAGGGTCCAATCTTCTCTGAGGCATCTTCCAAAATTTTTAATTTTTTTACAAAACCTAAGAAATAGATCCACCAATCTAGAAGATCAATCAGTTGCACAAGATCAACCTTCTCCAACCCAAGATCTTGGTGCAAAATGCCTCAACTTTGGCGATCGATCCACACACTTAGGAATAAAATTTTCTCTAATACCACCTGACATAGTGCAAGGCAGGAGAGTCCCCAAAGGAGATGTCCAAACCCCCAAAAAATAACCTCACAGTGGAAATACAACAACAAATAACAATAATGCAAGATCTGATACCAAATCATATCTCTTTATTACAATATGCCCGACTGTAAGGCCTTCTAGGTTAGGGATGTTGGTTAATAGATTGTTATTTTCAATTTAACTCTTGAATGGCCAATATTCTTGAATAATATCTAATTACAACAGTTGGGAAATCATAACTAGGTGATTGACTTCTCTCTAAATTCTTAGGTATACCTCCCTTGGATTTTGTGATTTGCAATTAATCTTGTTTTTTCCTAAATCTAAATGGGGTTTGTTCTTGACAAGAGAATAGGAGAGGTAAATCAAGTTAGGCCTAGACAAGAACTAACTTAAGCAAAGATTTGGATCTTGAAAATAATCATGTCTATGAGCTCACACATCTTATGAACTTGCAAAAATTGATGAAATGCTAATGAAATCTATTCATGAATTAACTTCTCAACT
Source organism: Cupressus sempervirens (assembly GCA_028749045.1). NCBI lineage: Eukaryota > Viridiplantae > Streptophyta > Pinopsida > Cupressales > Cupressaceae > Cupressus > Cupressus sempervirens. Next base: position 1,037,182,208 of record CM053785.1, read on the forward strand.
GAAAGCTTCTAACTCTAATAAGGAAGAGACTAAATTGAAGAAAAACACAAAGAAAAACATCTTTTAAATTTCAATACTATTATTATTATCTACAACTTGCTGCATTAAATAGAGGAACACAATTTTTTTTTCATTCCTCAACCCAATTCAATGTAAAGAGATATCCTAAGCTATCACAAAACAATGAAACAATAAATAATTGACAAAAAATACATACAACTTGTCTCTGCAATATGAAGTTTCTCATGCCAAAAATTAGCTGACCTCCTATTAATCTTTCAATTAGATACATATAGGATTTTGAGATGACCATTACAAAATGAGATCTAAATCGGTTCATCTCCTCAAAATTGATAAATGGAAAGAAGCCAATTGTCAGTTACACTCATTACATCAAAATATGAAAGGGTGGGATAAGAATCACTTTGCCTTCTTTCATTTTTCTAACTTCACCCTATAGGCTTTGGTGGCAACAATGATTGGGATCAACTCCTCATGTCTATGAACATGAATGTTAGTGTATCTCCACTTGGAATGCTCTCTAGCTAGATCTTTTATGGCATTCAACCGCTCCTATATTTCCTCCATAGCCACATGTATACACTCGCCAAGTTTATGGATCTCTGACACTCTACTCTGGTGGTCAAAAGATTTCTCTTTTAAGCTATCTAGATAATTGGAGAAATTATTTTGCATGACAAAAACTCCAATTATCCCTTTCCCTTGTCCACTAGCTATAGAATCTATATGTGGACCTCTTAATAATTCATAGTCTCTCTCTTGATCCTTTTCAACTTTAGCTTCCATTTCCTTCAATCCTTCTTCTACAATTAGGATCATTTAATATTTGAATTGCATGCTCTCTATCCATTCAAATAAGGGCTCATCTTCCTTAGGTAGAATCTTCTCCTCTATAACTTCCTTATCCTTCATGTAGATGGTCATCTTCAATAAGGAAATGTAACCCTCACTCTTTGCTTTCTCTATTGCCAGGGTAGCTCAATTAGCTAAGATATTATCTTTCTCTATTTCAAGCCTCGATACTTCATTTTCAATTTTCTCTATGATTGCAAGTCCCTCAGACTTGAGTTGTCCACTCCACTCCCTACCAATTTGTTTGAAGTGCTTGTCTTCATATAACTAGGAGATGATAGACTGAATGCTAGTGCTTGTAGGATCATTAGTGGTTGTCATTCCTGAGATGCTTGTAAGTAGGGTGACTAATTGCCTGATGAAGCAATTAAGTTCATGAATCTTTGACTTCATTATGACTTTAGCTAGCTTAAGGCTTTCGAGTTTTCCTTCTATCACATCATTTTTTGACTTCCACAATCCCACCTTAATGTCATGTCTAACTTCTCAAAGATCTACATAATGTAAAGCAAAATCTTCTGCAGGCATATCTTCAATCCTCCATTCCTTAGTGAGCTTAGCAATTTCTATATTTAGATGCCCTGTATCAAGATCTTGTCCAAGAATTGACAGGGTTTTCTGCTTCTTAACTTTACTCAATGCTAATCTAGAATGGATAGCTAAAGATAAGGTTTCTTTGTTAGGGACTCTTTTAAAATTTGATTCATTAGTCTCTTATACACAATTGAATTTATTTTTTATTAATTTGGGATCCAATTTTCTTGAAAATTAAATCATAATTTGCATAATATTATCTTTCAAATCTTAGTACATATGATTTTGAATGATATATTTTCATATATTAATATTTAGATTTTTTATTTATTTTTTGCATTATACATTGTCATGTCTTCAAATTCAAATATACATTTGTTGGTATTCATTTTATCATACTATAATCATATAAATTTTTGAAATGAGTATTGATAGATAGAATTATATCAAGGTATTAATTTGTTAGAATGCACATAATCATCCTATAAAAATTCTAATTGTTTTCATCCTTAGTGATTCACATGACTATCAAGTTAATTAATTTCAAGGGGTTATAGGACAAGATGCATCCTAGTGATCTAATAATTTTGTAAAGATATTTTTAGATGTGCAGTTTAATAGACCTAAATTTGAGATCTATTTTTTGTGAAATGAAAAAAAATATGGAGTTGACCCTCTATAAAATTAAAATATTCAAATTCCAATTAAAACATTAACAAAAAGAATTCCTTGTGATAGGAGGTTTTTGATGTGCATAGTAAAAGAATGCATTAACATTATTCCATGAATTAAATTATCATAAGCAATCACATTTATTCCTAGATTTTTATTTAATTGTTCGACTATCACTCCCAAAACTACCAATCATGCATCTATGTTATCTGTATGAATATTATAGATTAGTTAGATTAAGATTCAAGAAACTTCAATTTAGTTTACATTTTGGTGGATTTGTTTACAAATACATAAGCCACTCTTGCCCATAAAATTTTACCCTTAAATTCAAGGATTTTTTTTGAGGATTTCTATTAATCTTATCTTGGATTCAATATTCCTTGTTTTCTCATACTTGAATGATCTATTCATTCTAGTGGTTGGTGCACTAATGAAAGTAATAAAAATAGTGGTGTACACCTTGCATAAGAAATAATTATTTTAATCATATAAAAAATAATATCATGCACCATTAAAGAATAAGCTCAATCCTATTAACTATTTATTTGATTTAAATTTTTTAATTGGATATAAGATTGATTATAAATTTTATGGGTTGGCTACACATCAAAAACTATAATATGATTAGAAATTTGGTATCGCAAATTAAATTTTGGTGACCAATAATATGTCCATTTATTTTTTCATGGCACATGGTTTGATTTTTCTACTTGATTCATTGTGAGACTTTTACTATTATAAAAATAAGCATATGTTAAGTTATTAATGATTAGTTGGGTAGTTTTTTAATTTCCTTGATTGTCATTGGGTTAACCTTGTTAGAGTAATTATTTTGTTTCACTTATTAATTAGATCATCTTGATTTAGTTAATTAAGTGGTTTATTACTCTAGTTCTTAAGCTTGCTTTTAGGTGCATATAAATAATATTTTATATTAATTATAATGCACAAACCTAGTTAGGGTTTCGTGATTCCTTTTATAAGGATTCACCTCTTTGTATTTTATTCATTCACTTATTGGATCATAATAGAATTTTCTCTTTGCATGTCCATAAGATGTCTTCCACTTTTTGGCCTCCATGATTTTTTTTTTTTGCTTTTGTTCTTTGCTTCATCCATGTGATAGGATTATGCATGCAGGTGTTCTTGGGAGATTAGTTTTTCACCTAATCTAACATGGTGTCAGAGCCATCTTGCTGCTCGCTATTCGTGTTTTTGCTAAGTGTTTCAGTAGGAGTTTTTCAAGGGTTTCAAAAGCTTTTTATGTGGATTTAGGGGGTACCTTGGTTTTTGGTCACTTTGGGCACAAACGAACATCACTGTTGCATTTAGAGTGCTCAAAAACCCTAGAATCCATATAAAAATTGTCCATTTTGGACAATGTTGATTTGGGAGGCAAAAAAAATTGTCCAACAGGCAACATGCCCATACGGCCCCTTGCACGTGTTACAAGGCAGAAAAATGGAAAAAAATTGCACAAAAAATAAAAGGCAATTTTAAAATCCTACTGGCGGTTTACTAATCGTAGCGAAATTGTTGGCGGTTACTACTACGGTCACTGCTGGCGGTTATCACCTAGCGGCCCATAGTGGCTCCATGGCGGCTCCACCACAGCAGCACCTCCTGCCCACCACCGCCACCAGGGCTCAGTTGTCCTCCTCTGCTCTACCTTTGCTCCTCAAGGTGGCGCTGTTTTTTTTTTTTTTTTGGTTTTTCATTATTTTTTATTAAAAAATAATTTTTCATGCATTTTCAGAGGTCCTGTCAGTTTTTCTTTCATAACTTGAGCATACAGACATTTTTTTTAATCAAAAAAATGCATTGGAAAGCTGGTTCTGAGACAAAGATGATGGTATAGGTTTTTTTGGGTTTTTATGCAGTTTGGTTGCCTATTTTGGAAGTCAAAGCTAGATGTTTTGTTTTGCACTCCAGGAGGCATATCTCACTCATCTGGACTCTTTTTTGGGCTTGCCAAATATTTATTGGAAAGTTGGTTCTGTGAATTATTCAGTTGCAAAGGTCTTTTATCCAAATTTTTCTCTAGATTCTTTCTTCTCTGAGTTTTGCACTTTCACACTCTAGCAGATTACTTGGATTCTACAGGTACTGGGATCTCTTCTTCTGTTCTTTTGGCTCACTCTTCTTTTTGTCTTTTGAGCATTGTATGCTTCTCTTCTATTGCATTCTTTTTCTATAAATGCACTAAGATAAAGTGCTTTCTTTTGCATATCTGGGATCTTGTACACCTTGTGTTTGTTTGTACTTGCACTCAGTTATAAAGTGCCATGGTGGGTCATGATGTTTTTCCATTTTGTGCTCATCCACCTTTGTCAAGTGAGCATTCCTTCCATGACATTAGCCCATGCTATGTGTTGGTGATACTACCCTTTATCATGTGCTTATACTTATATTGCATTGTTGGTGTTCCTGATTCTTCTTCTTGTAGATGTTTCTAGCATTGCATTTTAGTGTTCCTGTCACCCCTCTCCTTGTTCAGCATTATGGGGGGTTCACCTGTTGGCTCTATTACTTCCTTGGTTCGGTTGAGTGATCTACATGTTCAATTTTTGTTCCTATGTACTAGGCGGATGCAGTGGCTAGGCACCTATGCATTTCGGTGAGATGGTTCATCTACTATATAGACACTCATTCATTCCTACTTTTGGAGGTCACCTCTTCGATTGATCAGCTCTTTAGACTTTGTCTTCTCTACTTGGTCATCCACTATTTTAGTGGGGGTTCCAACAGTTTCTTCTAACATTGTTTGCAGCTTCATGCTTCAGAGGTGCTTCATGCTCTTTCTTGTTCCTTTCTTTGGGACATTTCCTAGATTGGAGGCTTTGTTTCCTTCATCTAGTTCATTTCCTTGTATTGGGTACCTGATCAGACCTTGTTGTTGGGACCCATTTTTTCTGCTTTCATAGCTTTGCTAGGTTAGCTTCCTCCTGAGCTTCGCTTAAGGGGGGGTGTTAGAGTAATTATTTTGTTTCACTTATTAATTAGATCATCTTTATTTAGTTAATTAAGTGTTTTATTACTCTAGTTCTTAAGCTTTCTTTTAGGTGCATATAATTAATATTTTATATTAATTATAATGTGCAAACCTAGTTAGGGTTTCGTGATTCCTTTTATAAGGATTCACCTCTTTGTATTTTATTCATTCACTTATTGGATCATAATAGAATTTTCTCTTTGTATGTTCATAAGATATCTCCAGCTTTTTGGCCTCCATGATTTTTTCTTGCTTCTGTTCATTGCTCCATCCATGTGACAGGGTTATGCATGCAAGTGTTCTTCGGAGATTAGTTTTTCACCAAATCTAACAAACCTATCTTATAAAGAGCGCATATATAAAGTGCATATTTAAATGTGTGTTTGCATCATTATCCATTAGTCCTTAGTGCATGGAGATTTTATTTGAAGAGATTAATGTTTCAAAAGTATGCTTTAAAATTCATAAGTACCAAAAAAAATTAATAATTCATTCAATGTGCATAGTTTTGAACACTATGTTTTTCTTTGTTGGAGTTTACAAAATTGACCTTTCAAATCCCACAGATCACATGCAAGAAGAAAAATTCCAAAAGTGTTTAGGAAGGCAAAGCCATGACATCCAAGAAACTGAATATACTTCTTAAGATAGATTTTGCAAATCTTATGAATGCATTGAGTGGCCTTTCATTTTAGCCATGCTTTAAGTCCTTAACTTTAGCCCTACCTTTATCTAGTCTATTTGGATACTCTTTGTAGATATTTGTACTTGTATCACCATTAATGATTGATAGGATCCCAAGATTTTTACCTCTTTTGATCCATTTTCCAAGGCTATCCCTTATGTCTCATTTTATATGTTTGTACTGTTGAGGTGTTTGGATAGTCACTTGTTCATGCTATATGTACTGGCCTTGTAAGAGGAATTTTCCATCTAGAATCACTTGATCAACTTGTTAATGGGAATTTTAGGCATGACTCATTCCTTGCTATCACTAAGGATGAATAAATTGTTCAAGTAACTCTTTAATGTCAGCCAACTTTCTTTCTTTCTTTTGATTCATCTATTTAGTGGCACAATAGCCTTTTCTACTGCCACTATTTTCTTTTGGCTTCTACAATTTGGTTGGAAATGGATCTGACATGAACATATTTTCCAAATTTTGGGCCTTCCCTTTTCCTTCTAGGTCAATCTTGAGGATTTTTTTTAATGTGATTGTTTCTCTAATAGAAAAGAGGCTTGATTACTAGATTACAAAGCCTCTCCCTTTGGTGGATAAATTTTAAATTTCTTCCAAAGTTCTTGTTGCTACTGATATATATTATTCTTCTTGTTCATCTCCTTCAAAAACTTTTTATATGAAGTTAGAGCACCTCCTCAAAGATTTTCTTTTGGTGTTAGATGATTGCCATGAGTTCCACAACATTGCATAGGAATTATGGTGTTTTCCCAATGACTCTGGAGGTCTTGGTCTCGTATCCACCCAAAAAAGAGGTTTGGCTCTATGTACCAAATGGGTCATTTGCACCCTTATTTCTAATGAATCTTGGAAAATTCTTTGATGTCATTGTAATTTTCAAGATTTTCTTCTCATGCATCTACATGAAAGGGGATTAGATTTCAAATGTTTCTTTTCAAGAAAGAGCTAGTTCAAATTAGAGGTTCTTTTGTTGTTAAAATAATTTGGAGAGCCTACGAGGTTTTCAAGCCTTGGATTCGATGGGCGAGTGGTGTATATAGAGATGAGATTTTCATGAACCAACAACACATATGGTGGTCTCCTCTTTCTTATGTTTAAGGATTTCTTGTTGCAAAGCTCCCATGGGTTAGTGCTCTTTGGTTTTAAAAATGTGGCATCAAACCTCCACAACATATATATTCTAGAGCTATTATGATCCTTTTCTCCTAGGAGGATGTGCACTTAGATAGTTTCATCTATCTTGCCTAGATCAGATGACTTTTGACTTACTTGTCTCTACCTTGACGCCACATTCAATTCACAAGTTGGGTATTGTTTCTATTAAAGGTTGGTGGAAGGACTATAAATGGTACCTATGTATTTGTACTCTTCTTTATAGTTACAAGCCCAAGTTGGGCTACCATTGATTGGTCCAGCATTTTCCTATGGTCACCATTCTCAACCACCATTGACATTTGTTGTCTTCATAGAAAGCTTGGCACACAAGTTCCTTATTGTATGGTCTACCATTAGAGAACCTAAAACTACTAGTTTCCTTTGCGATCATGGCTCAAAACATTTAAGAATTTCTAATCCTAAATGCTTATTTTTTTGTCATCTTGAGACATTCATGCACCTTTTCTGGTAGCTTTATTGACACATGAAATTGTTGAAGGATCTACCAAAGCCTCCTCATAAGTTTTCTCAAGTCTGGCATGCTTTTAGGATGGAGATCCTTTTCATTATTTAGAAAGATATAAATGTTTTTATTTTCGATCATGGTCATGCGGATGTTCATATTTCTATTACATGAAATCTTGTATATAGGTAATAATGTTATGTTATAGATTCAAGTGCAAGAAAATACAGAGGCTTTGGAGGTGGTTGAGATTCAAGAGATCCTTCAACATTAGGGAAATTCCATGTGTATGGTTGCTCTATTGATCTAGTATCTTCCTCTATTGATCACACATTATCTCATGGAATCAGTTATGACTACAAATCCTATGTGTATCACTTGAAAACCCCATGGTGCTAGGCCCCTTTCTACTCCTTAGAAGAAGATAGGTTGACTGGAAATGTCCCTCCATCTGCCCTCTATGGTATAGTTCTTTTTGGTCCCCTCTTATTTCTCCTACTACCCTTTCTACTTCTTCTACTAGGTAACCCCTTCCACCAATGAAAAGTGGTTTCCTCATATGTCACTCACCATTTCACCTCCAAAGAAGGAGGAAGAAGAAAAAGACAAATATGATGATGGACCCACCTCGCAAGCCCATTGATATATGGAGTTTTGATGATCACCAAAATCCACCTCCCTCAACTACCATTTATCTTGCCACTTGAGGGATTTTTATACTATCAAACTACTTTTTTGGTAAATAGTTAAGTGGTTTATGGCCTTGGTGCTAAGTGGAATTTTGCGGGGTGTACCCATATCCCCTGACCCCTTCTTTTGTCAATATGTAATTTTTATATCTACATTAATAGAAAGGGACAATTAATAAAAAAAAAATATGATGTAACATTCTTCATTGATATTTAATTTTTAATTCTTATGTTGGCTGAAATTTCTTTTGGATTGTTTCTCTCATTGAAATTAATGGTCTTGTACAAATTTTGGGCACTATTAAAATTCAAAAATATAAGTACATTTAAAAAATACAAAGAGGGTTGTTATTATGTATTTAAAATAAATAGTATCAACTAATTAAGTACTATAGAGTGTCCTCCTTAAAACCCCTAATGATTTCCCCGTTTAGGCCAATGTTTTTCTATAGGAATTCTATATTTTTAAAATGATGGAATTCACCATAACGATTAATGCATTTCCTATCATTGTTTCAGACTAACCAATAATTTTTACAAAAAATATAATTTTAAAATATTTTCCAACAATACTAATATTCTTTTTGAAATAATGGAGAGACTCACCAATAGTAATTAATTATCTTTCTAAAAAGGATAAAAAATTTCTATTTTAAAAAAAAATTATGAGAATTTTTCTAGAGTCATCCCTTTTATTGACATGGAATTAAAAGATAAAACTCAAATGTAGGACCTTTTATTTGTTAGTAGACTACTCTACCGATAATGCCCGTAGATCATCTCTAGCCAATCAAAGGTGTGGATTATCTCATAAACCTCTATAAGTAGAGCATAACAAATTCTTAAATTTAAAGTTAAATATATCAATGATACACAAATTGGATAAGTGCCATTCAACTTGATTAATGTAAGGTATAAAATTTTGAGATTGATATTGTGTTTAGTAGAGCTTCTATTTGACTCTTAATATTGATTACATAACCCTATCATGATAAAGGTCCAATTTTATGTTACATTTAGAGCTTACTTATTTAGGATGAAACCTTATTAATTTTTCAAGGGAATTGCATTATAACTTAAAGAGTATTCTGTGTGAAGAATGTGATATCTAGGTAAGACAATTTTTTATTGGATATGATGTAGGTTATTTTTCTCTTTGTTTTTCTAAAAAAGTTTACAATATAGAATGACTATATATATTTCTCTAGAGTTGTAGATTATATTAGATGAAATACATATATCTGTGTCTCTCTATTTTCCTTTAGTTTTTCATATAGTTTTACATTCATTTGATTCATTATATCCTTTTTTAATAGAGTAAATTTGACTCTAAAGGCTAGAAACTATGTTCCTTTGAGAGTTAATTCATTTAATTATAGATAAAGAAAAATAAATTTTAATCTTATAAATGGAAATTGCACACAAGAAGAAATTCTCACTTGAATTATGATTTTTTTGGCCAAGGGTTTTTGAAATAAATGTAGATGTGTATACAATATGCTATAGTTGAATACAAAATGTAGCATATTACATATATAACTGTTGGAAATGATTGAAAAGATCATGAGGAAAATTGTTGGAATGATCATATGGAACTGATAAAGAATGTTGAAAATTGTTGGAATGATCATATGGAACTGGTAAAGAATGTTCTCAATCATTGTTTTGTCATTTATGTCAAACTTGCTACTTGCAGGAATGACAATTGCTTCATTGATCCAAATACTATCAATTGGTTGATTGACAAGGAGGAGGCAATCAATAAGATGTAACTAGAACACCTAGAGAAAGGTTGAAGTTATGATGTTGTAATGAAGTCTAAGGATCAGCTAAGCCATTGATGAAAAAGTGTATTGATGACATTCTCTAAGACACAAAGAATAGGCACATTGAAACATATCAAAGCTATAAGGTTTTAGCTAAGTCATTTGTAAAGGCTAACTAAGATCATTAAGGAGTCGAATAGATTCCTAGTTGAAGCCGAGAAAGTGTCGAGTGCTGAGCAGAATCGAGTTCCGAGAAAAATCAAGTGTTGAGCAGAATCAGTGCCGAGCAGAACCAAGTGTTGAGTAGAATCAAGTGCCGAGCAGAACCAAGTGCCGAGCAGAATCAAGTGCCAAGTAACACAAAGATGTTGAGCATCAGTAAACCAATAGTGCCGAGTTGCTGCATTATTTCAAAAATCAAAGATTCACCAGATCTAAGCTGACAAGGTTGTTACCTAGAAATTTGTGAATTAAATGGAAGATAAGAATGATGAGCTGGTGGCAGAAAACACCATGTAGAACATTTTTGGAGAATACAACTGGACTCCTAGACAAAGTTTTCTGGATAAGAGCAAGATATGGGGTGGATACATTGTATCCTACCTAATCCATTTGAAACCCTAAAGTTGGAAAGGGAGAATCGAGCAACAAAGGCAAACTAGATTTCTATTTAAGGAATCATAAGGTCATGAAAAAAGGAAGGAAGAGGTCAAGCATGAAAGCATAAAGTGCTCAAGGAGGTGCTAAGGAGGAAGAAAGCATAGTTATTCTACTTCAATAGATGACCACAGATATGGATGCATTGGTATGATGAGTGAGAAGACTCAAGGAGACGAAGCTTGAGATGACAAGTTGTAAGAGCTAAAGTGATTAAAGGCCAAGAAAAAGGACTAAACTAAAGAGTGATCTGAAATATACAAAGTATGTTGTAAGTCATATCAGATCAACAATCCATTATTGTTACTCTCTAGCAATTGTAACAAATAGTTTAAATCTTATGGAATTAGGTTGGTTTAATAGCCATGTTGTAAATCCTTTAACAGGGTGACATTCCAACTGAATGGTCTAAAATCCTTTGATCAGGCCCATTCCTAACAGTATGGTGAGATTCTCTAACAAGGTAACATTTAACAGTGTGTTGTAAGCCTTTAATAGGGCATCACTTTAGAAGAGTGAAAATCAAGTAGCATGTTACTCATGGTTTTTTCAAAATTGGGTTTCCACATAAATCATTATGTCATGTGTTGATCTTGCATGTTTTATTCCTGCATGTTGATTTTCTGTAACTTGCTAAGATGGTTGATTTAAGTTTGGATGGATAAAAAGTGTATGGATTCATCATAAGTAGAGAAAAAGTATTATTAGGGCATTTGGACCTTGAATAACTAATTCACCCCCCCCCCCCCTCTCAGTTATTCTAAAGAATTATAACAAATGGTATCAGAGCAAACTGTTGATTCAGTTTAAAGGGACTATAAGCAAGAAAGATCAAAATGCCTAAGAGAGAAGTCCCCAAGCTTAACAAAGAAAACTTTGTTGCATGTAATGATCAAGCTACATCTTGGATCCATAGGAGATTATGCCCAAAATTCAATTGTTATTGAACATGTTGATCCAACTGATACTCTTACTACAGAAGATTTGAAGAATAAACAGGAACACAATCAAACAATGCTGAAAATTTCTTCTACACTCAACTATGTTGAATTTGATGATATCAAAGGATTTGACGCTGCATTCAAAATGTGGAAAGCCCTATCAGACATCTATGGAGGAGATCAGAATGTCCAAAGAGCAAAAAGAGAAAGCCTCAGAGGAAAGTTTGATGATTTTGAAAATGGAGGAAAATGAGAATGCTGCTCAGTATGGCGCAAGAATAAAGGAAGTGGTAAGTGCAATAAGATGTTTGAGTGGTCAATTGGATGAATATACTGTTAATAGTAAGTTCTTAAGAACCTTGCTTCCTATCTATGCTATTAGAGTATCAACAATACAAGAACTAAGATGTGTACCAGGAAACAATCTAAGTTTTGAAGGTATAGTGGGTAGAGTCACTACATTTGAGTTATCTAATTTTGACAACTACAGACCTGAGAATGTTGAATCTGCCTTCAAAGCCAAGCTATCACTGAAAGATGCTGAACAAGTGAAATCAAAGAAGGGAAGAAAGATGAAATATGTATCCAGTGACAGTAGCACTAATGAAGAAGATGTGGAACAATTGGAAGCATTACTTGCTAGAAGATTTCATAGAGGCAAAGGAAAATTCAAAGGTAAGATGCCTATCATTTTTTTCAATTGCAATGAAGTAGGACATATTGCTACAAGGTGTACACAGAAAAAGGAAGGCAACAAATACAAATATAGAAGAGAAGATGATACGAGAGATTACAAAGACAAAGGCAAGAAGTGTTAAATTGTTGAAGAGAATTCTGATGATAATGATGATGAAGTTGTTTATGTAGCCATGAAGGACCAATCTGATGAAGAAGAACCTACAGCACTAGTAACATGTATGAACAAAAATGACAGATGGATCATAGATAGTGGATGCTTACATCACATGATAGGAGACAAAAGTAAGTTTGTTAACTTTACTCAGTATGATGGAAATAGTGTTAGATTTGGTAATGATGCTCCATGTCAAATAAAAGAAAAAGGTTCCATTAAGCTTATAGAACAAATCTCATGTGATAATGCATACTATGTTGAAGGATTAAACTACAATTTGCTAAGTGTCTCATAGTTAGGCAACATAGGATGCAAAGTAGAATTTGGAAACAAAACTGCAAAAATCTATGGTACCAATGGTAAATTGATAGGAAAAGGAGATCGAACAAGTAATCTGTTTTACCTTGATATGGATGATGTTTCTTGTTTTATTGTAAAATTTGATGATGAATGGTTATGGAATAGAAGGCTATGTCATGTCAACTTTAACAATCTAGTCAATATTAGTAAAATGAAGAAAGTCAGAGGTTTACCAAAATTGAAGAAGCTTGATAATATCATGTACAAACAATGTCAGCTAGGAAAGATGAAAAATTCAAGTTTCAAAAGAAAAAACTATATATCTAAAGAAGTACTTGAGTTAGTTCATACTGACTTATGTGGTCCAATAGAAGTACAAAGCTATAGAGGAAATAAGTACATAATGTTGTTTGTTGATGACTATTCTAGGATGATGACTGTTATGTTCTTAAGACAAAAATATGACACCTTTCAAATGTTTAAGTGGTATGTGGCTAGAGTTGAAAAGGAAATAGGAAAAAGCTTGAAATCCCTGAGATCAGATAGAGGTGGTGAATTCACATCAAAAGAATTTGAGATATTTTGTAATGACAAAGGAATCAAAAGAAAAACGTCAGCTCCTAGAACTCCCCCATAGAATGGAATTGCTGAAAGAAGAAATAGATATGTGATTGACTGTGCTAGAACATTAATGTTGGAAAAGACTGTTGCTCTAAAATAATGGAGAGAAGCTGTAAGTGTAGCTGTTCATACACTAAACCGAGTATAAGTCAAGAAAGGTACAAATACAACACCTTTTGAATCATGGTATGGTCACTCACCCAATGTAAAACATTTCAAAGTATTTGGTTGCAAATTTTTTATCCTTAAAGATGCTAGAAATGGAAAATTTGATGCAAAGAGTGATGAAGGCATATTCCTTGGTTACTCCACTACAAGTAAAGCATATAAGTGTTTGAATACTAACACTAAAAAAATTGTGGAAAGTGCAAATGTAAACTTTGATGAGCATACAGAAGTCCAAGCTAAAGAACCAATGAGAACAAATGAATACATAACATTTGTGTATTCTTATGAAGGAATGCATGTTAATGAGGATGATGTCAATCAAATTGAAACTCAACAAAAAAATTTAGTCTCAACCGAGTCACAACCAGTAAATGTCAAGTTACATTCAGAAGCTGAGTTGTAGAATGAAGGAAATGGACAATCTGATACTGAAGTTAGTACACATGAAATAAATGAAGAAAAACCTGACAACTTGGTACATAGTGACCCTGAATCAGAAAGATCAAACATGGAAACAAGGACAGAACCAAGATTATCCAAATATGTAAAAAGACATCACCCTGTTGAACAGATTATTGGTGACAAAGGTGCAAGACTAATGACAAGGAACAGACTAAGACATGAACCATGTCTTATCAGTAAATCTAAACCTAAAATAGTATATGGTGCATTACAAGATGATGACTGGTATAAAGCTATGGAAGAAGAAATTGATCAAATAAAGAAGAACAAAACCTGGAGTTTGGTTCCCAGACCAATTGACAAGAATTTGATTGGCACCAAGTGGGTATTCAAAAACAAGCTAGATGAGAATGGTGAGATTACTAGAAACAAAGCTAGACTAGTATGCAAGGGTTATGCCCAAGAAGAAGGACTAGACTATGGGGAAACATTCGCCCCTGTTACTAGAATGGAAGGAGTAAGAACTTTACTTGCATATGCTGCATATAAAGATTTCAAAGTTTATTAGATGGATGTAAAGTCTACTTTTTAAAATGGTATACTAGAAGAGGAAGTCTATGTTGAACAACCAGCAGGATTTTTCAATGAGAACAACAAGGATATGGTTTGTAGACTACATAAAACACTCTATGGTTTGAAACAAGCACCCAAAGCATGGTATGAGAGACTTCACAAATATCTAGTGCAAATAGGATTTGAAAGAACTGATGATAACAACAACATGTACATCAAATTAGATGAAGGTAAGGATATTGTTGTATCTGAAATCTTTGTGGATGACATAGTGTTTCGAGGAAAGGAAGTGCTTTGCAAAGGCTTTGCTGACAAAATGAAACATGAGTTTGAAATGTCTATGTTTGGAGAGATCAAATTTTTTGTTGGATTGCAAGTACATCAACTAAAACATGGTATATTTGTGACACAATCAAAATATATCAAAGAAATACTCAAAATTTTTGGATTGGAGGAGTCCAAACCAGTCAGCACACCAATGGCAATAGGAAATAAGCTATCCAAAAATAATGAATCAACTGAACTTAATTAAACAATATATAGATCCATGATTGGAAAACTACAATATGTTGTACATAGCAGACCAAACATAGCATTAGCAGTTGGAATAGTGGCTAGATTCATTGCTAATCCCAAAGAAAATCATCTCATAGCAGTACAAAGAATAATGAGATATCTTAAAGGAACTGATAACTTTGGTCTATACTACAAAAAGAATGGAAAGTTTGAACTCAATGCATATATAGATGTAGATTGGGGAGGCAACATTGATGACAGAAAAAGCACAAGTGGAGGTGCATTATTTTTAGGTAAAAGACTAGTTACTTGGACTAGCAAGAAACAAAAATGCACATCCCAGTCCACTGCAAAATCACAGTATGTGGTAGCAGAAGTCAACTGCACAAACATTGTGTGGCTCACACATCTATTGAAAGGAATGAAAGAAGAGGTAACAAAACCTGTGATATTGTATTGTGATAATACAAGTGCTATAAACATATCCAAAAATCCAGTAATGCATGCAAAAACCAAGCATATTGCAATCAAGTATCATTATGTCAGAGAATTGGTAGAAGACAAACAAGTGAAGTTGGAATACATTCACACAAAGGAACAAACTATAGATATCTTCACCAAACCATTGCCCAAGGATGCTTATGAATATCTTAGAGGCAAGTTGGGGGTAATACCCCTAACTCAAGCAGTTTAAAGCAACAAGGATGCTGCCCTGCATTAACAGAAATAAATCATTGAAATATCAGAAGAATGATGCAGAGGATGACAGTAGGAGCAGAAACTCCAAATCAGTCACAAGCATGGTGACAGAGGAAGAAGACATCAAGAAACCAAAACTTATACTTTTCATGTTAAATATCTTACATCTTTGGCATTTATGTCAAAGAGGGAGAAATATGCAAAAACCTGATCAATACAAAGCATGAGGGAGATATATATGAAAGAGGGAGATATATGAGATTAGTAGTAAGGATGCAACAGCCATGAAAAGTAGCATACAACATATACAATCTTGATGGTAACTAAGTTGATCAATTGATTAGTTTGGTTTTGCCATCAATGCCAAAGAGGGAGATTGTTGGAAATGATTAAAAAGATCATGAGGGAAACTATTTAAATGATCATATGAAACTGGTAAAGAATGTTGAAAATTTTTGGAATGATCATATGGAACTAGTAAAGAATGTTCTCAATCATTGTTTTGTCATTGATGTCAAACTTGCTACTTGCAGGAATGATAATTGCTTTAGTGATCCAAATACTATCAATTGGTCGATTGACAAGGAGGAGGCAATCAATAAGATGTAACTAGAACACCTAGAGAAAGGTTGAAGTTATGATGTTGTAATGAAGTCCAAGGATTAGCTAAGCCATTGATGAAAAAGTGTATTGATGACATACTCTAAGACATAGAGAATAGGAACATTGAAACATATCAAAGATGTAAGGTTTTAGCTAAGTCATTTGTAAAGACTAACTAAGATCATTAAGGAGCTGAACAGATTCCTAGTTAAAGTCGAGCAAGTGTCGAGCAAGTGCCGAGTGTCGAGCAAAATTGAGTGCCAAGCAGAATCAAGTGCTGAACAAAACCAAGTGTTGATCAGAATCAAGTGCCGAGTAGAATCAAGTGCCGAGCAGAACCAAGTGCCGAGCAGATACAAGTGCCGAGTAACACAATGATGCCAAGCATCAATAAACCAATAGTGTCGAGTTGCTACATTATTTCAAAAATCAAAGATTCGCCAAATCTAAGCCGACAAGGTTGTTACCTAGAAATTTGTGAATTAAATGGAAGATAAGAATGATGAGCTGGTGGCACAGTGTAAGGAAACTTGGCAACAAAGAATATAACAGTTTCCACATAACCCATAATAGATCTAAAATAAACATGAAATTAAAATCCACATGCAAGAGAATAGACAACATACCCACAAAATTGTGACACAAGATATACCCTGGGAAACCCTCATTGAGGGAAAAACCCAGCCTCCAAAAGCATCCATCACCATGTATTATTCAGCAAAAATATCATTGTCATACAGCCATGGAAGCCTTCATGGCCATAGCCACAACCAAGAAAACTATGTGAACAAGCATGAATCCACACATCTCATGCCATGCTTTCAACCTTCACAAATGCTCCCTTGGTTAACCTGTCAAGCCTTGTCCCACTCGACTCTTGCCTTTTGTCTTCTCCTTGTCACTTTTTTTTTCTCTCTACAACAACTACCCTTGTGGCTGCTTATATAGTAGCAAGTCCCACAAAACCACCAAGTGGTATTACATAAACTATGTGCTAAAACCATGTGCTACCTAACCCACTGACCCCACATTTAATATTGGGCATTTAATTCTTTTCCCCAATATTAAATAATTACATCAAATATTATTAC
This sequence comes from Cupressus sempervirens, assembly GCA_028749045.1. NCBI lineage: Eukaryota > Viridiplantae > Streptophyta > Pinopsida > Cupressales > Cupressaceae > Cupressus > Cupressus sempervirens. Next base: position 1,037,199,479 of record CM053785.1, read on the forward strand.
AATGTTACAATACAACTCAACAAGAATATTCCATGGGAATCTTTACATGTTGCACATCCATCTAGGTACAACATTACATAATAAAAATAAAATAATAAAATAACAATATTATGCAATGTGTGCAACACCCATTATCTCAACAATCTCCCACTTGTTGTATACATTGCATAGGGTCAATCCGTAGCCACACAAAATGAACAAGGGAACAATCCCTCCCAGCACATCCACCATCATGGATCAAAATACACCAAGTGCTCCATCTTGGTACCCGCAACAAAATCAAAGTATCCAGCATCTCAAACATGAATGATCTCACCTCCTATTATGCCACTCCCACTGGACATACATAGAAGCCATCCAAAGAGAAAGCCACCCAACCTGTTGCATTAGAAGATCATAAAATCCTGTACCAACTAAAATTTCAAGCACAAAAAACCTGATCCAAAGGTAATCACATGTATCCGTAGTTTACAAAATATCCATAGCTGAAATAGCACCCACAGCAAGTGCCAAACCCATCCAACTATCCATACCTCAAAGGTATAACAAGTGAATCTCATATCACCGACATATCCAATCTGCAACCTGCAATCATAAGCCTCAAGAGCAATACCTACCACATATATACCAAGAAGCTCCCACTGCAAAAGATAATGTCAAATCTATAACTAATCCACTCACAACATCTCAAAGAAATGAATCCATGTAGTATCAAGGACATCCACAATACATAATCCAATATCCTGCAAGAATAACTCTCATAAGAAGTCTCCAATAGTCTCCCAAATTCTCCACAACCAACAAAGGAAAGAGATAAATGAATAACCATGTCATCTCTCACATGACATACATGAACACAAACCAGTGATCACAATCTCCAACCAATCTCAAATCCAATGTAGGCAAAATTGAACATCCAGGAAGATAACCAAGACCAAAGAAACCATGCAAATCATAACATGTATCATGTCCTTCTACACACACCTCTAGATGTAAACTGTGCAAGTATGATCTCCTCCATTAAACCCCAACAAGAAGCCTCAACAACACCCAAACCATACCATATAACTCATAATAGATGTAAGCCTCTCACAAGAAGATCAAACTCAATAAAACCATTCTTAAACCAAGGAATAACCATTCCTAATCCAAGGAATATGCCCAATATAAAACCATCTCCTAAACTCAACCAGCATAACAACATATGCACATGGAGATAACCAATGCTAAACCATCTCTCAAATGAACCCTCCAGAACTAACTCATGTACCATAGCTCAAGATCCATATCCATGAAAGACAAGCATAAATATAATGCAACTGAGAGAAAAAAATGGGCTATACCTCTCGAGTAGCAAACCGCCGAGTAGACCAAGAGTGGGGAATGAGAATGCTCATCAAGATACCCAAGTCTCCAACCAAGACTCATCTAAGAAAAATCTCCTCTCAAGTCCATATCAAGTGACTGCCCCTCGGACTTCCTACTGAAACCATCAACCGTCCCAAAAAATACTTCTCTAATCCAAGAGAAATCAGCGTCACCACCATCTCTAAGTATCCATGAGCACCTGTAACCAATCAATCCATGCCAACTCCAAATGCAACATAGAAATATCATGAAGTATCCAACTTATGATCAGTGTACTCAATACCAAGAAGCTAAACCAAGATCAATGTCAAAGTTCCAACCATGGCCTCAAGAACATAAACATGACAACATGATCTTACCATCTCAACTAAAGAGATAAAATGCTCCATATGAACACACCATAACATGTCACAACTCTAAACGCATATCAAGAGTATACCATGACATAATAATGAAACCATCCTCATACCAAGGATAACATGCCAAATAAAAGCATAAACCACACCTTTTCCAAGAACCCTGTGAGTCCTCAAGATGCAACCATCTCCATACACCATGAAGAAAACCATCTCCACATACCAGGAAGAACCATCTCCACACACCATGAAGATAACCAAGAACTCCATGAGTCCTCAAGATCTAACCATCTTCACACACCATGAAGATAACAAGTGCACCATGCAAATGTCAAAGACGCTTCTGCAGCAACAAGATCTAAGACAAACCTCCAACATCTGAAAACACTCAATAAATATATCAATGCCAACAACTCCCACTCAACTATGGTACCAAGTCACCTATGGCATCATAAAATCCATCCTCTCCAAACCAAGAAGATATAAACCAAACCAGGAACTAATCTTGCACTGTCACCCCATCACTATCACAAGCTCCCACTAAACCGTGTATCCAAGCTATCCATGACATAATGATGAAAAACCGTCCTCTAACCATGAGAATCAACCAAGGCATCAAACCATCAAAGAACTCAAAGTGCACATCATGAGCTCCTTAAAAGAAACCAAATAACCATGATCCTCAACCAAGAAGATATACAACCATAACTATATCAGAAATCCAAGCTAATGAACATCAATGATGTACCTGTATAACCAATCATGTCATGCCAAAATCCATGACACCATGATCACATCCATGAACCAAGCATCTGGCTCTCAAATTGTCCAACCTGCCAACATAATCAACCACAATCCTCCACCATGACTGTACCTGGTAACAACATCTCATCCCTTCAACATGAAGATAAAATCATGTGACTTAGGGCATAGAAAACCCAAATCCAACCCACCAATCTGAATATGTATCAATAATGAAAGATCAATGGGGAAAGACAACCCATAACCAAGCTATAAATGCAACCTGTAAGTATAGACCGCTTACAACAATGCACAACTTGTAGACCCAACAAGTCATCATGCATATCCAAACCAAACACTGATAACCATATCATCATGAGACCAATTTGAAATATGAACTGAGTATACAATGACATCAAATCTTAAATCTCCAATGTCATAAACTCACGATGTTACCATAGTCAAAATATACCTATAAACTGTTCAGATCAATATATCAACAAATAAATCATGCCAAACCTACACCAAATCTGAACCAATTTGTAGAGCTCTCCAAGAGCTTTTCGTTGACTACTCGAAGTCCAAAATCCAACTATGTATGCCCAAGTTATGTCCCAATTCGTGCTCAAAATAAAAATCATTTGACTTTAGGGCTCTTAAAATTTGAAAAAATCTCAAAATTATAGAACCAAACCTACACCATCTTGTAGTGCTCTGAATTAGCTTTCCAACGCCTATAAGAACTCTGAAATCCGATATTCTGAGAGAAAGTTATGGCCATTTTACTAAGACAATCTTTTTACCATTTTCAGTACGATTTTTCATTTTTTATTTTTTTTTCGGTGACGAAAATTCCGACGGGATTAAATTTGACGGCCATCATGGGCTGAAACCAAAAAACTCTTTCATTTCTTCTAAACATGGCCAAACTAGGGCATATTATATATCAAAATTTATGGAAATGTCAACCCAGATCCAATGGTGAGGTCTTTTTTTACCCAGGAGGTCATTTTTGCAAGCTACCCCCCAAAAACCCTCATTTTAAATGAAACATCGGAAAAATCTTTTGTCCAACAATTTCACATGCCCAAATCTTTTAACATCCCATCATAACAACAAATCCAAAACCCTCAGATCTGCAATAAATCATTCATATATCTTGCCCTTTCTTTTATCCTCTCATGCATTCCCATGGATTCAATTTACGGTTACAAACAATAAAACCATAGCTCTGATACCACTTGTAAGGAAACTTGGCAACAAAGTATATAATAGTTTCCACATAACCCATAATAGATCTAAAATAAACATGAAATTAAAATCCACATGCAAGAGAATAGACAACATACCCACAAAATTGTGACACAAGATATACCCTGGGAAACCCTCATTGAGGGAAAAACCCAGCCTCCAAAAGCATCCATCACCATGTATTATTCAGCAAAAATATCATTGTCATACAACCATGGAAGCCTTCATGGCCATAGCCACAACCAAGAAAACTATGTGAACAAGCATGAATCCACACATCTCATGCCATGCTTTCAACCTTCACAAATGCTCCCTTGGCTAACCTGTCAAGCCTTGTCCCGCTCGACTCTTGCCTTTTGTCTTCTCCTTGTCACTCTTTTTTTCTCTCTACAACAACTACCCTTGTGGCTGCTTATATAGTAGCAAGTCCCACAAAACCACCAAGTGGTATTACATAAACTATGTGCTAAAACCATGTGCTACCTAACCCACTGACCCCACATTTAATATTGGGCATTTAATTCTTTTCCCCAATATTAAATAATTACATCAAATATTATTACAATGTTACAATACAACTCAACAAAAATATTCCATGGGAATCTTTACATGTTGCACGTCCATCTATGTACAACATTACATAATAAAAATAAAATAATAAAATAACAATATTATGCAATGTGTGCAACACCCATTATCTCAACACACAGGACACCATGTAGAACATTTTTGGAGAATACAACTGGACTCCTAGATGAAATTTTCTAGATAAGAGCAAGATATGGGGTAGATACATTCTATCCTACCTAATCCATTTGAAACCCTAAAGTTGGAAAGGGAGAATCGAGCGGCAAAGGAAAACCAGATTTCTATTTAAGGAATCATAAGGTCATGAAAAAAGGAAGGAAGAGGTCAAGCATGAAAGCATAAAGTGCTGAAGGAGGTGCTAAGGAGGAAGAAAGCATAGTTACTCTACTTCAACAGATGACCACAGATATGGATGCATTGGTATGATGAGTATAAGAATCAAGGAAACGAAGCTTGAGATGACAAGCTGTAAGAGATAAAGTGATTAAAAGCCAAGCAAAAGGATTAAACTGAAGAGTGATATGAAATCTGCAAAGTATGTTCTAAGTAGTATCAGATCAACAATCCATTATTGTTACTCTCTAGCAATTGTAACAAATAGTTTAAATCCTATGGACTTAGGTTGGTTTAATAGCCATGTTGTAAATCCTTTAATAGGGTGACATTCCAACTGAATGTTCTAAAGTCCTTTGATCAGGCCCATTCCTAACAATATGGTGAAATCCTCTAACAAGGTCACATTTACTAGTGTGTTGTAAGCCTTTAATAGGGCAGGCCTTTAATAGGGCATCAATTTAGAAGAGTAAAAATCAAGTAGCATGTTACTGGTGGTTTTTCCCAAATTGGGTTTCCATGTAAATCATTGTGTCATGTGTTGATCTTGCATGTTTTATTCCTACATGTTGATTTGTTGTAACTTGCTAAGATGGTTGATTTAAGTTTGGATGGATGAAAAGTGTATGGATTCATCATAAGTAGAGAAAAAGTATTATTAGGGCATTTGGACCTTCAATAACTGATTCACCCCCACCTCTCAGTTATTCTAAAGAATTCTAATAGTAACCTAATAAAAACACAAATCTATTTGTCAAATCAATTACAAAACCCAAAATTCAAAAGTATACTAAAAGGTATTTTTAATAACATATAGATTTTTAAAAACTAATATATATAGAACATAAGAAAATCCTCATGCATATGACTTTGACTAATTAAGTTACACATACAAAGAGAAGAAATGTCTGACATTGTTAGGAGATTTTCCTTATTGAAGTCCCTAGTTCAATAATTCCACCTCCAAAGTAGCCATATAGATAGTTGGATAAAAAAAGATAAATAAATAATTGAATTATTTGATGGATAGGGGGTGTGATATATCCCCATATGCTCAAAGATATAAGAGAGATAGAAATATATCACTAGACATGCTTGGGAAAGATAATAAAACAATGGATATTGCTATAAGAAATTGTTGTGGAAAGTTGGGGAACATTATTGTGAGAAAGAGAGAGAAAGAGAATATAATAATTAATGAGAAAGACCTAGTAAGGACCAAGATATCTTGAATGGAATGAAAGAATGGAAAAAACTTGAAAATTCAATGGAAAAAAAGTTGAGGATCAAATTTGAAGGATTACAATTTGTTTTTATCAACTTGGGAAGCTAATTTTTTAAAATGCCCATAGCTAAAATTTGAATATTAAGATGTTATGGGAAATGCATAAGATTTTAGTAATGCAGAACTTTATTTTTTCTATGTGTCATTTGTGTATTACTTAAATATTTTTTATTCTTATGAAACACAAATTTTATCATCAAATGGTTAAAACAAGTTGCAATAGATTTAAATATATAGTTAATACTAGATTTCTCAAATAAGTTAGAATAGTTGACATCCTCAAATTATATATTATTAGCCAGTATAAATTATACATGTAATAAGTTAGTAAAAAAATTATTTAAGTAATTAACATTTTTTAAAAAAAATGGTAAGAGGCTGAAGCCAAGAATCATTATTATTATGTGTGATTAATTATTATTAATTATTTAGTTTGTGTAGATTTGAACCCATGACCTCTCAGATAAGAGGCTCATAGTTTACCATTGTGTTGTAGGCTCTTGCCTTTAAGCAATTAACATATTAAATGAAATAACACAAGTATAAATTAAGTAGAGTAAAATTTAAATTTATTCATATAATATTTAAAATTAAATATTTTAACATCAATAATTGTCAATACTTATCTAAAGAAAATCACTTAGAAAAGGCACTCTCACCTTAGGTATATTTTACTAATCTTGGATCACAGATTTTGGGATTAATAGTTCTTATCTAGAAAATACACAAATAATATTCTCAATTTAAATGCTCCAAGTTCATAATGAATAAAATAATAATCAGCTCAAGTACTCTAGAGACATGCTTTAACAATTTTTTTCAAATAAATTACTCAACATATATACTTGATACAACATGCTCTAGAGTAATCACAAAACATGCACAATTAATTGATAATCAATAATGTCAATCTCTCTTGCACTAGAATCACAATAACTATCTAGGATTCTACCTATTTCCCAAAACTAGTTGAAACCATGTGCAAATCCCTAGATCCGAAAATCCTACATATATTCTTGACACCTCAAATTGGATATTGTGTAACCCTTCTCTAAAGCCCATAGCTCATCAAATCTCTTTATTTTTCCCTAAATATTCTACATGTGCCTTTCCAAATATCACAAGCATGATTTACATAACCTTTAAAGCGGCACATTCCAAACCATCAAAGCATTTCATAATTATTTAATAAATAGATTTTTCTAAGCCCAATAAAAAAGAAACACACAACACCAAATTACACAAATGTATAGCTAAGTAGGTAGCTTAGAAGATTTGGTAGAATATGTGGTAGTTGACTAGATTTAAATTTCCATTTAAAAATAGAAAGGGTCAAGTCCATAGCTTAAGGGTTGACCCCATAATCATAGAGTTAGTCCTCGATAAGAAAAGGATTTGATTGAAATAGATAACAGTTAAACTAGAAACAATGTGATAATATTTGTAATAAATAGAAAGTCTAAATGAATATATCATAATATATAACAAATTTAAACAAGATGGAAGATAAATTTCAGTGTATTACAATAGTTCTCCAAAATAGAAATAGCATGCATATGTGAACTTTACCACTACAGTTATACCAATTTCACAAACTAAGTATAATAAAATAATGGAGTAGCATGTTAGTCAAGGTTAAAAGTGGAGTAAACACCATAGTTAAGAGCATTCGAATTGTATTAACGACATGGATGGCCACCCAAGAAGGTCCAATACTTCATTTTAATAAGTATCACCTAATGCAATCACTACTAAGTGTTCCATTCATTCTAATGGGAATAGATACCTACAAAAGAAGGGTCAATGAATATGACTTCAAAACTAGAAAGATGAACCCTAGTAAAAATATCACACTATAACAATAATTTACACTTGAGTACAATTCAAAAATATTTGATTTTTCTATGACAAGATGATTTACTCACATCAAGAAGCTTTACAGTTGTGAGTACCCAGTACATGATTTACACATGGCAAGATGGTGACCACAAAATCTTTTGAGTAGAATTAAATTATTTAGAGACTGATTCAATGTGAATTTGAGTGAAAAGAAGAGAGTTAGTGACCAATGGTCAATGTCAATATTGTGAACATAAAATTGAAAGAAAGGGGAGGAGTAATACTTAAAGCATGTTTTCAGTGTTAGACATTAGCCATGGCACCACCAAAGAGAACCCAACTCCAACAAAAACAACAAGGGCGTATTTTTCCATCATCTTGTAAGAAGAAATTAGTTCCCATTATGTGACACATTGAATCCTTTTTTTTTTTTGTTGGAGTTGGGCTCTCTTTTGTGGTACCATGGCCCACTCCCACCACATTGAGGAGATAGTCTCAAGTCCCAAACATGATAAAAAAAAAAACAAAGTCAAAACCAATATCTAGGTTCAAGGAATCACCTAAAAGCAAGTTACCTCAAAGGGTACCAAGACACAATTATCAACTAATCCTAGACGCAACACATACATGTAGGAAATCTACTATGCAAGTGGGAAAGTGTCATCACATGAGCCAACTCTAAGGTTACCTAACAATATTTTAATACTCCAGACCCCTAGTGTCTTTACGCAGTGTTGGTACCTTTCATATAGACAAGGCATACTAACAAGTTATCTTTAAGGTTACCCTAGCAGTCTCTTAATACTCCAAACCCCCTAGTGACTTTCTGTGGTACCAATATCTTATTAATTCTTTTAAAACCCATTTAATAGAATTTTATCACTTATTAAAATAACCTAAAATGGGTTACCCACTAGCCTCTTTAGGGCCTCAGCCTCCATTGCAAGCTACTTCCCAACATGACATATAGATAACCTACCCTAAGCTCAACAAAAGCAAAAAATCTCAAATGACTATAAACCACACACCAGTTTTTAAACAACCAATTGGAAAGTACTGAAATATTACTGATCATAATCACATATTCCACCAATATGATCATCCTAATAGGACTGATCCAAAATAAAGTACACATAAACCAAATCCATGTCATAACATGACATCACCAAAAAAAATCATTTAATCACCTCAGCCCTATATAAGCAACTAGGAAGCAATCAAGGAAAACTGATTGAAGACTCAAAGGTAATATCAAGAAAGCCACATCATCCAAAAAAGTTCCACACAAGAATTGGAAAGCTCAAAATATCTTATCAAAATCATCATAGCACACACATGACACATCACCATGGTCAGGTATAAAAGATTGTAATCAAAACATCATCATGAGATAGCTGAAATTACTCAATAAACATACATATATCATCATCAAAATAATCACGAACATAGAAATCACCAAATAACTCAAGTAACTCATCACATAATTCAACTAAGTATGAAATGACATCTAATAAAATCTAGTAACCAGGTACTACTAATCATAAAAAATTTAATCAAAAAATAGGCCTAAAAGAGTCTGATAATATAATCTAAAAAGTCAACTAAGGGTAGGCATTATGAGTAATGAGTTAGGTGAGTGTAAAAGTAGAGGAAATGTCATTGTTAAGAGGATTTTAGTTGTAGTAACAAGGTGGATAACCACTCAAGAAGGTCCAATGGTTCACTTTAATTAGTGTCACCTAATCCAACAACTAAGTGTTCCACTCATTCTAATTCAAATAGATAGCTACAAAATATGGGTCAATTTGACTCCAAAAATACAAAGATGAACCACGTAGAAAATATCACAGTATAACAATAATTTACACTTGTGAGTACAATTTAAAAATATCTAATTTTTCCATAGCAAGATGATTTACACATGTCAAGAAGTTTTACAATTGTGAGTAGCTAGTACATGATTTACACATGGCAAGATGGTGACCACAATTTTTTTTGAGTAGAATTCAATTATTTAGAGACTGATTCAATGTGCATCTCAGTGAAGAGGAGAGAGTTATTGACTAGTGGTCAATGTCAAGATTGTCCACATAAAATGGAGAGAAAGTGGAGGAGTAATACTGAAAGCATGTTTTCAATGTTAGACATTGGCCATGGCACCACCAAAGAGATCCCAACTCCAACAAGGGTGTGTTTTTCCATCATGTTGTAAGAAAAAAATAGTTCCCATTATGCGACACATTGAACCCTTTTTTGTGGAGATCGATGTAGCCAATTTCAAAGCTATGGAGTAGAGCTTCATTGGCCATCGACAAACTTCACAATCTTATGATGATTGCTTAGAATTCCTCAAAAATATTAATATTTTTCCTCCTCTCTTTGATTTACATGTCATCCTTGAAATAGATAATCATGTTTCTCATGAGGTGTGTTGAGAATTATGTCTCAACCTTGCAAGCTCTTTTTTCAGAAAACTCTAGAAAATTGTAGCCGAAAAACTCCATAAATTTTTTAGAAAAATTCTAGAATTTGTTTATGGTAGTTTTCCACGTGTTTATGAGTTCAAAAAAAGTGTATGAGTTCTTAAAAATGCATCTAGTCTCTAGAACAATGTAGAAGGGCTATTTTTAGAATGTAAACAACTCATTATATTAATTTTAAGGGGGTCTAAACTAGAGGACAAAATTGAGGACGAAAATGGTATTCTTGGAGTTACAAATTACAAGTGGGTAACATGTGGCATGGTTGTTTTGCCCATGATTTTGTAAAACTAAAAATGGTTTCCAAGTAGAAAATCACTATAAAGGGAGGGTTTGGGGAGGTGTTTGAATTATCAAGTTTACTTTGCAAGACTAGTGCTAGAAGGAGTATCTCTTTGAGTCTGAGTCTGAGTCCAAGTTGTGTTGATGCACTCCTCTAAGAACTTGCATTGCAAGTGTATTGTAATCTTCTAGATTTGAGAATACATTGTGCAGGTTTTGGAGGGTGGGTTTTTTCTCCTAAAAGAGTTTCCCCATGATAATCATTATGTTATGAGTTCATTGTTATTTTGATTATATATTGTTTTTATTTTCTTGAGATCTCTACAATAGCTAGTCAAATTTTCATAATTATCCTCTCAAAGATTAGTGTAGGAAGTGATTCTATGCACCTTGCTTCATTACAAGTGGTATCAAAGCCTGGCAAATTTTGGTTCTATTTGTTTGGTATAGGGTTTATTGAGCTAATTAAGGTTTGAGAGGGAGCCTATGTAGAGGTTTTTTATTTCTATTTTGTAGGATTGCAAAGATGGCAAACGCATCAGGGAGGATTGATGTAGAGAAATTTTCTAGCACAAACTTTGAAATGTGGAAGCTGAAGATGGAAGATCTATTAATTGATCAAGATGTATGGGATGTGATTGATGAAAAGAAGCTAAGGATTGCAACATCCAAATTCAACTGCAGAGTATGATGTGAGAGACAAAAAAGCTAAAAGTCTCATCAAATTGTGTCTTGCAAACTCTATATTGATTAATGTCCATGAAGAACCTACCATGATGAAGCTTTGGAAAAATCACTTGTGAACAATATTTTCTTGAGGAAGAAGTTTTATTCTTTGAGAATGGAAGAAGGTGGATAGATTTTTGAGCATCTTGAAAGTTTTAATATGTTGGTGACTTAGTTGACCTTAGTTGGGGTGTCGATGGATGAAGAAGAAAGGTGTTAGATATTGCATCTTGAAGATGGAGGGCATTGTTGGTTCTCTACTTTGTGAAGAGATGAGAAGGAAGGTCTCCCTAAATGTAAAAGAAGCTTTGAGTGTTAGAGAAAGACCAAAGGAAAGAGGCAAGAACAAGAAACAACATTATCGTTCTAAGTCCAAGAAAAAGGGAAGATCAAAATCTCATGGTAAGTCCAAGGCATTCTAATAGAATTGTGGCAAACCTAGACAGTTTTGAAAAGACTGTAAAGAGGAAAAGAAAAAGAAGAAGAAGAAAGATTCTAATTTTGAGTTTGAGAAGGAAGATGGAGATGCTTTCATCATAGTCTTGGCCACTCATGTAGGTGATAGTACATGGTTAATAGACTCAGGTGCATCTTTTCACATGACTCCTAATGGAAATTAGCTTAGTAAGTATCAAAAGTTTGATGGTGGTAAGGTTTATTTGGGTGATAACTCAATTCTTGATACTTTTTTTCATAGAAGTACTCATGTGAAATTTTATGATGGTAGAATTAGAACATTTGATGGTGTCTTGCATATGCCACAACTAGTGAGGAATTTGTTATCTGTTAGTAAACTAATAGATGCAATTGTACGCATACAATTTTTTGAAGTAGGTGTAAAAATGGTGAGAGGTTCTATGGAAATAGAAATAGGAAGTAGATTGGGTACATTGTACCAGATTGATGCATGCATGGTTGAGTGCAATAGTACTTCTAATAAGACTATGAAGAGGACTACTTTGTTGGAGAAGGAGAGGGTTTCTCTTTCAATAGATGGTCATGGTTTTTGGGTACCCAAGGGTGTTCTATCTACTAAATCAAAATTACCTATAGAAATGACTATGTTATGGCACTGGAGACTCAACTACATAAGTGAGAAAAGTCTACAAACCTTAAAGAACAAAAACCTTGTTGATGGGTTGAATGACTACAATCTTGATTTTGATTTTTGTGACCATTGTATCTATGATAAATAAAACCACATTAAGTTTTACTCAAGTTCTCATAAGTCCTCATGTATTTTGGATCTAATCCATTTGGATGTATTTGGACAAGTTGATGCTCCTTCTATTGGTAGATCAGTTTATTATGTTTCTTTTGTTGATGATTTTAGTAGAAGCACATGGGTTTATTTTCTTAGAAGTAAAGTTGAAGTTTTCAATCTTTTCAAAAAATTTAAAGCAATGATTGAGTTGTAGACTAGAAAGAAGATAAAGCATTTGAGAACTATAATGGAGGTGAATATTGCTCCAATAATTTTGAGACATTTTCTAAAGATTGTGGTATTAAAAGAGAGAAGACAACTTTGTATTCTCCACAACAGAATGGAGTTGCAAAAAGAATGAACATGACCTTAATGAGGAAGGCTAGGAGTATGCTAAGTGGAGCTGGACTAGAACAAAATTTTTGTGTTGAAGCTATAGCAACTGCTTGCTACCTGATAAAAAAGTCTCCTACATCAGCTCTTGTTAATAAGATACCAATGGAAGCATGGTCAGACCACAAGCCTTCACTTAGACATCTGAGAGTTTTTGGTTACGAGGCATATGCTCATGTGCCAAAGGAGAAGTAGACAAAATTGGACAACAAAGATGTCAAATGTATCTTCATCAGATATGGTTATGGTCTGAAAGGATACAAGCTTTAGTATCTTGTTGGACAAAAGGTATTTTACTCCAAAAGTGTTATTTTTAGAGACACTGAGTCTTCTTCTATTATAGTGCAACCAAGAAAGATGAAAGAAAAGAAAGATATGATTCAAATTCCTACTACACTTGAGAAAGTTGAATCGAGGCCCTTAGAAAGACAAGTTGTTGAAGAGAGCTCTATGAGCTCTGAGTCATTAGAGGAAGAGGGAGAACCTGATCATGAACCTGAACTTGAACCTAAGCTAGATCTTGTTCGAAGTTCTAGTAGAGAGAGGAAAGCACTAGAAAGGTATGGATATTCTCCTGATGATTGGAGGTATATGTTTTCTTTGAATGCTAATATGGATGAACCAAAATCTATAGAAGAGGCTCTTGGTATGAATGATTCAGAGTCTTAGAAGATGGCCATGGAAGAAGAGATGGTAGCTCTTAAGAGGAATGCCACATGGGACCTTGTAACATTTCCAGAAGGATGGAAACCTATTTGTTGTAAATGGATGTTCGAAAGGAAGATGGTTTTAGATGGAAGAATTGCTAAGTGTAAAGCATGTTTGGTTGTAAAAGGTTACTCCAAGGTTATAGGAATTGATTATGGTTAAAAAAAATTCCTATAGAAAAAATGACATCCATTCAATTTTTACTTTCTATTGCAGTAGCTTATGATCTAGAAGTTGAGCAAATGGATGTGAAGACAACTTTCCTTCATGGAGATTTGGAGGAAGAAATATATATGACACAGCCAGAGCACTTTGTGGTGAAAGGTAAAAGTCATTTGGTCTATAAATTGAAGAAATCCATGTATGGTTTTAAAAATGTCCTAGGATGTGGTACCAAAAGTTTGATACGTATGTATTGATTTTGGGATTTGTGCGATCCAAATCTGATCACTATATATACTACAAGTTCGATGGTGATTATTTTTTGGTTATTTCCCTACATGTTGATGACATGTTGTTTATTGGCAAAGGGAAAGGTTTGATTGCAGAATTAAAATCTCAGCTCTTAGAAAAGTTTGAAAAGAAAGATCTTGGTGCAGTAAGGTACATTTTGGGAATGTAGATTATAAGAGATAGGAAAATAGAAAGCTTTGGCTAGGAAAGAGTAATTATGTTGGTATTATTCTAAGAAGATTCAATATTCATGATTCCAGACCATTGAGTGTTCCTGTTACTATGGCAACAAAGCATTCTACCTCACAGTGTCCTTCGTCCCCATTGGAAATGGAAGACATGAGTTGAGTACCTTATCAAAGTGTTGTTGGAAGTTTGATGTATGCTATGGTTTGTACAAGACTAGACATTGCCCAAGCAATGGGAGTACTTTCCCATTATATGTTTAATCTAGGAAGAGAACATTGGGATGTAATAAAAAGAGTTTTTAGATACTTGCTGGGTACCTCAGAGTACTATATATGTTTTCATGGAATCGTAAATGAGCATTCCCTAGATATTTGAGGCTATGTGGATTCAAACTGGGCCAGTGATGTTGATAGTGGAAGACCCACCAATGCATATTTGTTTACATTATTTAGTGGTGCAATCAGTTGGATGAGAAAGTGACAAGTTGTGGTTTCTTTGTCCACTACAAAGGTAGACTATATGGTAGCTACTCATGCCTGCAAGGAAGCTATTTGGCTTTAAAGAGATTGTGTTTAGACATAGAATTCAAATAGGGTGCAATGACAATTTATAGTGATAGTTAGAGTGCAATCTGCCTACTTTCCAAGACCAAGTACATTGATGTAAAATATCATTTTGTGAGCGATATGGTCAAGGATGGAAAGGTGAAGCTAGAGAAGGTGGAAACTTTGGTGAATGTTGCTAATACATTAACTAAGCTCGTGAGCACAGAGAAGTTCAGATGGTGTTCAGAGTCTATGGGCCTCTTGACCCCTAGAAATTAAGTCCATTAAACTATGGATCCCCTAACTCTTGTAAGGTGTTCAAAAAGTGGGAAAATGTTGAGAATTGTGTCTCAACCTTGCTAGCTCTTTTACCAAAAAATTGTAGAAAATTGTAGCTAGAAAACTCTAGAATTTTTTTAGAAAAATTCTAGAATTTGTTTGTGGTAGTTTTTCACATGTTTACAAGTTGGAAAAAGGTGTATGAGTTGTTTAAAATGTGTCTAGTCTCTAGAACAATGTAGAAGGGCTATTTTTAGAGTTTAAATAACTCAATTAATGACTTTTGTGGGGTTCTAAACTAGAGGACAAAATTATGGACGAAAATGGTATCCTTGGAGTTACAAATTACAACTAGGTAACATGTGGTATGGTTGTTTTTCCCATGGTTTTGGCCCATGGTTTTGTAAAACCAAAAATGGTTTACAAGTGGAAAATCACTATAAAAGGAGGGCTTCGAGAGGTTTTTGAATCATCGATTTTAGTTTGCAAGATTGGTGCTAGAAGGAGTATCTCTTTGAGTTTGAGTTTGAGTTTGAGTATTGTAATCTTTCAGATATAACAATTTGTTATGTAGGTTTTGGAGGGTGGGATTTTTCTCCCAGAAGGGTTTCCTAATGGTAATCATTGTGTTATGAGTTCATTATTATTTTGATTATATTGTTATGCTTTTCTTGAGATCTTTGTAATAGTTAGTCATATTTTCATAATTGTCCTCTCAAAGATTACTGTAGGAAGCGATTCCATGCATATTTGCTTCCTTACAAGGTGCAAATAAAAGATATTTCATTTGGGGTTGATAATATATGTACATCCATGAGCTTTGTGGGATTTGAAACAGAGACCATTGATAGCTTTAGTGGTGATTTCTTGTTTGAGAATCATAGTAATTATGTTGCATTTGATCTTATTTCATGGACCACCTTCGACCAAGACATTTTTTTGGACTCTTTTCTATTGCCTGACTATCAGACTTTCAACATCTAACTCTCTTCACACATTTCGTCTTTGATTATTCTTTACCTTTCTTTTTTGTGTAATATAGACTATTGTTATGTAACTCCTCACTATTTTTAGTGAATGCAAATGAGCATTATTAGAGATATGCATGTATTTAAATTATGTTTAAGAAGCATGCCACTCCTAATTGAGTATATGAAATAGAATATGGGCCTATTATTAATTAGAGATATGTGTGTATTTCTATTATGTAGAAGAAGCTCCTCACTCCAAGTTGATGGGTATTTATCTAAGTTTTGAAATAGAGAATAAAATGTACATTCTTTGATGATTGATATTCATGGAGTGTGATCTAAAATATTATGTAACAATATTTACACAGTCAAATTTAGAAATAGCTTGTACTCTATCTCATAGACTGTAGAAATCTACTTTTTTTCAAATAGGAAATGCTTGTAGACATGGCATTCTAAAAATGATTGTAGACTGAGCATTCTAGAAATCAACACCATGAACATTGACATCATTCTGAAAATTAAGTCTCCCAAAACATTTTCAAAATTTAGGCCAATTTCCCAATGAAATACAATATACAAGGTCATTACTAAGGGAATCTATTTGTGTTTAAATCATTTGATCCCAAACCTAATATCACAAGAGAATGGTAGTTTTGTTCTAAGTAGAGAAACTATGGAAGGGGCTTTGGTGGGTCATGAGACTCTACATTCAATTAACTCTAATAAGACATCGAGTTTAATCATACAACTTGGATATGATGAAAGCATATGATAATGTGTGCTAGGATTTTCTAATCATAATTCTTCATAGATTTGGCTTTGCAAAAAGCTAGTTTAACTAGATTCATGCCTCATTTTGGGTGTAGGATTTTCAATTATCATTAACGGATCTCTAGTTGGTACTTAAGGGATTAGACAAGGTGACCCCTTATCCCCCATTCTTTTTATTTTAATGGCTGAAGCATTTAGCAGACTTATCCAACATACTCATGAAAGTGGTCTTTGGCAAGGTACACTGTGTTGGAAGCATGAATTTTGATGATATTCCTATGGGGGAGTATTGCAAAAACATGATTAGATCATTATCATGATGATATGTTACATTCATGACTATGTTTTTCATTGATGTCAACATAGCAATTTTCTGTGGTATCTGACAGAAGAACAATGGTAAAGACCAAGTTGGTACACACAAATCATTGAGTACTTTTAGTAAAGAGGCTAAATGGAGATTATACTATGTGTCTAGTATATGTAGCTAACCTCAGAAGCATATGATATTAAGTCTGGAAGAAGTTATACAAGTTTCAGTGAAGATTGTTCTAAGATAGAGTTTACATAGGCATGTTCTAGTAAACTTTTTATATCTCTTAGAAATGTTGTTATTTTGAGAACATAAAGTTAAAGATGTGAAGAAGACATGCTGGTGATAACATGGCTAAGCTTTCTCATCATAATGTTACGTGTATGAAAAGTTATTTAAGTTGCAAGGTGAAAGATTATTGTTATCACTAAGTGTAAAATGCTCTTAATGTGGTGCTATAACAATTAATTGAGAAGGTGTAATAACCAACTAAGGGAATTATTTTATGGATTCAGTACAACGCAAGGATATTTTCCTTTATAATATATGATGGATGCAAGGAGGAATGCAAATTATTGTAAGCAACACAAAGAGCGAAATGCAAAGATAAGTAGAGCAGAGCAAAGATGAAGGAAACTTTGTTACCATGATTTTATTGTGTGATCCAAGGTTTGTGACCTAGTCTAAAAGGTCTGAAAATGATTGGTCTAGTTGATAGGACAGAGGAAATAAGTTGAAATATAATACATACAATTATCTTGCAAGGATTAGTTGAGAGATCAGTTGGACAGTAAGTTCAATGGTTTTTCTCTAGAATTGGTTTAGATAGTGGATCTTTCTATCTTCTACAACTCCTAATAGGGTTGGCACAACTCCTAACAAGGTTGGAATCTTCTAACAAGGATTCAAAGCTTCCTAATAGGGACTCATATGTACTAAATGTTGTAATAGACTCCTAACAGGGTCCATCCTCTAACAAGGAATATTTATATTAGTACATCATCTTGTGGGCATCATTACCATCAGGGTCTTCCCTCCGATCAAAGGTTTCCCTAGTTAATATATCTAGTGTAATCTCTATGTGCATCTTGTTATGGTTTCTTTTTAATTTGGTTGAATGGATTAGATTGTTTAAGGTTGATAAATGTTTTAATTATTAGACAATTGATTCACCCCCATCTTAGTTATCTTGGTGGACTATTGTTTCTAATAGTTGGTATCAGAGCATTAGGTCTTTGAAGATAAAGTTTAACAACTTTGGGAGATCCATGGAAAACACAATTAGGAAAGATAGTTTGAAGTTTTATGGAACAAATTATGATAGTTGGAAAGAAAATATGAAGACAGAAATGTTGTGTATGGGTCTAGGATATTAGATTTTGACAAAACTAGAAAAGATAGTCACTGCTGACAATGATTTGGAAACTTGTAGCAAGGAAGAGAGATATCTTTTTATGTGTGACATGAGAGCTAGAGAAGCACTATTGTCTGCACTTCCTAAAATTGAATACAACCAGGTAAAGTCACTTGCTACTTCTCATTTGATTTGGAAAGCTTTGGAAAATAGTTTTGAAGGTGATGAACATTCTAAGAAATTTAGGCTTGAAAGTTGGATTTGTGCATTTCAAGATGCTAAAATGATGGAAGATGAATCTATAAGGACATATGTAGGCATGATATCAGAAAATACTATAGGTATTAGATCTCAAGGATGAATCAAAGAAGATGATGGGGTGATATGGAAGATATAGAAGAGCTTAACACCACCATTTAAGTCAGCAGTTCAAATGATATAGTTGTTGATATCTTGCAAAAGGAGACATTGTTTGGAAGACTTGAAGTAGTTGACAATGAGCTTAGACAGTCTAGACAATTGACCAGAATAGAAATAACTTTTAGTGCCTTGAATATTTGACATAGTTAATCAAGGAGCACAAGTACTAGATGAGACTTTGCTAGTAGTAGCAAATTTGATGAGGACAAAAAGATTGAAAAAGGAGTAGCCCTTTTGGTAAGAAGAGAAAAGGATGGTAAGAAAATCATTAAATGTTGGACTTGCAATGAATTTGGTCATTATGCATCTAAGTGTCCTAAAAGAGAGAGAAAGTATAAAGGAAATTTCAAACCTAGAAGAGATAGAGAGTGTCTCTATGCATATAAAGAAGATGATTCTGATGAAAAAGCAATAAGTGCTAGTGGTGATGAAATAAGATTTGTAGCAATTAAAGAAGAAAGTCTAGAGAAAATAGCTTTGGTATCACAATTTGAAAAGAAATTTGATTAGATAATTGATAGTGGTTGTTCATAGCATATGAATGGTGATAAGAACAAGTTTTTTGACTTCAAAAGTCATAATGGAGGCATTGTCAAAGTTGGAAACAATGCAACATCTCATGTTAAAGGTATTGGATCTATAACTCTTGATGGTAATGCTAACACTAAGGATGTATATTTTGTTGATAGTTTGAAGCACAATATTTTGAGTGTTGGACCAATGGTGGATAAAGATTATTAGTTACAGTTGACAAAAAAGACATGCATGATCAGAGACAAAGATGGAAAGGTAATTGGAATAGGAACTAGATCTAGAGGTAATGTATTTTAGTTGAATCCTACTAAAATGGCACATTTGGTTGCAAAGGTAGATGATAGTTGGTTATGGAATAAGAGATTTTGTCATATAAACTTTGACAATATTGTGAACACTAGTAGTATTGATGCAAGAGCATCCTGGGTGTAAAAGCAATCTTGTGTCACCCAAAAATATTTGTATTTCAGTCTTTTTTATTTTAATAAGTACTAGTAGACAAGGTGGTTACTATCTATGGAAACTTTCTATTTTTAGTAAGTTTTTCATATGAGCTCAGAATGGTCTCATTTTCTACAAGAAGGTTCATTTTAGAGTTGTAAGCCTACCATGAAAATCTCATTGCTCAGGCATAAGTATTAGAGAAGTTATTGCAAATTTTTGGTGGAAAATTTTGGAGAAAAATCTTCAAGCTCAGTGTTGGAGACCTTAGAGTTCCCAAATGAGGTCTGAAAACTCAACGAAAGGGTGCTAGCACAATTTCAAGCCTGTAGATCAAGAGCTGACATTTCCAAAAAGTCATTATAATAGCCAATCAGAGCAACAGTTTTTGTGTTATGGCCTTTCAAAGTTGGTCTACCCGAAATATCTAAAATAATTGTCAAAGATGTATTTGGCCAACTCTATATGTATTGTTAGGGTCTTTCAGCCCTAGGTATTAAGTTTTAATGTCTAGAACTTTCCCAAGCTACATAAAATTGCCTGTATAAGAAAGGCCCAAACATTGTCTAGAACAACTCTGGGCGATAGTTGGTAGCTTGTCTTGCAAATTATTGTAATGAAGGTGCCCATGTGGGTTAGCATATTGTATTTGAGAATTCTGTAATTCCACATTTGCGGTACAAATAAGAAGTCCATATTTTGTTCTTGCATTGGCTGTAGTTTCTTAGTTTCTGTTATGAGTTTATAGTTTTAGGGGGAGAACCCTTCATCAATTATTCTTGTAGTTAGAGATTTGACTAAGATTATAAACCCTACTAACACAATTTGCAAGGAGTGTGTTTTGGAAAAGCATAACAAAACTTCTTTTCCCAACAAGAAGTTTTCTCCAACTTTGCTCTACTTTTCTTATCTTTGCATGTCAACCTGATTACTCAACATTCGTATCTTTTCTCCTTTTTTCACTCTTCTTACTTTCTTCTATATCAAAGGAAAATGTCCTTCCTTTATACCGAGTTCATAAAAAAATCCACTTGAGCCAGCTATTACACCTTCTAAATTAATTATTATAGGACCACATTAAGAACACATTTTACTTTGTGATAACATCAAATTTTCACCTGATAACTTGAATAAATTTCTGTACATGTAATATTATGATGAGAGAGCTTAGACGTGTTGTCTCCAACATGTCTTCTACATGCCTTTAACCTTGCTTCAAAAAATAACAACTCTGCTAAGAAATATAACAATTTTACCAAAGCATACTTTTGTAATCTCTATCTCTAAACAGGCTTCACCAAAACTTGGATAACTTCTTCCAAACTTAATATTTTTGCACCTAAGGTTAGCTACATATACTAGACACTTAGTGTTATCTCTCATTAACCTTGCTAGTGAAAATACTTTAATGATCTATCCAGACCAACTTAATCTTTAACAATGTTCTTCTATCAAATACCACTAAAAATTGCTATGTTGAAATTAATGACAAACACAGTCATGAATCTAACATATCATCATGATAATGATCTAATCATTTTTCTACAATGCTCCCCTATAGGAATATCATCATCATTCATGCTTCCAATATATAGTAGGCCTTATAAAGGTATTAATTATTATTTTTAGTATCAGGATGGGTGGGAAAACGTTAGAATAGATCTGAAATGCTTTGAGGCATTTCAAAACTACATATTTTCATATCACCACTTTTTGGCACATCATGATCCTACACATACCCCATTCAATTAACCTAAAAATATATATACCTAAAAAATTCAAAATGTATCAAATCCATAGTCATTAGAAAGTGTAAGAATCTGCCTTAGGGTAGAATTTACCCAAGACCAAGGAAATCAAAACACAAGCACAAATTAGACCAGAGTATGATCACAATAACTGTATAGTATTCAATTCTATATACAAGTACACTAGGAGTGCCTCAATATAAAGGCCTATGAGATGCATCTAGAATGCCTTGGAATTAGCATCATGATAAGTCCAACAACTAGGCACATGTCCACCAGATATGGGCTATCCTCCATTATGCACAAAAGTAAGTGTGATGATGAGAGGATAAGCCTACAAAGGTGAAACACGCACATCAATGTTGTAGATAACATGTGCTAAATTAGAGTTGTGTAATTCTATGTTGTCTACATGACAACTGTAGAAGATGCACAAACTCCTAAGTGTCTCATAAAGAGAAATAATAAAATAATGCACTAACCTAAGTAAACTTAAGTAAAGTGTAAATAGTAAATACCTATTTCCACCAACACCCCCCCTTAAGTGCAACTTAGGGGAATGTACTTAAGCTCACTAATGCATAATGGGCCCCGACTACTAGGCCATGTTTGGTACCCATGTACAAAAGTAATGCTAAAATGATGCAATGCAATCTCTCATAAGGCAGAGAAAGAGGGAAAACCTCATGGGAAAAACCCTCCTCCAAAAAGAGAGATAAGTACAATAGAGAAAAAGAGAGAGAAGAAGACCTCATAAGAGGAAAAAATCCCTCCCAGAAGAAGAGAGAAGTCAAGGGACTCCCCTATCTGCAACATCCTGCACCCCCAAGAGATCTTGTAAATGAATATACTTGACCTCAGTGAAGGGTTTGGTGAAAATATCATCGACCTGCTCTGCTGTAGGACAATACTGAAGTGCAATGATCTACTCATGTATTAGCTCTTTGATATAGTGCATGTGAACCTCAATGTGCTTTGTCCACTGATGTTGAACTAGATGCTTAGAGATTTCAATGGCACTCTGATTGTCAGAATGAAGAACTGTCAGCTTAGGTAGATCGAATCCAAACTCCTCTAGGATGTGCTGTAACCAAAGAGCCTCTGTAGTGGCATTCATAGCCCCTTGATACTCAGCCTCTGTGGAAGAAAGAGTAACATTTTTTTTCTTCTTACTTTGCCAACAAATAGGGCCGAAACCAAGGTGAAATGTGTACCCTAAAGTAGACTTTTGAGAATCTAAGTCTCCTACATAGTTTGAATCTGTGTATCCAATCAACTGAAGCCCTGTACCTACTACATAATGAATCCCATGTGTATGTGTACCCTTGATATAGTGCAAAATGCACTCGACAGCCTTCCAATAAAGCTCATGAGGTTCTTGTAAAAAGCGTGAAACCATACCAACCGCAAAGGCAATATTAGGGCATGTGTGTGCCAAGTAGATAAGGCTCCCAACTAACTGTCTGTATAATGTTGCATCAACAAGTGGAGTGGTGCACTTAGTCTCTAGCTTGACACCTGATAGGAAGGGAGTAGGAGTAGGTTTGTAGTAACTCATGTGAAATTGAGAAAGCAAGTCAAGAGCATACTTGGGTTGTGAAAGTGAAATCTCTACTGAAGACTGTATGATCTCAATGCCAAGGAAGTAGTGTAGCAAACCCAAGTCTATCATGAAAAATCTATCCTGAAGAGAGGTCTTGACACTGGCTATGATGGATGCAGTGCTCCCTATAATGATCAAGTCATCGACATAAAGCACTAAGATCAAGTGAGAGTCATCCTTCTGAAGAATGTAAACATTCGAATCAGAATGACATCTTTTGAAACCTACTGAGAGGAGAAATGAATCCATTTTGGCATACCAAGCTCGAGGAGCATGTTTTAAACCATAAATAGACTTCTTTAATTTGCAAACCATAGTAGAATCCTATACGAACCCCTATGGCTGCTCCATATATATTTCCTCATGAAGGTCACCATTCAAAAATGTGCTCTTAACATCCATCTGGTGTACAACCCATCCTTGAGCTGCAACAATTGCTAGTGTCAGGCGAATGGAGTTCATTTTGGCAACCAGTGCAAAAGTCTCTGTATAGTCCATACCTGGAACCTGCGAGAAACCTTTGGCAACTAGTCTAGCCTTATGTTTATCAATACTTCCATCCGCTGCAAATTTGGTTCGATAGATCCACTTGCATCGAACCACTTTTCTTCCCTTAGGAAGAGGAACTAAGTCCCATGTGTTATTTTTCATCAAAGAATTGTATTCTTCCTCCATAGCTGTATCCCATTCTGGAATCCCTGATGCTTCCTTAAAAGACTGTGGATCTGAAGAAATGGCTATGTATGCATGTGGAAATGACTTGTGCTGTGACCTAGTCCTCCAAGTATCAGAAGGATTTCCCACCAATGAACTTGCTGCATCAAGAGTTTGTTGTGCCCAATGAGGTTTAGTGGAAGAAGATGAAGGAAGGTCCTCAACTATTTGTTGACTCTACGAAGGTGGTCTCCTGCAAGTCAAGGTTAGAGGAATTTCATCTTCTGAGTCACTTTCATCACTATGATCACTATCCACATAGGAGGAAGAAGGAGGAGTTGAAGAAGCCAAACTTGGACATGTCTCTTCAAAATGAACACTCCTCTCATAGAAGATTTTTTGAGCCTCTGGATCCATTAAATTATATGCCTTGAGATGATCAAGATATCCAAAAAATATGCATGGTTTGCTTTGTGGTTCTAATGCCTTACGATTTTGTAGAGGTATCTTAGCCCATGCTGGAGAACCAAAACCTTTGAAGTGCTTAACACTTGGTTTCCTTCCACACCATGCCTCAAAAGGTGTTATTCCATCTAAGGCCTTATGCGGACTTTGATTTTGAATGTTTTTGGCACAACACATGGCTTCAGCCTAAAACACTTGATCAAGAGACTTGTGTTGAAGCATGCATGTAGTCATTTCCTTAATGGTTATGTTCTTTCTTTTAGCTACACCATTCTACTGTTGTGTGTATGCAACTGAATGTTGAAGATCTATCCCCTCATGTGTATAATAGTCTATAAGTCTAGAGTAGAAATATTCTCTACCATTATCTATCCTTAGTATTTTGATGGCTTTCCCAGATTTCTTCTCAACTTGAGCTTTGAATGTGATAAAGTTGTCAAAGACTTCACTCTTATGACCAAGGAAAAAGACCCAAGTGTACCTTGAAAAGTCATCAATAAATGTGAGAACATAGCGGGCCTTACCAAAAGAAGGTACTGGAAAGGGGCTAGCTACATCACTATGTACCAATTCTAGAATAGCAGTTGCCTTCCAAGACTTCCCCTTGTCATATTTCTCTTCAGGATGTTTACCTACTTCACAACCTGGACATACTCCCTCTGAAAACTTGACTTGAGGTAGACCAATGACCATTTCCTTGCTGCTTAATTGCTGAAGGTAGTGATAATTAAGGTGTCCAAATCTTTCATGCCATAGTTTACTTTGAGTGTTTGAATGAGTCAACAAGGCAAGAGATGTGGACTTAGGCATAAAATGTGAGAAAGAATAAAGTCTAGTCTCATGGTTTGCCTTTCCAATCACAACCATTGAATCATCTTTAAGATTCTTTACCACTACTGTGTCAGGAAGGAACTCTACTTTGTTGCCACATCCATAGTGAGTGATTTGATAGATGGAAAGAAGGTTGGTGCTAAGGTTAGGAACATGAAGTACATCCTTAAAGATGTCATTCTCTAACTCAACATTCCCTTTACCTTCTACTTTAATTTGAGTATCATTGCACAAATAGATGTAAGGTACATTTGAAGTTTTTAAAGAGGAAAATTGCTTCCTTGAAGCACCCATGTGATGAGATGCTCCAGAATCTAGAATCCATTCCTCCACATTGTTTGTACTTTCAACTAAAGCTTGGCCCTTGCCCTTTGAAGTGGATAAAGAACCCTTGTCTTTGTATGTATTTGGAACATCAATTTTGTGTTTCCTCATAATGTTTAGCAATTCATCAATCTGCTTATCTTTGCACTCATGTTCTTCATGTCCATTCCTCTTACAATAGGAACATGTTTTCTTCTCCTTCTTGTTGGAATTGTTCCCCTTTTGATTTTTCTTGGAGTAAGACTTTCCTTGTTGTGAAGATGAATGTTGAGTGGAAGAAGATTGACTTGTGGAAGATTTTTGTTTTGAGGAGGACTGTTGTGTGTCGTCTTGTGGTTTGGCCTTCCATTGCTTCTACTTCTTGTTTGAGTTTTTGCCACTTGGATTAGCTTCATTTTCTACCAAGGATTTAGTTTTGGAAGAATTGAGAATTCCCATACCTAATAGATTGTCATGTTCAAGGATCAACATTTTTGAGAATTTCTCGAATGAAGGCTTAACATAGGCACTAAACATTGTTAATTTGTGTGTATTAAAGGGTGAACCCACAATAGTGGGTTACACTTTTTCGGAGGAAGAAATTCCTCCAAACAAGCGCGGGTCCAAAAAATTACCCGTATAGTTTCAATAGAAGCTCTTTTTCAAAGTTTCGATCAAAACTAATTAATTTCGATAGAAAGTAACTGTCGATCGAAACTAACCGCGCCGAATAGTTTCGATTGAAACTTAAGCAAAGTTTTGATCGAAACTTGGAACGCGGGTTTCCTCGCGGTTTTAAAGTTTCGATCAAAACTTTACTTAAGTTTCGATCGAAACTATGAAACCTGCTAGCATAAATAGCGGCGCAGTCGGATTCTCTCATTATTTCGATCGAAAGTTGGAGAGAGACTGGCATCCGCTTTATTGACCGTCTGAAAAAGGTATGAAACATTTGTTTTTTCCTTTTTTCTATTGTTTTAGTTAAAATTTATATATTTTTTCGTATATTT
Source organism: Cupressus sempervirens (assembly GCA_028749045.1). Lineage (NCBI taxonomy): Eukaryota > Viridiplantae > Streptophyta > Pinopsida > Cupressales > Cupressaceae > Cupressus > Cupressus sempervirens. The sequence goes on from CM053785.1 coordinate 1,037,225,920, forward strand.
TATTGTTTTTTATATATGTTTCTTTGTATATTTTATTTTACTATTCATGCTTAAGCCTCTAATGTTATTATGAATCTCTAAATGCACAAATAAGATTTTTTTAAAGATAATTTTCATCTATATTAGATCTAAGTATATAATATTGTCTTTTAATTTAAAGTTTATTTAAAAATTTATTATTTTAGATGTTTTGAAATGTATTTAATTTATGTATTTATTACAATGTTGAATGATTAGATTAGATGTAAATTTATTGTTTAAGTTACATGTAATTTTACAAATAAATATAATTTTGACTTAGAACCATATAACCTTGACCTAAAACCATATAACCTCGACCTAAATTCATTATTTAAACTATAATCATGACCTAACCATATAGTTATGTACAATAAAACCCTAAATATATATAACTAAGTACTTAATCACATAACAACTCGCCAGGGGATCCAAAAAAAAACTTCTAATACTATTTAAAATAATTTTACTTAAATTGTATTGTACTTTGTTTCATGGATCGAAAATGGATGATGTAAACTATTTTATAAATGTATATTCTTTTAGCCTTTCATACCCTGTGACATGTACAGTGGATGATTGTGCATTCCGAATTAATTTGCCAAGTGGCATTCGGAACAAATGTATATAAATTATTTAAATGTATTGAACTGAAGTCTAGTTAATATTATTTCATGTGGATGTGTTATTTATTTTACTTTTAGTACTTATAATTATTTAAAAATGAAATGTAAATGTGCTCATTAAGGAATTTGCAATCTCTTATGTTTTTTATAATTATAAATTATTGTATGTATGTTATTGTTTGCTTAGTAAAACTTTTTATTAGTTCTTTGGATCCCTTGGCTAGGCCTCATTTAGAATTAACTATAATGTTAGTTTGTAAATTGAATTTAAAAATAATCTAAGTATATAATTAACTATATTATAATTCAATCACATGTCTTAATTTGGGTCCAGATCCTAAATTAAATACATATATAAGAATGTCAGAGATTAATTTGCATCTAGGTAAGAATATAACATACATATACATACATAAGAATGTATATAACTTAGAATGTGTATGACCTAAAGAATACATGTTACAACCTTTAATTCATAAAAGTTAATTATAAGAACATAAGTTGATTAAATAATATACAAGTTACATAAAAAAATGTACATCATATAATCTAATGTTCATGTAAAGATTAAATATATTTAACTTAAATTTTAAGTCTTAAGTTCCTTAATGCTAAATAGTAGCCCTAAATTATACTAAACCTGGTCATAATCCTAACTGCAAAACCCTTTAATCATAAATTATAACCCCTAATCTTAGATGCACACTTGAAACCATAAAACTTTTCTAAATCTCAATTTGAACCGTAGAGGTCTAAATGATAAACCCCAACATTAAATAGTAAATCATATTAATACTTGATCCTAACTTTAATTATATAAATTTATTTAAACTATGTGTTAAAACCATAATCAAATTTTTTATTGCTAATACAAATCCTAACCCTCAGAATCATACTTCTAGTTCAACATGATGTAAACCCATACCCTAACCCTCTAACCATACTTCTAGCAATGATCATGTACAAACCTATAAGCTATAATCATAAATGTTAAACCATGACCCTAAATTATACTAAACCCTAGAATCAAGATGTATGTACACTAAGATCCTAAAATTTGTTAAATTTAAATGCTAAACTCTAATTTTAAAAGCTAGCTAGATATAAACTAATTTAAGTACTAAACCATTATTCTAACCCTAATCATAAATTATAATGGTAAGTTCCCTTATACTAGATGATAAGCCCCAACCCTTATCCTAAATTATAAGCCCTAATCATAATCCTAGATCCATAAATTTAAACCCTGATGTACAAACCATAACCCTAAAAATAATACTAATACCAATGTCAACCCATATCCTAACCCTATAAATAGTACTAATAGAAATGTAAACCCAATGTACCCTAACCCTAGAATCATAACTATAACCCTAAATCCTAAATGCTAACTTGCCTACTTTACTAACCCTAATTGATCTAGACTATAATTTCTACTCAAGTACTTGGGACCTCCGACCACATGATTCTAACCCTTTAATCGTGGTCTCAATCCTAAATCATAGCCCTAACCATAATTCTAACTCTAACCCTAAACCTAAAACTAAAATTTAATTATCCAAACCCTAACCCTAACCTCAAGATCTTAAAATTTAATTTCTAAACCCTTATATTATAAATGATAATTTACGGGCTAAATCATAAGATTATATATATATATATATATATATATAATCCATGCATATCATATCAAAAGAATCATATAGAAATGTCATTTATGACATGTCCATCATATCAAAATATCAAAAAATGAGTGATATCATAATTTAGCATTATATCTTAATATTTAACACTAAAATAAACTAACCCCTGGGTCAACCTTAAACCAAATTGAATATATCAAACTAGATTGAAAGGTAACCCTGGCCCTTAACTAATTAATATTATACTTATAAACCAAATTGATTTAAACCATGATCATAAACAGGTAATTATATATCCCAAGTTAATAGTAGAAACCTTGAATTTAACCTTAAATCCTTTCCCCAACCATTAACAAAATTGAACCGTTACCCTAAGATTGAATTGAAACCTTAATTCAATTTATTAACTCTTGTCCTAATTGAAACCTAAGCATGTAAACCTAATCAAATAGTACAAACCAAATTGAACCCTAATCCTAAAACTAATTAAACATTGATATCAAGGTCTCAAAATGATACATCAATGTTATATATATGTACACAAATAGATCTATATATGCATACGTGTCATGATATATATATTTGTACATATCATGTGCACGTGTGTATATATATATGCACACGTATGCATGTATATATACACATGTGCATGATAGATCTATATGTGCAAATATACATATCATGTACATGTATATACACATATATCTATATATACATATATATGCACATATTTAAACTTCGTGGACCTAAATTACATCTGACAAGTTTATGTGCACACATATGTCTAAAACCTTTGAACATTCAATCTAACTTAGATAGATATATAACTTGCACACATGTAGTTCTTAAAAGGTCCCTGAGTTACAAACATTATATATATAACAACATATGTGTTTTAAAATTTAGTTTTCTTTTAAGGTATATGTTCATTTAAGTTTTAGGACTTTTATATATATATGTAGACATGTACGTGCATGTTTAATTTTATTAAAACAATTTAGATACAAGTTTTTTAATTTTGTCAAATTGTACATACATATATGTTAATATAAATTTCAAGTTTATTAAATGTCATACATTTTAATTTTAATTTTCAAGTTTACACATTATACACGCACCTACATTGTACATTGACATGGCTGATCAACAGCATTTTATCCCCCCCGAGCAGCCTATCCCCCTCGAGCAGCCTATACCTGGGCCCGAGCAGCCTATCTCGGGCCTTGAGCAGCAACCTATACCCGGGCTCGAGCAGCCTATCCCAGGCCTTGAGCAGCAGCCTATCCCCCCTTAGCAGCATCATGTCCCCCATGATCAGCTACCTATCCCACCTCAGGAGCTCTATGATCACACTAACCAGGAGATTCATAGACTCCAAGAATCCCTGACTAGTGGCACATGCTCCAGTGTTTATAGTGGTACATGCCAGACTATCTTACACAGCCTGACATTTATTCAAGATGAGATTCATGGCGCTATCCCATATTTTGCACATACTATACAGGCTGTCCTTGATAGTAAGAGACGAGAGGTCTCCCCTGGTCTTTCACTCCAGGAGGTGCAAGGCTTGGTGCCCAAAGATGTCCTGAAGAGGGAATGTTTCCCTCATTATCTTTCACAAAAGTATGTGAAGGGGTATTCTCCCCTTAAGTGTAATGATCCACAGATGGCTGCATTGATATACCCACGCTTCCTTGCTACCCATGGTCGTTATCCAAATAATGACCAAATTCCACTCTATTTTGCCCGACAGCTTTATGCAGAGGTTCGCTTACACAGGGCGGTGAACTACACAGATTTACGAGGGCATTTAGGACAGGGGCGTGGTAGATTGGCTGATAGGAAGCCAGGTCATCCCCCACTGGCACATAGATCGATTATCGAAGAGAGGGCACCTTCTATTTCCCCTGTGTTAGGTCCATCAGCTGATGAGGCCATGCGTACCACTCAGTTACGTGGGGTCCTTCAAGGAGTTGGAGAGATTGTAGCAGCTGTCAGATCTATTTTGAGTGATGAGGTTGGTCAGTATTTGATGTCTCGTCAGCATTCCAGATCATCATCCTATGCTTCATCTTCAGGAGACTTGTACAGTGCAGCAGGCATCCCTTCAGTGGCTAGCTTAGAGGGTCTCACTGGAGTGTTGGCACGAGATACTATGATTGGTTTGGCTGAGGATTTATTAGATACATATAGATTTGTATCAGAGCATCTTGGCATACCCATATCAGATGTTCGAGGTCGTGTCCATGGTAGTACTAGGACACATCCTCAGCCATATTCCTCTCATCGATCAGGTAGTGGTCATGGTGGTAGTGCACATGATGATCCATCTACTGACCACTCTTTTGCTCCACAGAGACATATACAGACCACAAACCCTTCAGCCAGTGTTATAGTGCAGGCTCAAAGTTCAGATGTGGGCCTTGATGATGTTGATTTGAGCTTGTCGACCACAGGGTGGATGGACTTGTTGACACGTGATGATTCTACTTCTATGCCATCTCATGTACATAGTCCACTTGGCTCGTCATTATTAGGACATGTGCCAGTCACCAGCCATGGGGCCCATGTAGATGCAGAGATTGAGCTTGATGCGATGCAACGAAATCTGGATGCATTAGTGGACACGATTGATGCTAGGCAGTCCGAGTATTATTAGATGCCACCATCTACAAAGGTAAAAAAAATTTCAAGTTCATGTTAAAATTTCAATCATTTCAAACTAATTTAATTTAGACATGTACATGTGTGCACATGTACATTTATATCATGCACATATATTCAAATGTAATCATGTAGAGAAATTTTAATTTGATGTGTTGCCTGTGCACGTGTACAATGTAGGGGGATGTGCCTATTTTTACTCCAGCTTTGATGCCAGATCGTGTACGTCGTCGAGACTCATTGGATGATGTCAGTAGTGGACAGGTAATGTTTATTTATGTTTTGATTAAATACATGTACATGTATTTCAATATCACTTTCTCTTGATTAAATTTATGTATGTATTGATATCACTTTCTCTTGAATTTATATATAGGGGTCAGCACATCCTAGTGAGCACCTTGATACTAGTCAGTCTTCAAAGCGCGTTGTGAGGAGGCATGGCGATGATAGTCTTGCACGTGATGATCTATAGTTTTTTTTATCTAGATGATTTGTTGTAGACTTTCATCCAAAGAGACATTCATATATGTTAGATAGACACTTTATATACACACATGATGCATGTTATATTTATATTTGATTTGATATAGATGTACCTGGATTTACATGTCTACATGTGTGCATGCTATATTTATATTTGATATTATCTTCTGATAGATCTCTAGATAGATACATGTTTTTGTTATTTGTTCTTGAGATGATTGATACATGTTGCATTATGTTGTGGAATCTAATGTACATACTAGATCTAGATCTAGTATATTATAAATTGTTTCTATCTAAGATATGTAAGTAATTTATTTAGATATGTGCGTGCATGTTTAATATATTAATTAAATTTAGATATATATATATATAAATAGTTCATGTAATTTAAATGTTTGGTAATATATTGAACATGTATTAAATGTTAAAGTATCAGGTAATTAGTTGTACATAATTCCTAACTCGAGTAAATCTATAGAACTCATCCCTTTTATTTGTACACATATCCTAGAATTTTATCCCCTTAAGCCCAATGTTGTAAAATTCAAGTCCAACTTAAAACATGTACATGTTCAAAATTTAGTTTAAACAAATTGCAATTTGAACTTGAAAGCTCACATGTCAAGTAATTAGTTAAATTGAAAGTGTACATGTGTTCTAAAATTGACAAGTTAAATGAAATAGAAAGTTCAATATAATAGAAAGTTAAATGAATTCTTGCATTGAGTTAAAAATGAAAGAGTAAACGTTCAATTTAGAAAATTAGTTATTGGACACCAAATTTCAAATTGTTCAACACAATTTGAAATAGTTTGAACCAAATTTCAAATTGTTCTTGAGTTACATTTCAAATTTTAATCATAGTGAAATTTTAATTCAAGTGCACACATGTATCCTAGGATTTTATCCCCTTAAGCCCAATGTTCTAATTCAAGTCCAACTTAAAACATGTACATGTTCAAAATTTAGTTAAACAAATCGCAATTTGAACTTGAAAGTTCACATGTCCTAAAATTGAAAGCTCACATGTCAGGTAATTAGTTAAATTGAAAGCTCACATGTCCTGAAATTGAAAGCACATGTCCAAATTAGTTAAATTGAAAGCGTACATGTGTCCAAAAATTGACAAGTTAAGTGAAATAGAAAGTTCAATATAATTAATTTTACAAACTCCTAATTTCATCCTCTTAAGACAAGAGGTGTTCGAATTTCTTTCCCTCAAGGTGCACATGTCAGGTAATTAGTGTACACACATGTACATATAAGTTCATAATTTCTATAATTAGTTACTTTAGAAAATTCAAAATTAAAGAGTAAAAGTTCAATTTAGAAAATTAGTTATTCCACGAAATTTCAAATTGATCAAATGATTGTTCAACCAAATTTCAAATAGTTTGAACCAAATTTCAAATTGTTCTTGAGTTACATTTCAAATTAGGAGTTGTTTCTATCTCATATCAAGTGGATCAACTCATTCTTGGATAACATTTAATATTTTCTCATGATCATCAATATGGAGCCTCCACTTATGTATTCCAGGTCCTTTGACTGGATGAAGAGTTAGACCAGTGGCAATAACATGGTTACTATATTGATATACCTTATTGTTAGGTTGATAATCGGTGAAATGAATCCCACTTTTAAGTACTTTTATTTGCTTCAAATATGTTCCTTGTACAACAATAGAACCTGCACATGTACACATTTAAAAAATACATCAATCTTGAATTTAAATCAAAGAATTTGAATTCATTAAAAATATAGATACTTGACATACATATATACATAATTCAACTATATACTAACCTGTGGGAAAGACAATTTCATCACTTATTTCAGTCTTTGTTAGCTTCTCTCTTTCCATGGTGCAACGTAATAAATAATAGCTAGCACCTTCTACATTTTTCGATTCTGATATGACTGCAAAAACATTTCCTACACAAACTTATATATGTCAAAATTCTGGATACACATCATTTACATAAGTACATATATATAATAAAAATTAACCAAAATTATGAAAAATGTATACATGTACATGATCCAGGTATATATATAGTTCATACATACCAACTCTGATCAATCCTGAAATATGGTTATAATCACTAGAAATCAATGGAATATCATCATAGTTTTCATCCTCAAACTCATTCGTATTAATAACATCTAGTGGCACCAAAGTCCATTCACCCACATATCCACGTTCTTGATTAATGCAACCACCATATTCTTCATCAATACAATTAGGACAAAAACATGAGTATTCTCTTGTATAAAATGACCACACATTACTATTTGTCCTCATGACTGAATGCAAAGATCGTGTCTTCTCTACCCTGTTGCATGCATGCATTGATCTTCTATCAACACCTGAATGTGTACACAAGGTTCATAATTTAGTTAGAGATCATCTAAGGTAACATATTAAATATAAATTTAAGATTCAATTTAAAAATATGAACAAATTAATTTATATATACTGATACCTCCCAAAACACTCTAAATGGTATGACTCGATCTGCTTCTGATGATGTGTTATCTATATTTGTTGGCACCGAAAAATGTTTTTTGCACCACTCAACCACATCATGAGCATTATTAATGTGATATCCTTTATAGTCCATTTGATACTTTCTTAAAGCACGTTTGACACAAGCTCCTGCACCATCATGCTCACCCTTTCCATGTCCACTCTCAAAAAAACTCCAAATGTGTGGTATATTAAGGTATCGATGATATCTACATAATACATAAAATGGTCTAGCTGATTTAAATTGTGCTGCACATCCATCTGACCATACCAAATGTTTTTCTATTTTAATGTTTTTGTTTTTCAAATATTCAAAAAATGTCTTAAAACAATGTTCCACAAAATGTGTGTCATGTTCTTTGTCATCACTCATATAAAAGTGATACACTTTTTTAATGACTCGTGCTTGATTTTTACTTTCCACACCATCTAGATCAATTTGTGCATGTCGATAAGACACTTGAACCATAATAGTAACCTGCTCTATATAGTAGTATTCTGCTTGAAGTTGTTTTTGAGATACGAAAGAGTAATTCTCTGCAAAGTCAACAACAGATAGAATTGTTCCAAGTGGGAAATTTTCTCTTAGTGTTTGAAATTGTTCTGCTTGCCACTTAGCAAAAAATGCATGGCGTATATATGGTTGAATCAATTTACGAAAATTTGGCATAAATTCTCCAGCCGATATCTCATCCTCTACATATTCTAACCTTGTTGATTCTTTTCCAGCTTTTGTTTTTTACTTTATGTACTTATATCTCTTACATTTTACCATCCTTGTTGTATTAGTAACTTCTTCTCTCAAAGGAAATTTAGTCAAGTTACCACATGTTTCACAAGTTCCTCTTATGCAATCTATTTCACGGACACAATCATTTGGTTTGTCGCATAAGATTGATGTTATGAATTGACTCGATCGTTTAGGAAAAGTATTTTGAGAAGTTTCACCACTTTCTTCTATCATCTTTCGAAACCCTTCATAGTACAGATCAAATTCAACATGATATCGATAACAACATGTTTCAAAAGATTTATTTATCTTCACAAAATAGGGCTTCAATCTTTCAAACATTGTTTGTCCAATCTTTATGTTAGGATTTAAATTACAAAATGAGAGATACAATTCATGTTGAGTGACATCCAACCAATGTTTTGCGTGTTGAATATATTCCTTAGGCCCAATCCTCTACTTGATGATATCTCTTCTATTTGGTGAGGGACGAGTATTATCAATCCAAAATTGAGTAACTAAGTTCTTAACTGTTTCCCCAATCATGTCAGATCGAGGAGCTCTACACATTAGTGCCCAATTGCCTTCTAATGTACTATCATTCAAATTGTTTCTCCTTTTCAGATAATGTAGTACTGTCTTCTGACTATACCCGAAATGAGATGATAATGAAGAGATCTGTCTATTTTGGGATGTTTTCTTATTTAAAATAGATGTTAGTATCACTCTTCATGCAATGGATTTATCTGCAGATCTAGTTTTTTACCCAATGGAATGTAACCCTTCCTTAACACTTTCAACAATATCTTTTTCTAGTTTAGAAGTCCTCGTCTTTTTTATACTTGTATCTATACCCAATAGTCTCAGTGGCTCTTTTAATTCATCTTTGAGAAGTGAAATTGATAATAGTTGAGTTTTCTCCACTGTTGATAGATTCTCAAATTGTGCAATTATGTCTTTAGACTTTTTATTCAATTTCCTCTTCGTAGTATGTGTAGGTTGATTAGCATATTCTCTCAATGTTTCCACATCCATTTAAATTAAATGATCTATGCTTCTATGATTAATTTTTCTCTTCAATCTTTGAGCTAAATTAACATTCTCATTTGTTGTTTGATCTTGGGCTGCACAAAAAAAAATGAAACAAAGTCTTAAGATACAATCTCTTTAGGGGACATATATGTATACATATATACATGTTTAACTCAAGAGTGAAATATTATGTACTTGATTAAATTATCTAACCTTCAGATGGTCCTTCTTCAATATCCATTGCTTCATCTTCAATTTCCTCATGTCCAACATTTTCATCATCTACTAGAATTGCACATGCACGATATAACAAATAAAATCAAGTAAGTTTATAAGGGGAAATATCGCTCACTAAATTTAAAAATTAAAGATATAAAGTTTGATAGAGACCTAGAATTCTAGAAAGATCTATATTATATACTTGCAAGAGATGCACATGTACCTATTTGAACTTGGGATGAACCTTCTCCAATATCGATAGGTTGTCCTGGTTGACTACGTCCTAAATAAATTCATTTATTTAATTTTAATCATAATCTAATAAACCTTAATGGACTGTAAATTATTAACATAATTGAATAAACAAGGTAATTCCCATGCTAAATAAATTCATAATTTAAATTTATTCATAATGTAATATTCACCCTAAGGACTAATATGGACATAATTGGATAAACCCTAATGGCCTAAATATGAACATAATTTCAAATAAACTCTTAATATTAAGTTAATCTAGTAATGCTAATTTAAGATAAATATGATATTCCTAATTGGATTTAAACCCTAATCCTAACTAAATAAACTAATTAAATACATTAGAAAAAAGATTGTGCATGTGTACCTGATCTAAGATAGTATCTTGCTAGCATTTTTTGACAATTTTCATATTCTTGTTCCTTAGTTCTTCTTCGTGCATATTTACTTGCTCTTTTATCTTTATTGCCCATGTCGTAAATTCTTCCTCCAAAATTCGAAAATAGGTTGAAGTTTGTCAAATATTTCTTTCTACCCAATTCAAAAGCCAATAACTTGATTTCACATAAATGCAAATTGTAAAAAATGAAACTCATATTTATATACAATTTTTTTTTTTTTTAAAACCTCTTTATTAGCCGACTAGGGAAAAATCCTAAGGAGCCGACTAGAAAAACACCCCTATGGTCTGCTTCTAAGGGGTTAACTCACTTTCCTAGTTTCGATCGAAACTAGGTGGATAGTTTCGATCGAAACTAGGAAAGCGGTTTGCTAACTGCGTGGTTAAGTTGCCAATAGTTTCGATAGAAACTAAGAAATTTTGTTTCTATCGAAAGTTTGTAAAATAATTTCGATAGAAACTAAGTTTCTATCAAAACTAGCTAGTTAGAAGCCCTCATGAATAGTTTGAAGTTTTTTCAATGATTTCCTTTCTTCGGAGCTGAATTACCAGGTTCAAATGGAGCACTAAAGACCTGAAATTGTACATGATTGAAGTACTCTGAACTAGCTTTCTAATGACTATGAATTTGGTGCTTTTCAAAATTTTTAGGTATATATTTTTTAACATGAATTAAATATAGGTTTATTATAAAAAATAAACTAAGATATTCAACTCTCATGGAAAAATAGTAAATATAAAAATAATTTTTTTGAAAAATAAGTACAGTCTCCGTATTTGAGTCACCTTTCAATCAAATTTTACTTTTTAAAAATTGGGTGAATATATAATAAGTTACATGTGTCAAAAGCCACGTATGTCTAAATTAGTGTTATGCCAACTTTAAACTACAATAAAATATGAAATACTAATGATAAAGATATAAGACCAACTCTACGGTTTAGGTATGGATGTTAACAAACTAAGTTCAAAAGAATCACATTGATATATATTGTAGAAAAAAAGTTATGTGTGTCAAAAACAGTGTCACTCTTTAAAAATCAGGTTTTTGATATCATACCAATTTTCATAGGAGAAAAAATAATTCAATAAAATAATTTTTTTTTCAAAAAAAAAAAAAAAAGATTTAGAATCTAGACACAAAATCCTAAAAGACTCTAGTTTACTTCATCTTCAAATTCCTAACCATTAAACATGAATTTGCATTTGAAAGTGAACGTTTTCTTAAAAATTCAGAGTTCAGTGTCAGTTTAGGCAAAAAAGTGTAACCCACTATTGTGGGTTCACCCAAATAAAAAACTAGAAACAAAAGGAGCATATTCAAGTGGAAGAAAAGTCATGATGTGTTTGATCATCTTTCCATCCTTGATGGGTTCACCACAATCATTTAGTTGTGCCCTATACATTTCTACTTGGGTAAGATAGTCTTTAATCATGTCAAAATTTCTAGGATCTAACTTGAGAAGTTTATCCTCTATTGTGTTAGCCATGTCTTCATCTACCATCCCATACAAAGCTTCTAGTTTATTCCAAACATCTATTGGATCTGTAAGCTTCCTAATGTGAAATTTGGCAGGATCAGAGATATTTTTCAACAAGGCTCCTAAGGCCATCTCTTGTTTGGATTCCTAATCTTCTTTACGAGCTTCATCAGCATCAACAAAAGGTTTCTTGGCTACACCAGTGACATAACGCCATAAACCTTTTTCTACCAATGGCTCTTTAATGTTTTCTTTCCAAGTAGAATAATTATGTGGAGTTAACTTTTAAAAAGAACCCATAATGCAAGAACACAAGATAAAGGAGACATAGTACACAGTACACACACCCCCCCCTTTTCACTCAATCAAAAAATCCCTCCCCCCCAAATAAATGATTTTGGCACTTTATATATAGTGCATTTACAATGGACCACTTGTCAAAATGGACAAAGTGGGCTTTTTGATTTTTTTGATTACAACCTCTTATAGAGTACAAATCTAGACTATTACAATGTAGCTCAAATTTACTTCAATTGTGAAGCATTACAATGCAAAACAAGGCCTATCTTTGAAAGTGATACTTTTGTCCAAATAAGACTACAATCTGACTACAGATCTAAAAACTAGACAAAAAAAATACACTTTCGAAAAAAATAGAACCTGAAAAGGAGTCCAGATGAGCCTGTATGATGCCTTTGAAGTTGCACATCTTAGGATTAGATAGGTACAGTCATGAAAAACTATGCTTTTTGACCAATACAACCACCAAAACCAAAAACAAACTACACCACTAAAAAATTCAATAAATTTTACTGAAAGTCAAAAAAATTTGCACCTAATTTGGAGTTCGTATGACCAAGTTATGGCCATTCAAAGTCGAGCTCCAAAATCAAAACTACAAATGAAGAGGGGTTTGCAGAGGAAAAACACCATATTAAATTTGACATCCAAATGACCATTGCAATAGTTCACAAATGCTCTAGTATGATGGTCAAACAACCATCAATTTTAGGCAGTAGTTTTGCTAATGTCAACGTCTGTTTAGGCATGTGATGACATCACCCAATACGGACGATGACATGTCTAGTACGGATTGTATGAACATGTACGACTAGATCTAGCATGTTACACTGACTGTGAAAGTACGACAGTGAGAGGACTACAACGTGGCCACCACATTGGTGCTAATTAGGCCTGATGTGTTGTTTGCATAGGAGTTCGTGCTGGCGTGGTGGTGAAGGCGGCTCTAGACACATGGCGGTACTGAGGGTACCATGTGGTCTATACTATCTATAATGTGTCAAGGGTAGATTGGGCAGAGTAATCTACGTGGCGAGTTGAGATAGTGTTCCTTGCTGAACGTTGAGACTGCGGTAGCCGAAAGTTGTTGACCATCGTCGGCGGTGTGGATTTTAGTCCCACATGTAGTGGGCAAGCGTAGTTTGCACTGTTGAAAAAAGAAATGTCGGCACTATCCAACAAAAGGATGCCTCGCCAGATGTTGACTACCAGAAATTTGAGAGGCTCTGGATTTGTATAGTTGCCGGTATATGTGGAGAAACTGGATTTTCCTAGGTCTCTGCGGACTTAATATAGATTTGGTCACCAAGAAATGGTGTAAGGCCCTCTACAAATAAAAAGAGAATATTCCTTGTAGAATATACATCACACAAGTACTAAGCCTGTACACTAAAAAAAAAAAATTTTCCTCTGTACGCCCCAGTGGGCAAAAAAATAATTTTGAAAAATATCAAAAAATACAGAGAAATGAATGACAAAATTAAAATGATATTGATCTGAAGAATAAATTGTAGATCTAAATGATCATACTCAGATTTGCAAATCAGGCCTTCGGGTTCTGATTTGCAAAAAAAATTTGCCTCCTAGTTGACTATGGCCTAAAATAGGCAAATTTATAGTCAATCTTCACCAAATCATCACTTCAGACGCAATGGCGAGGTCTTCTTCAGCTCTAGACACTCCCAATTGCAGTCGATGCTCTGGATCTGAATCGAGTCCCTTAAAGAGATGAAGCAATGAGGTCTCCAATGGCTATGTGATGAATATCTCCCTCAGCTCTGATACCATGTAAGAATTTGCCTTAGGGAAGAATTTACCCAAGACCAAGGAACTCAAAACATAAGCACAAATTAGACCAGAGTATGATCACAATAACTGTATAGTATTCAGTTCTATATACAAGTACACTAGGAGTGCCTCAATATAAAGGCCTATGAGATGCATCTAGAATGCCTCAGAATTAGCATCATGATAAGTCCAACAACTAGGTACATGTCCACCAAATATGGGTTATCCTCCATTATGCACGAAAGTAAGTACGATGATGAGAGGATAAGCCTACGAAGGTAAAATACGCACATCAGTGTTGTAGACAACATGTGCTAAATTAGAGTTGTGTAATTCTATGTTGTCTACATGACAACTGTAGAAGATGCACAAACTCCTAAGTGTCTCATAAAGAAAAATAATAAAATAATGCAATAACCTAAGTAAACTTAAGTAAAGTGTAAATAGTAAATACCTATTTACACCAACAGAAAGCTCATTCTAAGTACATGTCTCATGAAAAATGACATGTCTTTAGTGCTCCATCTAAACCTAGCAATAGAGCTTGGAAGCCATGAAAACAACTGAAAAGACTATAGAATTTTTAAGAACCACCTAGTTTACTAGTTTCGATAGAAACTAACTTTCTATCGAAACTTTTTAAATATTTTTTGTTAATGTTTATAGCTTTAGTCAGATAAATGTTAAAGATCAATCTCTTTGGTTTTATATATATATGTGTGTGTGTGTGTGTGTGTGTGTGTGTGTGTGTGTGTGTGTGTGTGTGTGTGTGTGTGTGTGTGTGTGTGTGTGTGTGTGTGTGTGTGTGTGTGTGTGTATGTATATATAATATTTCTATATCTTTAATATTGACGATAAATCAAAGTTTTATTTATAAATTCATTGATTAAATATTATTATATATAAATGTAAATAAGTGATTGTGTATCTTTATCATAAATTAAAAGTTTTATATTCTTGTTTATATCAAAATGTCCTAGCATGATGCTCATAATTGGTTTCCACGTCACTAAGGTGATTGGGAACATTATTGCTGCAAGGTTTATGGAATGGTCATCTTCATCGTGACCCATATTAAATGCATTGGATGTCTAATGAATTTTGTTACCTGTCTTCATTGTTCACATATCATTTTGACCAATGGGTTATGAGGTTCACATCTTTTATCTTTTGTCTTTGACCAATGTATGATGAAGGGTCATGTCTTTTGTACCTGTCGCCCCTCATTCCTTTATATTTATATTCCATCATTTTTGCCCCAAATCAAAATATATGACAGATAGTAATATATTACAATCACTGATATTAAAAGGGGTGGTGACAAAATATTTACCTTAAGGCTTATTTAATTAAAACAAGAATATATAAAGGATTGATATAAATCTAATTATGAAAACTTAATAGTTTTGATAGAAACTATTTAAGATGGATTTTTTTTATTTAGTTAGTTTTGATCGAAACTACCATCAAAATTAGTTTCTATAGAAATTATTTGACTACTTTATATCGAATGTTTTGAGGCCAAAAATTCATCTTGCACATTTTACTTCCTCCAAAAAAGTGTAACCCACGGTTCACCTGGCACTCACACCTGGAGTTTGAACAGAGATTGTATTGCATGGTGGTGGAATAATCCAATTGAAGCAACAACTATGTCCTGTATTTCTCAAAAACTTGAAAGAGTCAACCAAGAGGTTAGAGGTTGGAGGAAATATTCATTTGGAAACATTTCCAAGGAAAAGAAGAATATTGAAAAGAAGTTGGAATCTCTTCAAAATTATCTGCCAAAAGGTAATGCTAATGTTGAACAATAGCAGGAGGAGAGGCAATGTTAGGATAGGTGGAAGACCCTCCTAAATTGGGAGGAAGGGTATGTGTAAGGTCACGGTCAACCAAATTATGCTCTTAAGTGGCAATAAAAAATCAAAAAATTAGGTTTAGGTCAATATGATGTGAAATTTTCCACTTGTTATAAACTAGTGTATATCAAAAATTTGAGAGAAAATAATCTCTAGGAAATTGAATTTAGTTCTAAGCTAGTAGGCCTCATCTGAAAAGAATAAAAATTGATCAGTTAAAATTTTGTATTTTAATGCAATAGTACAAAAAAATTTAGGACAAAAATAAGAAGTAGATGAATGTCTCGCCTTCTTAATCAAAATCAAATGATAAAATTTTAAAATAATATTCTAGATAGAAGAAGTAGACTCATGCCTGGATGTGACACATATTTTTGGGTATTTTTATTCCAAATAAATTATTCATTATTAATTTTCTACTTTAGTGTTTTTGGAATAAAATACTCTTGTGTCTGACCACCTTAACTAATTCAAAACTCTATAAAATTTATTTTTTCTTTCTTTTTGTTTATAGTAGAAGAAGCATAGAATGTGATGCATCTTTTGGATTTAAAAAATATTGTACAATTTGAAAATTATAGTTGTTTTTAGAATAATCTATCAATCAACAGTTTATAGGTAACTACATTAGAAAATAAGTAATAGTTACTTAGTGAACTCATAATTTGACAAGCCTTACATTTATGGAAAGCTAAGAACATTCTTAAGAAACACTTTTCATTTCATCAAATTTTGGTGAAAAAAAGTTGTCAGCTACATGTTTGAAGTAAAAAACACAGAAGAATAGGCCAAAAATGCATTTTTGGGACGTGTTTAAAGTTGATCATATAGGGTTGGTATCAAAAGATATAGTAGGCATTATAAAGTTATTAATTGCTTTCATTTAGTATCAAGATGGGTGGAAAAAATGTTGGAATAGATTTTGAAATGCTTTGAGGCATTTTAGAGCTACATATTTTTTAGATTGCCACTTTTTGGCACACCATTATCCTACACATACCTAAAAATCTTCTGGAAACAAAGATCTAGGGTTTAGTGGTTAGAAGAGGGTGAAAAACCTTCTTCCATAGATCATCATGAAGGAGAGAAAAGAGGAACAACATAAACTTATTAGTTGACAATAATAATTAGGAGATAATGGAAGTAGAGAAGATAAAAGATAAACCCAATAACTATTTCTAGGAAATCTACAACCCCTGAGTCAATTAGGTCAACAGTAACATTAAAAATCATATTTTAAGATCATTTAATATAGTGATGAATAACTAGATGAATGAGACCATGACTGGTAAGGTCAAGGAGGAGGAGGTAAGAAAGATAGTGGTCAGTATGAATCAATACAAAGCCTCAGGGCCTGATGGGTTTCCCCAAGCCTTTTTTAGGAATTTTGGGATATTTTTAAAAGTACAACGTGGTTCATGTGGCTAACGAATTCATCAAAAAATGGAAAGTTGTTGAAGGAAGTTAACCAAACATTCATAGTTGTAGTTCCTAAGATGAATGACCCTAGACTTCTCTAAGATTTTAGACCCAATAGTCTCTGCAACACAATCTATAAAATTCTCTCCAAGATTATGGTTAACCACATCAAGCCCCTACTTGATAGGTTTATAAGACTACACTAGAATTATTTCATGCTAGGGTGACAAATCCTTAATATGGTCATAACCATACATGAGGTCATTCCATCACTTCCTATGGACCCATGCTCTCCCCAGGGAGATAAAATTTGGAAAATGTGGTGCACACCCAAAAGAAATTTGAAGATGGGTACTCATTGGATTATGGGGAATGGAAGAAACATTGACTTTAGGAAAGACCGATGGCTCCAAGATAACCCCTCATGTACACTAGGTTTCAACTCTTGCATGAGGCTTCTACTAGACATCATGGTACTCTGACTCGAAGCTATATCACCTACTATTGTCAATGGAAGAGAATTCAAAATCAGGAATTTACTAGGATGGGCCTTGACCTAGAACTACAAAATCTTCTCCAATGTTATCAAATTCCCTCCACCCTGGTTGATGACTCTTTGATATGGAGACTTATCCCCTCTGGTGATTTCATGGTGAAATCAACTTATCTTTGTTCTCTAAGGTGGGATGTAGCCTAGAGGGATTGGAGGAAGGTCTGACACCCATAGATCCTACAAAAGATTTTAAAAAATTTGGTGGACAACCTTACACAAGACCATCCTCGTAATTGATAATCTACAAAGGAGAGGGTGTCAACCAAAAAATTATTGTATTTTATGTTACTAAGAAGAAAAATCTATCCCACACCTTCTCATCAACAACCCTTTTGTGTCAAATGTGTGGAAAGGGGTCCTTGCGTTATGGGAGGTCTAGTGGTGTGTCAATGTGAATTTATATCAATTTGTTCATTGGGATAGGCTATCATATCACCCATATCACAAAAACCTATGGAGAATAATCCCCCCATATGTCTCATGGAAAATATAGGAGTGGAACAACAAAATCTTCAAGGAAAAAGCCACTACTAGTTCACTAGTGGTGTAGTAGGTTACTAGACTCCTAAAGGAATGTGGTGGGATATGGTGATGGAAACCAACCCCCTCGAACCCCCCAAAAAGACTTGATATGAAGTGGGCATCCATTTGGGAATTAGGCCCAATGGTGGTATAGTTTGATAACTCCAAAGCTATGGCTTGGTGTAGAATGATGTGGCAACCCCCTCCTGAAGCATGGATAAAACTTTTTTTTTTTGGGTCAGCCATGGATAAAACTTATTAAACTAGTTAAAGGAGAGGGTCAGAGTATGTGGAAGATCAAAATGGTAATAGACAAAATTTGCAAGTTGATGGATGGGTGACAAGAGCTCCATGTGGACCACATTTACCATGGAGGAAATGTAGTGGCAGATGAGTTGGAAAAATTTGGCCATAATGTCATGTGAATAATAGAATGGGAGGTTGTTAGGGCCAAAATCTATCATCAACTCAAGTGATGATGGAACACAAGCACACTTCTCATAACACTGTATGAATCATTACAAAAGAGGACACACCTATATGAATCTGGATGGGCAAGTGTATGCACGCTAAAATTTTTGCCTAGAGTATGGGCCCTCATTCTTCAATTTATCAAATGATGGAATCAATTTATCAATTTCCTGAATCAATTTCTTACAATATTTTCAATTCAAATCAATTTCCTTGATCAAATCATACTTAATTTAATTATTTCAATATTTCCTAAGGTTTGATAATTTCATCAATAATCTTATTTAATTAAAAGAAAGCATCCACTTTAAATAAATAAAATAATCTTATTTAATTAAAAGAAATTCTCTCTTTTAATTATATAATTTTATCTTATTTAATTAAAATCTCTCTTTTAATTATATAATTTTATCTTATTTAATTAGAATCTCTCTTTTAATTATATAATTTTATCTTATTTAACTAAAATCTCTCTTTTAATTAAATAGTCTTACCTTAGTTAATTAAAACAAAATCCCTCCTTTAATTAAATAAATAAATCCCCACTTAAATCTCTCTTTCTTATGAAAAAGGAAAAAAAATTTAAAAACCAAATAAAAATAAAGAAAGATATATTTTTTTGCACATATTTCTAAGTGGTGGGTGTTTTCCTCTCACTTGTCCTTTTAGGTATTTATCCCACATTACTCTTGAGGATGCATTCCTCTCCACACTTTCCTTTATAAGGAGATCTCTCCTTCTCATTTTCATAGATCAAGATTTTATAATTATGTCATAGGTTTGGAGAGTGATTTTGGAGGAGAGCTTGAACACTTGAGCTTGGAAATTGCAACTTCTCTTTTCTTGTCTTCTTCTCTCATGTATCCATGAAAATCCACTTAGATTACTCTTGCACTTGCATGTCAAATTAGATTCATTTTTCCTTTCATAGAATAATCTTGCATTTACATTTCCTTTCATAGACTAGTTTTCTTTCATGTGTTGTTTTTTGGAAATAATGATGGGAAAGTAAGCTCTGAGAGAGGCGAGAGGGAGGGTGGGGCTGAAATAACACTTTAAAACTTGAACCATAAAATATTCACCAAACATCCATGTCATAATTTAGCATGTGAACTGATATAGCTAACTATACATATTCATCCATAGCATGAAACAAATAACACATGACATAATAAATTTGTTACCTAGAAGCCCTCTGATGAGAAGGTAAAATTGGGGCAGGGATGACAACCACATATCTTCACTAATGCAGCTGTAAAGTGTAGTCAATTATGGTTACAGTGAGTTTGATTATAAACTATGATCTACCCTATGAAGTGTCTTCCCTATTAAATGCTTACAAAGACTATTAGGTATCACCCTGTTAAAGGATTTCAACACCCTGCTAAAAGTGTGTCTTGTTAGAGGACTTAAACTTACAATAAAGGAAGCACTTAGTTAAGAGATTTACAAAAGTCTATTAGGACTACTCTATTACTAGAAGATTTTCTCTATATCACCTATTAAAATGATTCATCACCATGATCCTTCGGTTAGCACTCTATTGCTAGATGTCAAATCTTCTTTTTCCTAATGAATCCTTGATCCTTCTGATCAGATATATCTCCTCTGGCCTCTATCTACTTTCATATGTTCTTTCTATATGATTCTATAATTTAGATCATTTTCACAACCTCCATAACCACCATGAATTCTTTCTCTACACTTAGCATTCGTCTCCTTCCTCATATACAAACTCTTTAGGGTTTACCTTGTTAAATAAACATCGGTGGACTAGGGTTAGGTAAGAATCAATGGTTTTGATTTATCCATGTTGTTACTTAAAGAATCCTTAAATTTTATTGGTTACATGTACTACATAGGGATCCATAATATACCTCCGTACTTATCTTCTAGAATCATAAAAAAAATTGTTATGTTGGCCCAAAATTGGTTTACATAGAAATTTTTTCCATTGAAAATAACTATCTAAAATTGTTCAGTCGATATTTGAAAGCTCAGATGATCGACCATCACTACATTCTCAATGTTGTAACTCGACTTCTTAATGGTTTGGTATACATTGTTTACTTGGCTCTTGAATCACTTGGCATGTATAGACTACTCATCTCAAGTGACTCGAAACATACTATCTACCCAACATGTATTTATTGACAACTGATGCTTGACATGCTTTGATCATTCGGCTCACACTAATTGCTCAGCTTGATGTGATCATTCGATGTGCATTGTAATAGCGGTAGAAGAATGACCAATCTAATATTAATAATCTCCCCGTTTGACATGAGTGGCAAAAACATGTTGTCACATGCATATACAATTCTTATTATGAGCACAACTTAGACAATATATATCTGTGACTCGACTTTCATATAAAATTTCAAAATTTATGACTAACTATAATACCTTATTTCTCCATTACTCCCTCTGAGTAAATGTTTCCTTTTTTAAATTATTACTCCCCCTAACTCAAAACTTCACTATCCTCCTTTATCAACAAAAACTTTATAATCCCCCCTTTTTTGACACTTATGTCATGGGTGGTACATTGATAGTGTGTTTCTCCAAAAATGATTTATGGACCTCCATTATAATCTTCAAGGTTGCATCCCAATTTTTGTTGGGTATCTCTAGAGATTAATATTGAATGTCTAGCTAAGAAACAAGTTCAACTAAGTCATCATGAGTTGAAAGTCAATTATCTTTCTTCATCAATGTCTCGGCATAAGCTAGTTTCTTATGAAACACTTCCATGTGCAGAGTCAACATGGATTGGATGTTAATCAAGGTAGATTGAATGTTTGCATCTTATGCTTGCATCTCAACAAGTGTACCTTGTGTGGACAGTAACCTCTAAAAATGAGCTTGGCTTTGACCAGGAGATAACTTAAGAGTAGTATCTATAGTTTGTAAATCTCATTACAGTTGGTCAATAGTCCTTTGAACATCCTATGTGAATAGATTCACATCACATAGCTTGTTGTAGAGAGACAAAATATTCTCTAACACCTTATTCACACCCTCCATTTTGGTTGCTAAATCAACCTATCTAATTGCATTAGCAGTAGATATCCTCTCAAGTACTCTAGTGTGAAATTTCCTTTCAAACCATTCTAAAAGTTGAACATTTGAGTTGAGGTCTTCATCCTTTATTTTGTCAATAGTAGTGACAAGTTGCTCAATTGCAGGCTTGTCTTCATTCATCTTAGGGAGACTAAAAGAATCATATATAAAATATGTATTTTATCTCATGCAAAACTTTCTTTTTCTTATACCCCCTTCTCATCATTTCTTGCATCTTCTTTCTCTACAGAGCTTCCTATAGATTTTTCATCTCTTCAATTGTGATGGTTGCCAGATCAAACTTGGGCAACTCAATCACCTCATCTAAACTTACATCTCCAAAAGATGTATCATTTGTGCTCCTTGATGTACTTTCACTTGGCCTTGATATTTGCAAAGGTGTAATATGTGTGCTCAATCTCTGAAGAGCTTGACTACTATAAGGAGTAATAGAAACTAGTAGGATAACTAGAGTCTATATGGAAATTTGTTCCTCTTATGCATTAGTTACTTTCACCTCTTAAAGCTTGTCATCTTTATTCTCTATTGTTGACACTTGGCACTAATGTGGTGACAATTTGCATCATTTCCTCTTTCAATTCAAATACAATAGTAGGCATAACAAATGGTATTTGGTGTGTTACATCCTACTATCCTTGGTTTACACTTTGATCTAATTGTTTATCCTATGAATCTATCTCATTCACCTCATTAAATTGGAGGGGCACATTGGATGTTTCTTGTGGTTTCTACCCTGCAGATGCATGTTCTTCCTTCTCAATCTCATTTGTTCTCACCAGTATAGGGTTGGTACAGAACTATGCTACCATGGTAGAATCCTTCAATATCTTCTTCAGTCAAGGGATTGATGTTCTGAGCTAAATTATTAGGAACATCCTTTATTTTTACTGAGTCTTGATGACTCACTTGGTCTATATGTGGAGGACTGGCACTCGACACTTGTTCATCTTGAACATTTTGCTACTTTTCATGAGTTGCGGCCTCTTCTATTGTTGTATCTTCAGTGCCTTCCATATTACCATCCTTGACTGGAACCTCTTTTGTAGTATATGTTGCTTCTTGTTTACCTTTCTTAGGATCTTGCATTTCTTTCTCATCTTTTTCTCTGATTGCTAGAGTAGATAACCCATATATTGATTTCCAAATCATTGTGCTTTTGTTAATGACATCTTCAATATTATTTTTCAAGATATGAAAAGCTCTATATTTACAGGAAAATTTAGCATTATTCTTTTTCATAGCTTTAGCAATCTTTCTTTGTCTAATTTTGGCATAAGTTGGGCTAATCTTGATTCCCTAATCTATCTTTCAGTTTGCTAGCTATATTGCCATTTCTGCTCAACTCGGTCATAAAGACTCTTGAGTAGTGAGTTGGAAATTTCTAGAGGAGTTGATTTAAATGTAGCTATCATCTCATATATCTGGCTTCCTCAATATTATTTTGATAAACTTTCCCTAGCTTATCAAATTCAATATGTATGAAACTAGACAAATCTGCATTTGACTTGATATTATCACATAAATTATCTAAGTTAGAGGAGGGATTGTGGCTTACCACCTTTAATTGGCTCAAGTCATCTGACTCTATTTTCTTCTCATTTGAATTTTGTTTGAAGGCTCTAACTTCTTCTTCAAAATTCTGTATGTCTTCTTAGGAAGCTCACTCGACTCTGCTATTTCAGGTGTTCTCTTTCCTTTAGGCTTAACAACTTCTTTTTCTTTAATAGCAGCTACCCTTGTGCTGGACCTAGTAGTAGGTAGTTTTGGCTTCTGGTGTGGCTTCTTCACAAACTACTCAAGTTTCTCCATTGTTTGTTCTTTTTCCTTTCTCTTCTTGGCCTTTTTGTCCTGTGTTGCTTCGTCTACTTCTTCTCCCTCGACACCTTCTACATATTCTTCTTGATCCTCTCCTTTTCCTTGAGTTAATGCCAATGGGGCTTGGCCTTCTTCTTCCTCTTCATCATCTTCTTCTTCATCTCCTTCAATTTTTTCACCAATTTGTTCTTCTTCCAAAGGATAGTAGTTGTCTTCAAGTCTATTGCAATTTTGGATTTGGCTTCCTCATAATTACCAAATGAGGTGGCATTCTTGTTAATATCTTTTGATAATAAAGTTGTAATAATTGTACAGGCCTCATCTACATTTATCTCGTATGAAAAGGTCTTTAGCCATCTGACCCTAGGTATAGATTCTTGCACATATGTATAGTCAACATGCACTAAGAAACTCACATCTTCATAATGTTTCTTGACTAAGGATACATGGATCCTTAACCTCTATTTCATAGATTTCTTAAAATACTCAAAGTAGCTAATCAATACTGAATCAAAATTATCTCCAAGTTGTTCTATGAATTCTGAAATATGTTGTGCAATTTGCATATTGGTCTTCCAAGAAATTGTGTGAAAGGTGTTTTGCACATAAAAGAATATGCAAACAAGTAAAGATCAAATTTTCATGATGCACTTTTTGCTTTCTTGATGGCCTCCAAGTTTTTTGATAGTTGTTGTACTTCCAACTGAACAAGGTCATAGGAATGGTCCCTCTTTACCATGTTGTAACCCAAATCAATAGCCATACATGATACACTGTTATGTCAGCTAGACAGAAACAACTTGTGAGAAATCACTCTCACTACAAAGGCAATTAAGGGATATGAGATTGTGTTAATAGATATCCCTCTTTTTTTCCATAATGCACCTATACTCTTCTCAATCACCTCCATTGCATCACTACACATGCTCTTAGGTTGATCAAGTGTAGGTCACCCTATTAAATGATTTCAACACCCTACTAAAAGTGTGCCTTGTCAGAAGAGTGTTAGATTGTGGTGACTGATCAGAAAAGTATTGTACATACTTCATAAATAGTGGGGTTCCAAAAAAATTTTGGGCCATGGCGGACATGGTAGCCGACATATTATGGCCAACATATGTATAACCCTAAAGCGGTTTAATACTTGTATAAAAAGAGCTTAGGGTTGGGTATTTTTCATGATGTTGTGATGTGAAATTGGTTCTTGCGGCAATATTGAGCTGTGAGGGATTACGGATTGTAATTAGGTTGTAATCACTAGATTGTAATAAGATCATACTTGTTGTTTGGTGGACGTAGCCCAGGGATTGGGTGAACCACATTAAATCTCGGTGCCTTGTGTTCATTTTTGTGTGATCTATTATTTTCTGTTATTGGTTATATTTGCATGTAGTTTTTCAGTTATCAGAGCGAGGTCGTTTTTCAGTTATCCTCTACAGGAAAGTCTCACGATTAAGTGGGAGTCTCATGGTTGAGTGGGAACAATGGCAGATGAGGGTAAGCTGAGGGTTGACATGTTTAATGGGCAGAACTTCCAGTTATGGAAGATGCAAATGGAAGGCTATCTATATCAGAAGGATTTATGGAAGCCATTGGAAGGCAAAGCCAAGAATCAGGGAACTATGTTAGAGGCTGAATGGGATCTTTTGGACAGAAAGGCACTCGGAAGAATTCGGTTATGCTTGGCACCATCGGTGGCATTTAATATTACAAAAGAAAAGACGACAAAAGATTTGATGAAAACCCTAGTGACACTGTATGAAAAGCCCTCCACTTCAAACAAGGTATTTCTCATGAAGAGTTTATTTAATATGAAAATGGCAGAAAGTGGATTTGTTGCAGATCATTTAAATGAGTTTAATACTATTACTAGTCAGTTATCTTCTGTGGGTATCAATTTTGATGAAGAATTAGGGCTCTCTTGATTTTGTGTTCTTTGCCTAAAAGCTGGAATGGCTTGGTAATGACGGTGAGTAATTATGTTCCTGGATCTAGTACCCTAAAATATGATGATGTGATCGGTGTTGTTTTGAGTGAGGAAACTCGTAGGAAATCCTCAGGTGGATCTACATCAGGAAGTGCTTTGAATGCACAAAGCAGGGGCTGAACGATTGAAAGAGGAATTAACTCTGGAAATCATGGGAAATCAAGAGAAAAGTCAAAGGGGAGGAGGTCTTAATTGAGAGGACCAAATGATTGCTGGTACTGTGGGAAACCAGGGCACAAAAAGAAAGATTGTTGGGATCAAAAGAAAAATGAAGGAGATAAATCAGATGGAGACAAGGAGGCAAATGTGGTAAGTAACAAATCCAAAGAGGATGCTTTGCTTTTGTCTTTAGAGAGTGTTGATGATTCATGGGTTTTAGATTCTGGTGCTTCATTTCATGCTACACCTCATAGAGGTTATTTCATTGATTATGTCCAAGGGGATTTTGGGCTTGTTTATTTGGGGGATAATGAACCCTGTCAAATTTTTGAAAAGGGAAAAATTAAGATTAAGTTGCAGAATGGGAATCACTGGCTACTACATGAGGTAAGAAATGTTCCAAAGCTGAGTAGGAATTTAATTTTAACAGGGCAACTCGGTGATGAGGGTTGTGTAGTTACTTTTAATGATAAAAATTGGAAGGTTTCAAAAGGTTCCCTTGTAGTAGCAAAAGGTGTGAAAGTAGGCACCTTATATCTTTGTACAGGTCATATTGTTCCTTCTACTTTGATTGTTTCAGAGAAAAATGAATGTTCAGGAACAATTGCTGCAGTTGAGCAGGGAGAACAAATAGCTGCTATAGATTCTGATACAGCATTGTGCACAATAGACTTGGGCACATGAGTGAGAAAGGTATGAAAGTACTTCATTCAAAGAAAGTTTTACCAAGTTTGAAATGTGTGAAGATGGATTTCTATGAAAGTTGTGTGTATGGAAAACAAAAGAGAGTGAGTTTTGTAAAGACTGGGAAGGAAAACAAAAAGGAGAAATTAGAGCTTGTGCATATAGATGTATGGGGACTAGCTCAGGTATCTTCCCTTGGTGGCTCTCATTATTATGTTACATTTATTGATGACGCAACTAGAAAAGTATGGGTTTATTTCCTTAGATAAAAATCTAATGTATTTCAAACTTTTAAGAAATGGAAATACTTGGTTGAAAATGAGACTGGTAAGAAATTAAAATGTCTCAGATCTGATAATGGTGGTGAGTATTGCAGTCATGAATTTGAAGATTATTGCTCCACTAATGGTATTCGTAGACAGAAAATTGTTCCAAGGACTCCACAGGAAAATGGAGTGGCTGAACGCATGAACAGGACTATAATGGAGCGCGCAAGGAGCATGAGGTTGCATTCTGGGTTGCCCTTACACATGTGGGCTAAGGCTATCAATACTGTAGTATATTTGATTAATAGAGGTCTCTCTACTCCTATGGGTTGTGGTATTCCAAAGGAAGCATGGACTGGTAAGAAGGTGAGTTATTCTTTTCTCAAGACCTTCGATTGTGAAGCTTTTGCTCATATAGACTCTAAAAATAGAACCAAGCTAGAAGCTAAATCAAAGAAATGTGTCTTTGTTGGATATGGCATTAATGAATTTGGTTATAGGCTTTGGGATTTTGAAAATCTTAAAATTGTTAGAAGTCAGGATGTCATATTCAATGAGAAAGTGTTGTACAAAGATTGGTTGCAGCAACATGAGAAGAAAGAAGATGATTATGTAGTGCTAGATGATACTCCAAAAGCTGATGTTCCAGCCATTCCTCATGATGTGCAACAACTACAACAAAAAATACCACACACACCAGTAAATGTTAGACGGTCAACGAGGAAAATTAGACCTCCACAAAGGTTTTCTCCCTCTTTGTATTCTATTTTACTTACTGATGCTGGTGAACCTGAAAGTTATGATGAAGTTGTGCAGGTGGATACTAAGATTCAGTGGGAGTCTGCAATGAACGATGAAATGGACTCTTTGCTGGAAAATAAGACATGGGATTTGTGCAAGTTTCCTACAGGTAAAAAGGCTTTACAGAATAAGTGGGTTTACAAGTTGAAAGAAGAGGAAGGAGGTAAGAAAAGATTTAAGGCTAGGTTAGTTGTAAAAGCATTTGCACAGAAAAAGGGAATTGATTTTGATGAGATATTTTCTCCTGTTGTTAAATTGACTTCTATTCGTATTGTTTTAAGTCTTGTGGCTATTGAAGATTTGCATTTAGAGCAGATGGATGTTAAAATAGCCTTTCTTCATGGTGATTTGGATGAAGAAATGTATATGGCTCAGCCAAAGGGTTTTGAGGTCAAAGGTAAGGAGAACTTAGTGTGCAAATTGAAGAAAAGTTAATATGGCTTGAAGCAAGCACATCGGCAATGGTATCTGAAATTTGACAGTTTTATGCATGAGCATGGATATAATAGGTGTCATTCAGATTATTGTGTTTATTTTAAGAGGTTGGATGATGATAGCTACATTATTTTATGTTTATATGCTGATGATATGCTTGTAGCTGGGTCTAACATGGATCATATTAAGGGGCTAAAACGCCAGTTAGCACATGCATTTTCTATGAAGGATTTGGGGGCAGCAAAACAAATCCTTGGTATGAAGATTTGTAGAGATAGGAAGAACAGAACATTGATGCTATCTCAAGCTGATTATGTTGAGAAGGTGTTGCAACGTTTCTCTATGGAGAATGCTAAAGTTGTCAGCACACTTTTACCCAATCATTTTAAATTGACTAAGGAAATGTGTCCCAAGACACAGGAAGAGGAGGATAAGATGTCCAAGGTACCCTATGCTTCAGCTGTAGGAAGCTTGATGTATGCTATGGTATGCACTAGGCCAGATATTGCACATGTAGTGGGAGTCATTAGCAGGTATATGAGTCATCCAGGATTTGAGCATTGGAATGTTGTCAAGTGGATTCTTAGATATTTGAGAGGAACATCCAATAAGTGTTTACACTTTGGGGGCTCTACTACTAATTTACAAGGCTATGTTGACTCAGATTTGGTTGCGGATATTGATACCAGGCAGAGTATTACAGGTTATGTCTTTATTGTTAGTGGGGCAGCCGTGAGCTGGGTTTCTAGGTTACAGAAGATTAATGCTCTAACCACTACAGAGGCAGAGTATGTTGCTACAACAGAAGCAGCCAAGGAGATGATATGGCTTCAGTTCTTCTTGGAAGAATTGGGACATCCTCAGAAGTATAATTATTTGTTCACAGATAGTCAGAGTGCCATTCATCTTGCTAAGAATTCAGCTTTGCATTCTAAGACCAAACACATACAGTTGTGGTACCATTTTGTTCGGTCAGTTTTGGAGGATGGACAGTTAAAGCTAGAGAAGATACATACCAATGACAATCTAGGAGATATGCTGACAAAGGTTGTAACAAGGGAGAAGCTAAACTCCTCTTCAGCTTCAGTTGGTCTTTTAGACTGAACATGAATAAAAGAATAGTAGAGTCCAGGGTGGTTTGATCCAGTGGCAGCCCCATGTGGTAGTGGTATTTCTACAGGATCAGTCTCCAAGTGGGAGATTGTTGTTTAATGTGGACCCTGATCAGTCCCCAAGTGGGAGATTGTTAGATTGTGGTGACTGATCAGAAAAGTACTGTACATACTTCATAAATAGTGGGGTTCGGGGCATCGCCTCGAAAAAAGTTTTTGGGCCGTGGTCAACATGGTAGCCGACATATTATGGCCGACATATGTATAACCCTAAAGTGGTTTAATACTTGTATAAAAAGAGCTTAGGGTTGGGTATTTTTCATTATGTTGTGATGTGAAATTGGTTCTTGCGGAGGTATTGAGCTGTAAGGGATTACAGATTGTAATAAGGTTGCAATCATTGGATTGTAATAAGATCAGACTTGCTGTTTGGTGGACGTAGCCCAAGGATTGGATGAACCATGTTAAATCTTGGTGCCTTGTGTTCATTTTTGTGTGATCTATTATTTTCTATTATTGGTTATTTTTGCATGTAGTTTTTTTAATTTATGTCCGTGGTTTATCCTAACAAAGAGTTGAACTTACAATAAATCAAGCACTCGGTTAAGAGATTTAAACAAGTCTGTTACAACTACTTTGTTAGAAGATTTTCTCCATACCACCTGTTAAAATGATTCAACACCATGATCATTTTGCTAGCACTCTATTGCTAGATGTTAGATTTTATCTTTCCTGATGAATCCTTGATCTACAATTTAGATCATTTTCACAACCACCATAGCCACCATGACCGCTCTATCTGCACTTAGCATTTTTCTTCTTCCTCACATGTTAACTCTTTAGGGTTTTCCTTGTTAAATAAACATAGGTGGACTAGGGTTAGGTAAGAATCAATGGTTGTGGTTGGTCCATATTGCCACTTAAAGCATTCCTAAATTTGATTGGTTGCATCTACTGCATAGGGATTCACAATATACCTCCATACTTATCTTCTAGGATCATAAAAAAATCATTATGTGGCCCAAAAATGGTTAACATAGAAGTTTGTGCCATTACAAACAACTATGTCTAAAACTATTCACTCAGCATCTCAAGGCTCTGATGCTTGGTCATCACTACATTCTCAATATTGTAACTCAAAATTTGAATGACTCGACATACATTGTTTACTTAGCTCCTAAATCACTTGGCACATATAGACTACTTGACTCATGAGTGACTTAACACATACTATCCACTCGATATATATTGTCTGACAAATAATGCTCGACATGCTTTGATCACTCGGCTCGCACTAGTTTCTTAGCTATCTCTCATCACTCAGTGTCTATTGTAATACTGATAGAAGAATGAATAAGTATTTTGTCACTACCTTGTCAAAACCAATCTAAGATTAACATTTTTATCATATAGAATAGCTTTCATTTTCATTTCCATGCATATTTGATGATCATGGAGGCTAGCACTCTTTTCTTTTTTTTTTCTTTTTGAATCTCTCATTTTATGGTGTACTTGCATGGGCAGAAATTAGGTGTACTTGCATGGACAGATTTTCTTTCATAAAGTCAAATTTTGGCAAAGATTGTGTGAGGAATTTCTTTTGTGATCCTCTCACTATGAGCCTTAATTATTTCCAGAAAAGGATGAGAGGCACAAACTTGTCAAAATATAAAATACTAACAAAGATGGATGACAAGGACATGTTAATCAAGCCCCACTCAAACTACAGTTGGCGACAATTAATTTTGGAAGATAAGGTACTGATTATACATGCCGCTAAGAGAGGTTTTTCAATTTCTAGGAAACCTTGCAATCTTATGATGGGTTTTTTTTACCTTAACAATTTTGTAATGTTCCCATTTTGGACAAGTTAATTATTTATAAAGTTATCAAATTAAAAATATATATTACAAGGTAACTTTATGTTTAATTAATTTAATAAAGTGACATACTTTATAAAGTAATTTAATAAAATAATATTCTAGAAGTTGCTAGAAGAAGAGAACAAATTAAAAAGGAAGCCGGCCTATTGAGGGAAAAAGGATAAATAGGCATTGAGGGCTCATTGTCTATCATCTAAATTTATTGTTGATATTTGTTGATGTGCATTATGAAGCCTAGGGTTTCTGCAAGTAGTCACCATTGGCCATTGAGAACGAAAACTCTTAATTGGTATGCAATTTTGAGGGTGTGAAAGATCACTTGAATTATTGCAAAGTTGAGGAAGTTGCTTCAGATTTTCTACTTGTATTGTAAAGCAAAACACTGTGGTGGTATCAATTGGATGAATTGTTGGAGATATTTGTGTGATCAAATTTTTCATCTACTGGAAATATTAGGGTTTGATTTGCAACATTCTTCATTTCCAGGTTTACTCTAGACATTTGCATCTCAGTATAGTAATCTTTAATCTACCTATTTTGCATTGTTAAAAAAAATGTTAGAGAGGCAGTGAAATTTCAGTCATTAGTGTTACATAAGAGTGCATTAGGAGATCATGGTCATTACATAGTTTTTTTAATTTTCAACTGTAGGTTTGTATTTTTATTTCAGCAAAACACTATAATTATATGTCATTGTAATTTTTCCAAGAGTCTTGGCTATTTGAAATCAGCATTTTGAGGTCAAATTTGAGCAGGTTCATTACAACAGTATCAGAGCAGTTTCCTGCCAGCCTAATAGGGTTACCTAGCCACCATTTAATTTAGTTTACAAAAGAAAAAACCAAAAGGGCTCTATTTACACAAGGAACCAACATAACTGAGAACATTGCTGAAAGACATTCTCAAAGCCCACCCAGAATTATGTGAGATGATGAGACTTTACAACATCAAGAGAGGCTTCTACAGTCAATAGAGGCAAGTAAACAAGCAATGATGGTTATGATGCAACATTTGATTGGGGAAAATATGAGAAATAATCATAATAATGACCAGGATGATATGAGCATAGCAGGATCACAACATAGGACATAGTCTAGAATAGCTGACAGACCCACATGTCCTACATGCAGGGAAGAAACTCCAACACACACACACACACCTAATGTTATGGTAACAGATATTGTAGATGAACTCTGAAAAGTGAGGAATGAGTGGGATTCATTACCAACATATGTACAGGATGGATGAACATTTGACAAGTACCTGAACTACAGAGTTGCTAGGCAGAAGCAGGTAGATAAACACAGTGAGTTGCAACAAGTCACCAACAAGTTAGTATTACCTAGATTTGATGGTAGTGGAAAAATGACTGCTCGTGCTTGGATTCATAAGGTGGATACTTTCCTATCTCTGAAGACTATGACAAAATTTGAAGTACTCAAGTATGCCACTTTACACTTAGATGGGGCAGCACATGATTAGTGGACACATGGCATGATCACATTGCAACACAATCAGGTAACAACTTATCAAGAGTTTTTGGATAGATTGATAGAAAGGTTTGATAAAAGAAATCCTGAAGTTTATTTCTAAGAGTTAGACCAATTGAGATAGTCAGGAGGCTTAGAACAATTTATCAATGACTTCTAGAAGCTTGTAGTGATGGTACCTAACATTTCAGATCAGAGGCTAGTCATTTTATTCATAGAGGGATTAACTGAACCACTCAAGGGGTGGGTGAAAGCCTTTGATCCTCCTACATTATAGGAAGCCATGAAGAAAGGCTATAGTATGGAACTTGCAGCTCCAACAAACTAGTTTAGTTTGAAGGGTTCTTCATCATTTAGAGATAACAAAGGGGAATTCAGCAAGGGTAAAGAAAAGGTTAGTGACTCAAAAGGCAAGTCAGCTACACCTTGGGATAAGGAAACATTTAATGACCTACGTAGGAAGAAGCTATGCTTCTTTTGCAAAGCTCCCTATGAGTTTAGTCATGATTATCTTATGAGGCCTAAGGGGAAGGCTAACCAGGTGATGTGGGCATATTACAAGGGTTCAGATTTAGATAGCTCAAAGCACTATGATGAGGATCCTAATGAGGTAGAGGGTGAAAAAGAGGTAGATAGTCTTGAGAAAAAAGAGGCTCCAGAGCTACATTTATAGGAGGCACGTTTTTCTAGTATTCGAAGAGATGGATCTTTCAGACTTTGGGGAGTCTTGGTAGGACAGAAGGTTATTACTCTATTGGATGCATGTGTCATGCATAATTTCATTGATACACAATTTGTGGAGAGGTGTTGACTCATTACTGAGGAGTTCGAAGGACTAACAGTCAAGGTAGCTGATGGATATACTTTTTGTCCTGACAGGATGGTACAAGATCTACCTTTGTGCCTGAACAACTATGAGTTTAAGGTGGACTATCATGTGGTCAACATGGGTGACATGGACATAGTACTTAGGATGCAGTGGCTACATTCTTTGAAGGAGGTTACCCTAAGACTGGAGGATATGGAGATATGATTCGAGGTGGATGGCAGGACTCATGTGTTGAAGGCTATCCATAATGGTGATGTTAGGACTATCTCATTTAGGTGGTTGGAGAGATTAGCCATGCATAATAATATAGAGTGGGTGGCAATATGCACCTTGATACCTAGCTAGGAGGAGTAACATAGGACTAAATATCATCCAGATATTAAGAAATTGAGAATCAAGTATGAGAAGGTATTCAGTGAGATTCCACCAGGTAGGCCACCAGATAGAGGTATTGAGCACATTATCGAGCTAGAGGAAGGCGCTAAGCTTGTCATGATCACACCATATTGGCACCCAAAATGACTCAAGGATGAGATGGAGAGGACCATCGAGGAGTTTCTAGCAATGGGACACATCCAACCAAGTAAGTCACCTTTTGCATCTTTTATTGTTTTGGTAAAAAAGAAGGATGGTACTCTATAGATGTGCATTGATTATAGGGTGTTGAATAAGAGAACTATAATGAATAGGTATCCCATCCCATGCATCGATGACCTGATAGAAGAATTGCATGGGGCTTTTTTTTGTTCACAAAAATTGATTTGAGATCGGGCTATTACTAGATCGGAGTTTGAGAGCAGGATATTGAAAAAATTGCTTTCAAATGTCATTGTGGTTATTTCGAGATTGTAGTCATGCCTTTTGGTTTGACTAATGCACCTGCCACTTTTCAGTCCACTATGAACAAGGTCTTCCACCATCAGTTGAGGAAATTTGTGTTGGTGTTCTTTGATGATATTTTGATCTATAGCACGACATGGCAGGAACATTTAGAGCACTTGGAGATAGTATTGACAATTTTACAGAGGGAGTCCTTGTATGCCAAGGAGTCCAAATGTGATTTGGGGATGACAAAACTGTTGTATCTTGGACACATCATTAGTGCAAGAGTGCGAATGGATCCTGAAAAGATCCGCGCTATTGTTGATTGGGCACCACCAAGGAGCCTTACATAGTTGAGGGGGTTCCTTGGTCTATGTGGATTCTATCACAAGTTTGTTAATGGCTACTCACGACATGCAACACCCATGAAAAATTTGCTAAAGAAAGGGGGATTTGTGTGGACTCGAGAGGCATAAGACTATTTTATGTGGTTCAAGGAAATAATGACTACATGCCCAGTATTAGCATTGCTTGATTTCACAAAGCCATTTGAGCTTCAATGTGATGCTTCTGGAGAGGGAGTTGGTGTTGTACTCATGCAAGACAAGCATCCTATAGCTTATGAGAGTAGGAAACTCAGAGGGCTCGAGAGATCATTCAGCATATATGATAAGGAGATGTTGGGCATCATGCATGCCTTGGCCAAATTTAGACAGTATCTTGTGGGCAGAAAATTTTGTATTAAAAATGATCATAATAGCTTGAGGCACTTTTTGGGACAGTAGGACCTAAATGATCCTTAGTAGAAGTGGGTGAGTAAGTTACAGGCCTATGATTTTGATATCACCTATGTTAAGGGGACACAGAATATTGTTGCAGATGCTTTATCTTGTAGGCCACACCTAACTTCTATGATTCAGATATCAGAGGATTGGTGACACATGATTGTAGCAGAATATGCCAAAGACACATGGGCCTCTGATATAGTGGAGGGAAAAGTGATCGACACTAGGTACACTCTCATAGATGATTTGATCATAGGATTGAAAGTGAAGCAGTTGACTTTGAGAGCACTCCATAACTCACCTACAACAGGCCATCCTGGGTATTTCAAGACTTATAGGTTAGTACAAGAGCGGTTCACTTGGAAGGGGCTTAAGGCTGATGTTTTGTAGTATGTGCATGAGTGTCTTGTTTGCCAGCAAAACAAACAAGAGCACACTTATCCAGCAGGGCTCCTATAGCCACTTCCTATTCTTGATAGGAAGTGGGAGTGCATCTCTATGGATTTTATCATGGGCTTGCTTAGGACCCAAGGGTGTGATTGTATCTATGTGGTGGTGGATAGGCTGACAAAATATGCTCACTTCTTCCCTATCGCTACTACATACTCAGCAACTCAGGTGGCAGAGGTCTTCTTTAGGGAGGTTTTTAGATTACATGGTTTGCCTCGAAGCATTGTGAGTGATAGGGACAGCTGCTTCATGAGTCACTTTTGGTAGGAGGTATTTTGGTTGTGTGGCACTGAGCTTACACCTGGCACTAGTTATCACCCATAGACCAATGGTCAAACATAGATTGTAAACAAATGGGTGGAAGGGTATTTGTTAATTATGTGGTAGATCAACAACGAGCTTGGGTTAGATGGATATATCTCTATGAGTATTGTTACAATACTACATACCAAATGACTATACAAATGGCACTCTTCATGGCACTTTATGGCTATGAGGCACCTAGTTTCTTAGATTTGTTGTTGGGAGACAGTCGGGTACCCCATGCAAGTGAACTATTACAGGAGAGTAAGGACATAGTTGCTACTCTTAGGGACAACATTGCTAGAGCTCAGAACCAACAAAAGCAGTATGCAAATAAGAAGAGGACTGAGCATAGTTTTGAGGTAAATGATATGGTTTACCTCATGTTGCAGCCATATAGGCAGACCACTCTCAAGAAGAGTGGTGCAGAGAAACTCAAGCCACACTATTATGGACCATTCAGGATCATCGAGCGAGTTGGTGAGGTGGCTTATGAGTTGGAGCTTCCCATAAATAGTAGAGTGCACAATGTGTTTCATGTATCATGCCTCAAAAAGGCGTTGGGTCAGAATGTGATGCCTTTTGTTGTATTAACCCCCTTGGATGATGAGGAGAAATTGATCTTAGTGCCAAAATCCATTCTGGGTAGTAGAGAGAAGTAGCTTCATAGGAGAGTAATCAAAGAGTATTTGGTTAAGTGGAAAGATTTACCTGTTGAAGATGCTACTTGGGAGGGAGAAGTGATTTTGCAGCATCCAACATTAAGATTGCTTGAGGCCAATCAATTTTAGGAGGGGCAGACCTGTAATGTTCCCATTTTGGACAAGTTAATTATTTATAAAGTTATCAAATTAAAAATATATATTACAAGGTAACTTTATATTTAATTAGTTTAATAAAGTAATATACTTTATAAATTCATTTAATAAAATAATGTTCTAGAGGTTGGTGGAAGAAGCGGAGAAAAAATTAAAAAGGAGGCCAACCTATTGAGGGAAAAAGGATAAATAGGTATTGAGGGCTCATTGTCTATCATCCAAATTTATTGTTGATATTTGTTGATGTGCATTGTGGAGCCTAGGGTTTCTGCAAGTAGTCACCATTGGCCATTGAGAATGAAAAATCTCAATTGGTATGCAATTTTGAGGGTGTGAAAGATCACTTGAATTATTGCAAAGTTGAGGAAGTTGCTTCAAACTTTCTACTTGTACTATAAAGCAAAACACTATGGTGGTATCAATTGGATGAATTGTTGGGGATATTTGTGTGATCAAAGTTTTCATCTACTGTAAATATTAGGGTTTGATTTGCAGCATTCTTCATTTCCAGGTTTACTCCAGACATTTGCATCTCAGTATCGTAACTTTTAATCTACCTATTTTGCATTGTTAAAAAAAAAGTTAGAGAGGCAGTGAAATTTTAGTCATTAGTGTTACATAAGAGTGCATTAGGAGATCATGGTCATTGCATAGTTTTGTTAATTTGCAACTGTAGGTTTGCATTTTTATTTTAGTAAAACACCATAATTGTATGTCATTATAATTTTGCCAAGAGTCTTGGCTATTTGAAATCAACATTTTGAGGTCAGATTTGAGTAGGTTCATTAAAAATTTCAGCTTGCGTACAATTTATTTAACCTACTATGATTGCCAAAATTCAGTCTGTAATAAGAAGATGTCAGAAAAATATGAGAAATTGGTGGTTGAGCTGGTTGAAGGTGACTATATTGATCTAGTTGAGGTTGAGGCTTACATCGAACATAGTGAAGTTGTGGTGGTTTATCTTTGAGAATGAGGATTACTACCATTCATGGAAGGAATGGAAAAACATGATGAGCACATTTCAATGCAATTCTTCATCTCTTGGAATGACAGGAAAGTGAACATCAATGGGATAGTGTTTGAAATCATGAAGGACCTTTTTGTTAGGGTCAAAGGGTTTTCCCTGGAGGGCAAGATTTGCCACAAGTAGGCTAAGGTGAATGATGAAACTAGAATGAGGAAGTTCTTTAAATTTAATGAGCAAATGGTTCACATGCATGATGGGTTTTCCAAAGAGGATCTTTCGAATCCCTGGAATGTGATTTTCTATGCCATTATGAGGTATATTATCCTTGTAGATCAGTTCTAGGTACTACATTACTACCATTTTTCCATTCTCAACCATTTCAGGAACCTTGATCTGATTTCTTTTCTATATTTTATTCTATATTCCATGGAAGACTATGTCTTTAATGATAGGAAAAAGAAAGAGGGATGGAAACTCTTTTATATCATTCACCAAGGTTTCATGCACAAACTTTAAAAACACCACCTTGCCTTAAACTCATCACTTCTGGTCAATGCACTAGCTACTGTTACTCCCCAAGTCTCCATGGACCCTAGCCCTAGCTCAAGCCACAAAAGAGTTAAAAAAACCCATGACTCTGAGTAAAAATAAGCCTCACTGAGTTGGATATAGACACAAGAAGGAGAAAGCAAACTATTCAAACAGCTAGTAAATGACTCCAATTGGAGAAATTCAAGCCCTAGACTTTAGCTATGAGTCTACCAAGAGTGAGAAAAATCTCACCAAGAGGAAGAGGCCACACTAGGACACTGGAAAGAAACCTATCTCTAGCCCACATAGTCCATCACACATCTCAAATATCGTAGAACTCATCCTGTCCCTGATTAGAAGCAGAGGGGAGGACATCACCTCCCCCATAAAAGGCACTCCCAAAGGTAGGGGGGAGAAAGGGAAACATAGCCATGGCCAGAGCCAAAGCAAGGCTCGGCTCGAGAGGTTAGAGCATTCGATGAGGGAGATGGTAGATAACCACATTGACATTTGCCAAAAATTTAACACCTTAGCTGAATTCTTTGCGAAGGTCGTGCACTCGATTGCTACTACTCTCTATTTCCTACAAGTGAATACGGATGAGAAGGATTTGGGCAAGTGGAGCAAAGCTACCTACTCCATTTATGGCTTCTTGGCAGAGGATTGGCTAAAGACGCTCCTGGGTAAACCTATCAAAGAGGAGGGTATGGACTTAAATAGGCAAGAGCCTAATGAGAAGAAAAACAAGTAATGGGGAAAGAATGCAGACAACTAGCCCTGTCTATGTTTTTTATGTTTTGGATCACTCTGAACTTGGTGCCGTATGAGGTTTTTTTTAATACATGTATATGATCAGTTACTGGGCTAATAGCAACAATATGTTCCCTTGTTGCTGGTATGTTTTTCCATTTTATTTGTTGGTTAGTAATAGGACTGATGGTAAGGATTGCTTTGTTTTGGAGCTTGTCTTTATTTTCTTTGTGAAGTATAAAATTGGTATTCATTAGATAAGTGGGAGGTAACCTCTGACTGATTCTTCAGCGTTTTTTGTCTAGAGTCAGCCCCCCTTTCTTTTGGCACTATCTAATACTTCAAAAACAAGGTAGAAGATAAATGTAAGTCTATTTCGATAGGTCTCCAAAATAAAAATAACATGCATATGTGAACTTTACCACTACAATTATACCAATTTCACAAACTAAGTAAAATAAAACAATGAGGTAGTGAGTTGGGTGAGCTTAAAAGCTGAGGAAACACCATGGTTAAGAGCGTTTCAGTTGTAGTAATGAGGTGGATGACCACCAGAGCTTCACATTAATAAGTATCATCTAATGCAACCAGTGCTAAGTGTTCCATTCATTCTAATAAGAATAGATACCTACAAAAGATGGGCCAATAAATATGATTCCAAAACTACAAAGATGAATCCTAATTGAAAATATCATAATATAACAATAATTTACACTTATGAGTACAATTTAAAAATATCTGATTTTTCCAGGGCAAGATGATTTACACACGTGAAGCAGACTTACACTATTGAGTACCCGGTACATGATTTACACACAGCAAGATGGTGACCACAAAAACTTTTGAGTAGAATTCAATGCGCATCCGAGTGAAGAGGAGACGGTTATTGACCAGTGGTCAATTCACCAAGTAGAGTCTTCTTTTTCGTCGGCAGCCGCCCCGAACCAGATGGATGGAGAGATCTGAACCAGTCAAGATCATGCACATAAAATGGAGAGAAAGGGGAGGAGTAATATTATTTCTCCGATACTTTTTCAATATTATGAAATGATTTTTTTTTAAAGAAATATCATTTTATTATTATATACTTTATATAAGAATAAACTTAAATTATAATTGAACTAAAATATGTAAATATTGTATTTCAATTTATTATTAATCAATATCAAATAAAAAAAAATTTCTAATTATTTTAATAAAATTAAGTTTTGGATTTATATCTTTTATAAAAAATAATAAGTAATAAAAATAATTTGAGTATTAGAAAATGTAGAAATTCTAAATTTCTTTTCATTACATATATTATTTTAAATAAATTAGTTTTTTCATATATATATATATATATATAATTTTTAAAAATATAGATAATTAATTGTATTAGTATTGTATGGATTTGAATTCAAATTTTGAAACAAATTCTCTTTAAGTTAACATAGAAAGTACAAATAATTATGTAATCGCTTCAATTTTATATTTTTATGGTTAATATAACAAAAGCTTTGCTAACATTTTGATTAACCTTCTAAATATTTTGTTATTGTTGAGAGTACTTTGCACCAATTAGAATGCTAAACATCTAAGCAATTTTATACCTTCTTATAAATGTTTTGTCCTCTCTAACATACAATATTGCATTCCAACTATCTTTGTCTCTCCCTATATTAGCCCCCGCTTCCCAACCCTTCATAAGCCCCCTCTTCCCAACCCTTCATAAGGCAGAGACTGCAGCTCGAGAAGAGCTCTTGTTATAGGATGGGAAACTTTAGGAATGTTTGGTTAGATTGTTAGGTGAGATGCATCTGACCAAAATCTCTTTAGAAAACCTTATCTTGATAGACATATCAAAGCAAGTAAAAAAGATTGATTTCAAATACGGCTGACAATTTCAGATTTAAATATTTATGTATGGTTGAATAAATCGCAAGTACCATTGAGATGACATTGCTGGCTGTAATTTCAAGCATTTCCTATTGGAAGGGTGCAGTGCTTGCTAAGTTGAGCTCTAAAGCATCGCACACATTTATGAAGTCTAGATAGAACAGAGACAATGATGTCTAGCCTACCTATAGCTATTGTTTCTATAGGAGATGACTCTTGTGGTAGTTGTCCACGAGCAGAAGAGAAATATTGATAAGTTAAAAATGTAATCAAGTACCACAAAGTTTCATTATTTTATTATATCTGAAAAGAGATGGGGTTAGTTAAAATGTAAATCTTATCAAGGGGCACATTTGAAAGTAAGGAAAAAAAAAACCATGTGCGCCCGTTTATGAAGTTTACATTTTAACGGTGAGAGATAGCAAAAGAATTTCTCGTTGAAAGGGTACGCACCTGTCAAGTTGAGCTGTAAAGTATCGGAGAAATAAATTGAAAAAATTCTCTTTAAGTCAATATTATGAAAAAGTATCATGCACATAATAGTTCCCATTGTGCGACACATTGAACCCTTGTTTGTGGAGACCGATGTAGCCAATTTCAAAGCTATGGTGCAGAGCTTAACTGGTCATCAACAGACTTCACAATCTCATGATGATTGCTTGGGATTCCTCAACAATGTTAATGTTTTCCCTCCTCTCTTTGATTTACATGCCATCCATGGAATAGATAATCTTGTTGCTCAGGAGGTGGAAGTAAAAGGGATTTCATTTGGGGTTGATAATATATGTACGCCCATGAGCTTTGCGGGATTTGAAATAGAGACCATCGACAGCTTTAGTGATGATTTCTTGTTTGAGAATCATAGTAATTATGATGCATTTGATCTTATTTCATGGACCACCTACGACCAAGACATGTCATTGGACTCTTTTCTGCTGCCCGACTATCAGACTTTCAACATCTAACTCTCTTCACACATTTCGTCTTTGATAATTCTTTGCCTCGTTCTTTTGTATAATAGACTATTGCCATGTAACTCCTCGCTATTTTTAGTGAATGCAAATGAGCATTATTAGAGATATGCATGTATTTCAATTGTGTACAAGAAGCATGCCACTCCTGATTGAGTATATGAAACAGAATATGGGTGTATTTCAATTGTGTAGAAGAAGCTCCTTACTCAAGTTGATGGACATTTATCTATGTTTTGGAACAGAGAATGAAATTTACATTCCTTTGGATTTTCATTGTGCAAGTATTTTTGGATTTGATGATGAATATTTATAGAGTGTGATCTGAAATATTAGGTAATAATATTTACACAATCAAATTTAGAAAACAGTTTGTACTCTATCTCATAGATTGTAGAAATCTACTTGTTTTCAAAT
Organism: Cupressus sempervirens; assembly: GCA_028749045.1. Lineage (NCBI taxonomy): Eukaryota > Viridiplantae > Streptophyta > Pinopsida > Cupressales > Cupressaceae > Cupressus > Cupressus sempervirens. Next base: position 1,037,268,159 of record CM053785.1, read on the forward strand.
AGGAAATGCTTGCAGACATAACACATAAGAAAACGACAACCAATAAACAGAGTTATCTTGATGGACAAGCTAATCTCCCACAAAAAAATACCAAAGACAAAACAAAGTAAACTTCGTTTTTTTTCCAGATTCACGAGAACATGTTGATTTTTTTTCCAATTTTTTTGTTGATTTCGACTATAAACAATGGAGATCATGAAGATCAAACACTGAAATTTTCAAAAAAAATCCATAATGTTTTTGATATTTTCAAAATTGGTCAACTATACATTTTTGAGGAAATTATAAATATACATTTATCAAAACATTCTTTTGAAGTCAAATCAAGATTAAATGAAACTATTATAAATATACAAAATATTCTTCTCTTGTCTATTGGACTTTTATCATCTCACTTTTTTCTCCCTATAGATTCAAATTATGGGTCATAGTCTTCAACCCTCTCCTTTTGGATTCCACTTTTCAATAGCTAGTGAACTCGCACATTAGAACCCCTGATAGCTTTATCTCATAGTCCTAAAATTTTCATCTCACCCCTTTAACAACCTACTATCCAAATTTGGTGGTTTGTTTGGCTAGATTGTATACTGCTTCCAAAGGTTCCTCTTATTCCACTAGTTTCTCCAAGCAACATTTCTAATCTTTAGTGAGATATGTTTTCTGCCCTACTCTACTTTAAATTTATCATGGTTTGTTTATTACACAAAGATTTAGGTCAAAGTTCAAAGACATTATATTTTTCTTTGTAGTCTAAATTAGTCTAACAAAAGAGAATTTATACTCTTGAAAAAGAGATTATATGTACTATTTCCATAAGAAATAGAATGACAAAGTTGAACTAAACTATTGAAACAAATATAAATAACTATTATAAGAACAAACCAAACAATACTTAAACAAATAGATATAAAACCTAAATAAAAAAATCTTTATCTTCTTAATATCTTCAAGCTTTTTCTATATTTAACTGATATAATTTGAATTTCAAATCATTTTCATTACTTACTAGTTAGTTATATTTATTTAATTAACTTAAATACGTTTTAATCATTTCAACTAGAACTAAACAATTTTTTCACTTCAATTATAGGCGAAAGAAAAACATCATTATTCTTCTGCGGAAATCATAATTTTACATTATGAAATGTCAGTCCAACAACTAATTGAAAGATACCCAAAACGTTTGAGATATCATATTTATTATTATTATTTAAAAAAGAAAGAAAATTTGTGGCTGAGAGGTGCGTTGTATAAGCACTGTGCCAATTTCCTTATCCAAATCTGATATGTTTCCTGCCCCGTCTCATTAAATCTGAAACAATGCAGTACCAAACAAATGCAGTACCTAACAAAGACAGCAAGGCGCCATGTCTACAGTAGAAAAAAATGGTAGGCTTTGTTTTCGGGTGAATCCACAATACTAGGTACCACTTTTGTGGGAGGAAGAAACTTCAAAAAAATGACAAATTTTCGCATCTACATTTCTCGTACGTCCGCGCGAACACCCTTGACATGTTCGCGCGAACATATCGTGCCATGTTCGTGCGAAAAAGTACGCAGCACATGTTCGCGCAGACATATATTGACAAAATTTTCGGCGTCTTAAAACTTCTTCTTCACTTTTCCAAATTCATTTTTACGGTGAGCACTGTTCATTGAGCGTCCGGGCGAACGTGTGACTTGAGCAACTTCCGTCGACATCATCTTCTCATTTTCGTTCTCATTTTCATTATCGGGTATGTCAAAATAATATTAATTTAATGTTTTCAACATTTTTTAAGTATTTTTTTTATATTATCAAAATAGATTATAATATTTTCAATGCATTCTTTTTGTGTTTTTAAAACATATTTGAATGTTATATAGTTTTTAATATTTTTGAAAATATATTTGAATGTTATTTACGTTTTTAATAGTTTATAAAACATATCTAAATGTTAATTTAATATTTTTATTGTTTATTTATATTAATTTAGAAAATAGAAAAATATTATGTAGAAAACATTAGAAAACATTAAAAAAAATAGTATAAATATGTAATATAAAATTTAAGAAAAACATTAGAAAACAAATTTTAAAAAAAATTACGAAAACATTAGAGAATTTATAATTTAATATAAAATTTACAAAAAATTTAATAAAAAAATATTACAAAATCATTAGAAAATTTATAATTTAATATAAAATTTAGAAAACAAATAGTTAAAAATTAGAAAAAAAATTTAAATTTTTTTTAAAAAAATAAAAATTTAGGAAAAACATTAAAAAAAATTAGAAAATTTAGAAAAAAATATTGCAAAAACATTACAAAATTTAGAAAACAAATTTAGAAAAAAAATTACAAAAATATTAGAGAATTTATAATTTAATATAAAAAAATTTAAAAATATTAAAAAATAAATTTTAAAAAAATTAGAAAAAATATTAGAAAAATTATAATTTAATATAAAATTTAGAAAACAATTTTTTTAAAAAAATTGCAAAAACATTAGAAAATTTAGAATTTAATATAAAATTTAGAAAATAAACTTAGAAAAGACATTACAAAAACATTAGAAAATTTATAATTTAATATAAATTTTTAATAACAAATTTAGAAAAAAATAAGAAAAACGTTAGAAAATTTATAATAATATAAATTTTAGAAAACAAATTTAAAAAAATATTAGAAAATTTATAGTTTTCAAATATTTTGAAAATAAATTTAGAAAAACATTAGAAAAAATATTTTTAAAAAAATTAGAAAAGCATTACAAAATTTTAGAAGTCAAATTTAAAAAAAAATATATATATATATATTTATATATATATATATATATATATATATATGTTAATGTTAAATGTAAATATGTCAAATTCACTTTAATGTCTTAATCTTAGAAGTTTAATTAAATGACATATCTTAAGGGTCTAGATCCTGAATTGTATATGTAAAAATATAGATTAAAATTTATAATTTTTTATTTTGAACATAGATGTACATGTATATTTGTTCATGGTTAAAAGTAAATGTATGTACATATTTTTAATAAATTCACATTTTTATATGTATAATTTGTGTATATGTTAACTATTGATCTTAATTTATCTTATAACTAAGTGTAATTAACTATATTTAATAACACATGTCTTAAGGGGAGATCCTAAATTATACATAAGAATGTAGATTAAAATGTATATTTTATTTCATAAATGTACATGTAAATATGTTCATGTGGTAGATATAGATGTACATACATATGTTTTCAATATTCATGTTTAAATGTACATATGTTATTATTTTTAATGTCTTAATAATTAGAAGTATATAATTAACTATATAATTCAATGACATGTCTTAAGGGGAGATCCTAAATTATACATATATAAGAATGTAGATTAATTTGCATTTCTACCTGTATGAATATAACATACATGTACATCCAAACCCTAACCCTAACTTAACCAAACCCTAACCCTAAGCATTATCCAAACCCTAACCTTGACCTTAAAATTTAATTTCTAAACCCAATATTATAAATGATAATAAATACCCTAAATCATAATCTTGAACCAAATCATAAACTTCATATGCTAAGTTCCCTTATCCTAAATTCTTAACCATGGACTTTAATATTAACCCTTAAATTTAATGCTAGAAATTATGTAAGTTCGTGTAAACCTTGACAATGTCATAAGGTCTTAAATCTTACCCTAAAATTGAGCCTAATTACACTAAAACCCTATTTGAAAACCTAATTGAAGCCTAACTTACATAAAATTAAAACAAGTTGACCCTAACCCTAAATTGTTAAAAATTACATTTGAGATACATGCACATACATGAAGTATGACCCTTGTTTTAAATGATATATATGTAACCCAACTTGAAACCTAAACCTCGAAACATTATTTTTTTTTTTTTTAAAAAGGGGTAAAAATTTATTCAAATAAAACCAAATTACAGAAGGCCTCAGACCCAACCAACCAAAACACCAACCCAAAACCAATTACATTCTGTCCTTTTCCACTAATTGCTCGAAAGTGATGCAGAGCCACACCTTGGAAAGCTCAGGAGGAATACTCACTCAACTGACTTACTTCAAGGGGCATGACATCAATCAGCTGGGATCAAACTCGAACCAAACTCAAGATTGGATTAATCAGAATATATAAATCTCCATAGTTTATCTTCACCCGCACACCAAGATCTTTACCCTGGATTGTCCTCAAAGAAAATATATTTGCACTTTTACAAGAGAGACCAAGATCAAATTGCTGCCAAACTCCATAGTCGATTATCTATATCCTTTCTAAGGCAAAAACTGAAACTTTCTCTATTACCCAAATTCGAATGCCTCTCTTACATAGCCAATCGGCTTATTTAAAACTGACTCTCCTTTTCTAATAAAAGGATGAGAAACGTTTTTTCATCTTCTATCCAAGAAAAGGATAAGAATCTGAAATGTTTTTCTACCAATATTAGACAGTCGTTTTCTAAGTCAGGAATATTCCAAAAACTGCCTACTACTTATTATTGGATTCTAAAAATCATTAAACACTCCACCTACGAACTAAAAAAAAACTATTCTAATTTAAGATCCACACACCTAGTCCTAGGTGGCTATATCTGGAGAGCTTATCGAACTGGTACTCTAGGTATGCCACCACATGTAGGACATTATTACAAACTTCAAAAACTAAAAGCATTTAAAACATAATATTAAATTTTCTATTACATTTTCAACAATGTTGCCTCCTGTAGCGTTTCTCTTCTCTGCCACTGCAGCATACTCCCCTGTAGAATGAATCTCAAGTCCTCTTGAGATGATGTGTTGTAGAAATGAGTCTCATTCTTCTTTCGAACTTTCCAATTTCTTTGAACTAGGATGAGCATATCTACAAGAAAAACAAAGATAATATCCAACTTCTCCACATTGTAGCTTTGATTCTTTAATGTTGTAAATGTCACAGAAAATTCTCCAGCATGATTCACTATACACGAAATCTGCATCCCTACATAAACATTATTAGAAGAAAACATATCATCAGCATTAAGATTATTTGAGTTCTCTTTTTGAATATGAGCTTCCTTAAACACCATGTAATGTGCATCATATCTATCTTCATCAATAGTAACCATAAACTTATCTGCTTCTTGACTATCAACTAGTTTCACATCTTGAATCTTAATAATCATATTTATCTCTTCTTCCTTTATTAAACATTTATCATCATCTTGATCTTCTGTATTAATCTCACTTTCAAATATCTCTTTCTTATTAGAAATTTTCTCAAGAACAATAACAGTATTGCACTCTTTCCTTTCTTCTTCAAGCTGAGTTTCCGTCCTACCGCCATGCCTTTTCCATTCTCCTACAATGGCTGCAAATTTTTTCCATAAATCAGATTCTTCTTTAGAACTTGCTGTTACACATTCCTTAGCTTCATCTTCATGCCATTCCTCTTGACATTTTTCTTCATTATTCATATTTAAGGCTTCATCAGTTGCCTCCAAAATCTTTTCCATAGGAGTACCTTCCAACATTATACTCTTCTCTATTTTCAAAGGACATGTTACTATTCCAATCACAAATTGTTCACACTCAAATCCCATAGGACTTGTCTCATTACTTCTCTCACCAATAGTTATTTGCTGCACTTCTTCTTTCTGCATTTTATTTTCTCTCAACTTAGCTTCATTCTCTTCAAGTTTCCTTCTCAAAATTTTTATTTCCTCTTCTATCTTGCTTACCTCTTCTCTTTGTTTTCTCCTTTCTTCTTTCTCTCTTTTCTTCTTTTCCTCTATCTCCTTCTGTTTAGAATCCTTTCTTTGCCGATACCTTCTAAAAAGATACAATAAAGCTGCTTCTTCTTGTCCCATCATTCCTTAGCTAGGTTATTTTTTCTTCTTATCTAGTCTCCTAGACTTCTTCTTAGACTATTTCTCTCAATCTTTCACAATCACACAAACATATACAAAACTAATTTTTTCCAAACCTTTTGTTGAGCTCTGATACCAAAAATGATGCAGAGCCACACCTTGGAAAGGTCAGGAGGAATACTCACTCAACTGAGTTACTTCAAGGGGCACAACATCAATCAGCCGGGATCGAACTCAAACCAAACTCAAGATTGGATTAATCAGAATATATAAATCTCCATAGTTTATCTTCACCCGCACACCAAGATCTTTAACCCGGAATGTCCTCAAAGAAAATATATTTGCACTTTTACAAGAGAGACCAAGATCGAATTGTTGCCAAACTCCATAGTCAATTATCTATATCCTTTCTAAGGCAAAAACTGAAACTTTCTCTATTACCCAAATTCGAATGCCTCTCTTACATAGCCAACCGGCTTATTGAAAACTGACTCTCCTTTTCTAATAAAAGGATGAGAAACATTTTTTCGTCTTCTATCCAAGAAAAGGATAAGAATCTGAAATGTTTTTCTACCAATATTAGACAGTCGTTTTCTAAGTCAGGAATATTCCAAAAACTGCCTACTACCTATTATTGGATTCTAAAAATCATTAAACACTCCACCTATGAACTAAAAAAAAACTATTCTAATTTAAGATCCACACACCTAGTCCTAGGTGGCTATATCTGGAGAGCTTATTGAACTGCTACTCTAGGTATGCCACCACATGTAGGACGTTATTACAAACTTCAAAAAATAAAAGCATTTAAAACATAACATTAAATTTCCTATTACATTTTCAAAAATGTTGCCTCCTGTAGCGTTTCTCTTCTCTGCCACTGTAGCAGAAAGTCCTAGCAAGATCAGTAGGAAGATCATCCCTAACAGAAATATCCCAACTAGCACCTTTCTCTAATGCCCATTTTGCCAAGACATCAGCCACTCCATTCCATTCCCTAGGAATATGACAGAAAGAGATCCCATCCACAAAGCTACTCAAGTGGAGAATCTTTCTAACAATAGAGGCAATTTTCCAGCTAGATTCATCCACTCTCTAGTTATTTATCATATCACAACAATCTGAGAGTCAGACTCACACACCATTCTCCTCCAACCAAGAGAATAAGCCATCACCATAGCCACCTTAATGGCCAAAGCCTCCATCATGTTATTGGATTGAACTCCTTTTTGAATAGAGAATATGAAAATAACATTTTCATCTGCATCTCTCCCAATCCCCCCCACTCCAGCCAGTCCAGGATTCTCACGGGAGGAGCCATCAGTGTCAATCTTTAGGACTGCATCAGGAGGAAGACTCCATCTCCCCACTCTACAAACCTTTCTCTTTCGTCGCTGAGATCTCTTATTGCTACTACTTCCAAATCCTTTATCCACTAATCCTAAATTCCTGATAATATGAGAATCACTAGGATCTACCGGCTCTGACATATCACATTTAGCAGAGATAGTCTCTTGAAGCCTGGTTAGGATCAACTGCCATAGTTTAGTGGCTCCCAAGTTGGAATTATAGAAGATCTGATGGTTACGCTCCAACCAAAGATTCCACAGAATGAAAGAAGGTCCAATAGCCCAGGCCACCTGAAGGAATTAAGTTTTTGTAGGGGGTCTGCCAAGGCTATCCCAAAATTTAATAAGAGATTCGGCATGAATACGGCTATGGCACCACGCCTCCCACCACTTATGCTAGATCTTTCTAGAGAGAGGACATAAGAAGAAAACATGAGAAACATCTTCCCCATCCAACATACATAGGGGATAGAAAGAGGGTCCCTGAAACCCTCTTCGCTGGAGATTATCCCAAGTAAGACACTTATTTTGCACAACCAACCATAGAAAAAAATTACATTTCGGCCAAGAAAATTTATTCTAGACCTTCCTCCACCAGGGAACCACCTGAACTACATTACATTGGCTATCTATCCGAGCATATCCCTAGGCCACACTGAACTTACCTTTTGGGCAAGGACCCCAAGCCAGGATGTCTTTGTCTTTAGAAGAGCTGTAAAGCCTAGCAGAGAGAAGATGGGCCAGTTCAGCCTGAATCTTTGAGAAGCCCCCTGTGGGCCAAATTTGTGGATCCTTCCAACTAGCCACCTCCATCAATCCACACCTCTGAACAGTCTTGAAGTGAGCTACCGTGGTCTAACCTGCAGAAGAAAAAACCTGAAACAAAGGCAAAAGGCGGGGAAAACTGGAGAGAATAGGAAGGTGGCCATCCCAAGGGTCCTGCTAGAATAACACACTTGACCCCTCATTACAGATCCAGAAAAGGCCATCCTTGATAAGAGGAGCACCCCTTTTAAGGGTGTCCCAAATAAAGGACCCCTTACCATTAAGCTCAATTCTAGGAATATCCTAGACCTCCACTCCTAAGAAATACTTATGGGTCAGAATCTTGGCCCAATCTCGATCTTGATTCTTGCACCATCTCCAGTATAACTTTGCAGCAAGAGCTTTGACACCGAGAGCCATACATTTAAGGCCTAGACCCCCAGAAAACTTAGGCAAACAAACCATGTCCCAGTTGACTAAGCTCCATTTAGAGGATTGGAGATTGCCTGACCAAAGGAATTGTCATGACAAAGCATCAAAATCTTTCAAAACTCCCACGGGAGGTCTTTGCACTAAACACCTATAAATAGGAAGAGCCTGAATCACAGTCTTGAGTAGGGTAACCCTCCCAGTAGATGAGAGCCACCTATGAGTCCAGTGACTCACTCTGCTAATAATATCAATCAAGAATTTCAAACCTCAAAACATTATCATTTAAGAGTAATATAAATAATTTATTAGGTACCCTTTAATTGAATTCTCTAATAATACCCTCCAAAATATAATAAAATCTTAGACTAACAAATTAACTCTAACCATAACCAAACTCTCAAATTTAAAGTTATCTTATACTTATATGCAAATTAATCTAGGTTTGGATGTGTTACAGATTACCTAGGTCCATGATGTGTGATGTATGTTTAATTACATGTGTATAATTTTTAATGTTAAAAATAAAAAAGTATGTACAACAGACAATTTAGCTCTTCATACATTTTTATAGATATGGCTTCACACGATATGCTTGATGCGGCTTCTAGTGCGACACCTAATGTAGTTCCTACTGCGGCTCCTACTATGACACAAGTTGATGCGGTTCCTGTTGCAGCACCTGATGCAGATCCCGATATGGCTCCTCATGCAGCTCATGGTGGGGCTCGTGCTACAGCTTCTAGTGGGGCTCCTCGTGTACCTCGATGTAGGGCTCGTCATACAGCTCATGTTCCAGATCCTGGTGCGGCTCATGTTCCAGGTCAGGCTGCACCTGCAGCTCCTGCTAGAGGTCTTGTTGCACCACCTCCACGCATCGATATTGATGCATTATTTGCATTTTCAAAGCATGAGGTTGCTAGACTGCAACACTCTATATTGAGCTCTGATGATTGTGTTTATAGAGACATATGTACTACAATATGTAGGAGTTTACAGGATTTGACAGCTAGGTTTAGAGGTCACCATTCATTTACTCCTGCCATATTAGCTTCCATATCTAGGGAGCTTAGGGCTGAGGTTTCAGGAGATGCATCATTTGATGACATCAAGAGGGTAGCCCCCAAAGACGTCATCCGAAGAGAGTTATTTCCAGCTTATGAGGGGACATAGGGTAGGGTGAGAGGCTACAGAGTCACACGATGCAGAGACCCTATTATTGCTAGCATGATCTATCCACGATTTTTAGCTGCATATGGTCATTATCCTAATAACGACCAAATACCCCTTTATTTTGCATAGCAGTTGTACGTTGAGTTTCGTATAGGGCTCAATGTCAACTACTTGGATATTCTTGATTATTATGGACAGGGGCATGGTCAGGTGGCAGATCCTGACTAGTACCGCAGTGTAGATTGTCTACCACTTGCAGATCTTAGACAGTTTGTTGGACCGAGGATGCCTCCTGTGATTCCTACACATGTGCCTATTGTAGATAGAGTTATCATTGCTTCCCAAAGGGAAGCAATTGACACTATTGAGCACATTGCATCTGTGAAAGCTAGTATCACATCAGATTCTATTGGTCGTTATCTTCATAGTCGACTTCCTCGTCCACTTGGTCAACCATCTTCACAGGCATCTAGTAGCACTTCAGGTGCCTCCTCTGGTGATGCATATAGAACTATTGGGCTACCACTGCCAGGTGATATTCGTGATCTTTCAGGACAACAAACACATATGGATATGTCACTGTATTTTTTGGAGGATATGTTGCACTTTATTAGCTATATTTCTGATACACAGAGGATTCCAGTACATGCGGTGATGGATGTTGTTAGACAACATCAGAGCCCCGACAGAGTTCCATAGACACAGGCCGCCACACTAGTGACAGATGATACACCTGTGCGTAGCTCACAACATTCGGCACCAGACTCACGACACTCTACAGATGACTCGAGCATATGAGTTGGAGATGTGCATATCATAGCTGAGGGCCTTGATGATTTTGGTGAGCAATTGCGAGGCCTATCTGAGATTGATACTAGTTCAACCCTAGGTCTTTCATCATACATGGACCTGTTATTCAAACCTGGTAGCACTAATTTTACACCAGATGTACTCAGCCAGTTACACAGTCCACTGCACTCAGATTTACTAGCAGTTGGACATGGAGTTTCAGGCTCAGGTGCATCAGTAGATGATATGATGGAGTCTGCTAATCATCCTCCAACTCTGGAGACCTAGGTACATATATAATTTAATTTTAATTTTAAATATATATGAAATTAAAAAATATGTTCATTTATTGAAAAATTTAGTTCAGCTATATATGCAGATATTTAAGTTAATCTTTAACTCGTAATAAATCATGTAGGCACAGGTTGCTGAGCACATGGTTACACATACTGTTGGTTCAGGGCATCATATACATGAGAGAGATGATTCTATTGACGCACCTGGTAGTGCTCAGGTACTTGAGTTTTAAATAGTTTGTTTAAAGTTATTTAAATATTTTGAAAACTAGATATATATCTATATATATGCAAATTTGTATTTAATTTGAATGTATATGTACATGATGCACGTATGTATATATATGTTTTAAAGATAGAACTCTAACACATGTATGTATATATGTATATATATTTGCAGGGCTTGGTTGATGCGCCTCGGCGAGAGGATGTACAGGAGACTCGATCAGAGGGTCATTCTGTTCATATGTGTCTTGAGGGGTCCTTCTAGTAGTAGATCAAATTTATATATTTTTTGATGCATATATATTGGAGGTCCAGTTTACATGTACACATGTGTATTTCAGTTCCTTGATGACATCCATGTACTTTCACTTTTTATTTGATTATTGAGTATTTCAGTGTTAGATACCATCACATGTATGTATATATGACTTTTTATATTTTGCTACATACGTATATTTATTCGAGATTTATAGTTTGCATTTCAGATACATAGATATATATTAGATCTGTAGATGTTTATTCTTGAGACATGTATATGTGTACAAGTTGATAAATGAATTTAAATTATTAAATTCATCCATGGTACAATTAATTTAAATTATTAAATTATATAATTTTTTAATAAACTAAATTTGATAATTAAGAACTTATGATCATACAATTAAAAATATAGTTAATTCAAGATGAAATTCAATAGTTTGAAAAAAATGTTGATATTTAAGAATTGTAACATAGACAATGAAATTGTGTAAGTTCAAAATTGTAACATAGATAATGAAAGTGTTGAAGTATAAAAGATACATAGAGGGTACTATGCAAGACAAGCAAGCAATGTTTGAATTATGTGATGCAATCCCTAATTTGTGTCCAAATGAACTAATTGGTTTTGGAGTTCCTAGGAAACCTATTAGCGATTTCAAGCATAACCTCTCCCCCCATGACTATTCATGAAGCACTTCCGCAAATAAAAAAGTATTGGCCTTCATGGGATCAGACGACAAAAAAAAATTCCATAGACTCAAGACAATGTGGCACTATCCTTATTGATCAACTGAGAGTTATGATTCAGAATGCACGAGGGCAACTGCAAGATAGTGCGCAGAAATATATACTTCAAAAGTGTGAAGAGTGGAATTTGGTATGGGTGGGGCCAGGTGACCTCGTCCCTCTAGAGCTCCATGAGATAGAGCTTATATTAAAATTTGATAGAGATCACACTCGTAGAACTTCTTGTCCGACTGACTGCTTGTGTTGTTTGGGTAATTCATTGCAAACAGATACAGTTGCATATCATTTATCAGTCTTGAAAGCATTATATCCTAATGGCGTCAGAGTACTTTCTCTATTTTCTGGTATTGGTGGAGCAGAAGTTGCTCTTCATCAATTTGGAATACATTTAAGTTGTGTTGTATCTGTTTTAAATTATGAGTTTCCTCGCATTGTGATGGAAGTGAGAGAAATAATGCACTCAAAAGCATCAGCTAGTAATTTTTCTTGATCAATGTGTAGGCTCATTTTTTTTGTAAATAACTCAACGTTAATAAACTACCTGAAAAATATAAAATTGATTTTAACCAGAACAGAATGTTCTCTACTTATTTTAAATTGTCAAATCAAAGGATTACATACCCTAACTAAGAATAGTAATTTTTTTCATTTTCAAATTAATTTTATAAAGGTTTACAATCATAAAATACTTTTTTTTTAACGAGAGTTCAATTTTTAGTCGTCCAACGAATTTTTTTGAACCGACTCTAAAGTGGTTTGTCATGGAAGTTTATCGTAATAATAATGTTTCTGATCTTCTTTAACAGATGGTTTTTAATTATAACTTTTGGAGGACCTCCATGGGCTTAGAAAGTATGCGTTTTGTTTTACAATGATACAAAATCACCATATTTATTGTTTGCAACTACTTGAATTTCCTTGGAACTTTTTAGGGTGAAGTATTATTAAATTCATCCATGGTACAATTAATTTAAATTATTAAATTATATAATTTTTTAATAAATTAATGAAAATAAAGAGCTTATGATCATACAATTAATCTAAACACATTTAATTCAAGATGAAATTCAATAGTTTGAAAAGAAGTTGATATTTAAGAATTGTAACATAGATAATGAAATTATGTAAGTTCGAACTAACTTCTAGCCTATTTATATCAAGTTGCTAAATTATTAAATTCATCCATAGTACAATTAATATTATAGTTTTTAAAATAAACTAATGATAACTGAAACTTAGATATTCAGATTAAAAACACAATTTCACCAAAGTTGATATTCACAATTTCACCATAGTATGTAATTGAAAACACATTTCACCAAAGTTGATATTTAGATTATTATAAAATAAATCTCAAAGGTCTAATCAACCATGATGTTCACTTATAACATGCAATATTTTTTCATGATCTTCACTGTCTAGTCTCCACTTGCGACGTGCACGCTTAAGTTTGACTGGATGCAGACAAAGCCCTGTAGCAACGACCAGGTGGCTATATTGTAAAACTTTGTTGTCAGGTTGATAATCAACAAATTGTATTCCATATTGGACTATTTTCTCTTGCTTCAAATATGTCCCCTCTATCACAACAAAACCTATACCACAAATTTAAGTGTTTTAAAATTTGACAGATATGAAGTTACCTAAATATATATATTTATTTAAATATATATGTGCATGTACATATGTATATGTATAATTTACCTATGGGGAACAACATTCCATCACTTTCTTCAGGGTCATATAACTTTGTCCTCTCTGCAGTACATCGCAATAAATAATATCTAACACATTCATGATTTCTAGGCTTAGCAATTACTACAAAGACATGTCCTGCATAACAAGTATACATGAATGCATGTGTACAATATATATAAGATAGTTGAAATCGATAATTAAATAAAAACTTGAGATTAATTTTTATGATACTCACCCACTTTTACCAATCTAGAGATATGATTATAATCATCAGAAATTAATGGAATATCATCAAAATTTTCATCTTCTTTATCAAATTTATCGGTAACATCAAGTGGTACCAAAATCCATGCACCTGTATATCCATGTGTCTGATTGATGCATTCTTCATAGTTTTCATCAATGCAACTGTCACAAAAACATTAGTATTCTCTTGTCTTCAATGTCCAATTGAAATTATTTGTACTCATGACTGAATGTAAAGAACGTGTCTTTTCTATCCTCTTGCAACCATGCATGTTTTTTCTATTGACACCTGAAAGTTCGTTAAATTGAAAATATAGAAAAATTAAATTTAAACTTCAATGAATTCAAAAATAAAACTTAACAATAAAATTTTATAATTTAATCGTGCATAAAAGTTAAATAGACGTACACATCCATACCTGTTATCTCCCAGAAGACTCTATATGGTGTCTGTCGACTCATTGTTGATGATGTCCCGACCTCATCTAATGAAAAATGAGTCTTACACCATTCAACAACATCATTTGCATCATTTACATGAACTCCCTAATAATTCATTTGATATTTTCGCAAAGCACGTTTGATGTAAGCTCCAACACCATCATGTTCACCTTTTCCATGACCACTCTCAAAGAAATTCCATATGCGTTTTATATTCTCATTGCAATGATATCTACACAATGCATAAAATGGTCCAGATGATTTAAACTGTGTGGCACATCCATCAGACCAAACATAATGTTTATCAACATTTATGTTTCTTTCTTTCAAATAAGAAAAGAACGCATTGAAGCAATGTTCTACATAGTGAATGTCATGTTCTTTATCATCACTTATATAAAATGATATTCATTTATAATTACTCGTGCTTGAACTATACTCTGGACACCATCCAAATCTAACTGTGCATGTCTAATAGTACCATAATAGCCGGCCTCAATTAAAGTAATAATCTGATTGAATTGCTTTCTGATGAACAAATGAATAGTTTTTTGCAAAATCAACAATTGATACAATTGTTCCAAGTGGAAAATTATCTCTCAGAGTTTGAAACTGTTGTGCTTGCCACTTTGCAAAAAATGCATGACAAATATAAGGTTGAATCAATTTCTTGAATCTGTCCATAAATGTTAGAACAGGCAACTCCTCTTCAACATATTCCAACCTTTTTGTTTCTTTCCCCAACTTCGTTTCATTCTTGACATACTTGTAACTTTTGCAATTCAATATTTTTGTTACATCAATATTTTCAGTTTTCAAAGGAAATAGAGCCAATTCACCACATGTTTCACATAATCCTTTGATGCAATTTATTTGACCAGCTGGATAATCTATGTTGTCACACAAAATGGATAATATAAACTCACTTCTCCTACTAGGAGGAGCAACATGAAAACCATATGTGTCTTCTACAAACTTTCGAAATACCTGATAGTGGAGATCAAACTCAGTATGATGACGACAACAACATGTTTCAAACACTTTGTTTGACCTCACAAAGTATGGCTTCAATTTTTCAAACAATGTTTGCCCAACTTTTACATTAGGATGTTGACTACAAAACGACACATATAACTCATGCTGTGTTGTGTCCAACCAATGTTTTGTATGATGTTCATATTGACCAGGTGCAATCCTATGCCTGATAACATCTCTACTATTTGATGAAGGACGAGTGTTATCAATCCAAAATGATATGATTAATTTTTTTAATAACTCTTCAATCCTATCAGAATGAGGTTCTCTACACATGATTTCCCAATTTCCCTCCATAGTACTGTCATCCACAATTAATCTTCTCTTAACATGTTCTCTCATTATTTTCCTACTAAAACCCATTTCAGACAAAATTGAAGATATTTGTCTATTTTGGGTCATATTCTTACTTACAACAGACATCAACATCACTTTTCTTGCCGCAGACTTATCTTTAGTTCGAGAGTGTTTTCCTATGTTTTTCAAACCTTGTTTAACATTTTCAATCAAATCAGTTTGCATGTTAGAAAATCTTCTCTTTTTTGATGTTGTGTTTACACCTAACAATTTCAATGCCTCTTGCAACTTTTTTTGTGTAAGAAAAAGTGAAAGAAACTGAGCTTGTTCAAGTGTTTCAGTATTATCAAATTGAGTCATAATTTCTCTTATCTTCTTCTTCATTGACCTTCTCTTAGAGAACCTTAATGGTTGAACACTAGCTGCAAGTTTTCTCAATTTATCTACATCCATTTTAAATAAATGATCTAAATTCTTATGAGAAATACCATACTTTATAGATTGGACAATATTTAAGAGTTCATCAATACTAGTTCCTGCACCTGATCTTGACCCTTCTCTGATTTCTGTTACTAGAATTTCTACAGGGACCAATCTTGAGCCTTCTCCAACATCCATTATTTGAGATTCAACAAGGAAAGATTCTGACCCTTCTCCGACTTTTGTTATTTGAACCTATGTAGGGACTGATCTTGAACCTTCTTCAACATTCATTGTTTGAGATTCCATAGGGAGTGTTCCTGACCTCTCTCCCATAGGCACTATTTGTACTTCTATTGAGCCTTCTTCAACATTTCCTTCACCTTGTTTAATTCGATGATAACGTGCCACAGTTTTCTGAATATTTCTTTGTTCTGCTTCATCGATGTTTTCCTTGCATATTTGTTTTGCCTTCCTCTCTTGTTTCCCATTATAAAATAAAATAAAATAAAATTTATCCCTTGCCTCAAGATAAATTTCGTACAGTAACCAGATAAAAAAATCACTGTACGGATTTGTCTGTCGCTGTCAGTACTTTTAAATTATTTGACAGAAATCAATAGAATGCATTCATCTGCAACAAGACATAAATATTTTTTATTATATGACTAAAATTTGTGAGTTGCATTCTTTACAAGTAGCAAAGCACCAAATCCTTCTTAAGCCATCATTGAATCACAAACAAATAACATGGTATGAATACTATAATGTTTGTCCTAAAAAATAAATTTTTCTTTCTTATAAAATATATAATTGTTTTGTCTCTTTAATTTTTTCGTTCTTATTGTAGGACTAGAAAAATGGGTTAAATGCATAATATACTATGAGAAATCACAAAACTCAATCAACATACATTAACACCCACTAGTCTACCATGGAAGCCAAACTAATCAAAAAAAGTAAACACAAGGTTAGAAACCCCCTCTTTTATTTGTAGCTCCCATGTCCTTCTTTTTTCTGCAAATGATGTAGCTCCAAAGTTTCTTAAAATGCAAATTTTGAGTGTTTTGAGTGATATAGAGTGTTTCTTAAGGTCTTGGGATGCAATGCAAGGTTTGGAAGTGTATATTAGAGTTTTGGAACCTAGAATGAAACACCTAATTACCAAGTGCACCCTAAAACTACCAAGTGCGCCCTGAAACTACCAACTGCGCCCATGAAGTGTGCAGTTGGTAAAACAGGGTTGCAGTTGATAAAAGAGGTCAAAACTTGATAATTAAGATGTGGGTATGCAAGATATGAGTGTTTTTCATATTTTTAAGTGTTTAGGGATGTTATGCAATGTGAGGAAATGTTAAATGACCTAGAGTTTTGATATGCAAAGTACAAATGTCCTAGGGATGTTATGCAAGTGCAAATGCAAGGTGTTGTTTTGAAGGTATGCAAGATGAAGATTATGATGTGCAAAATGAAGGTTAGGGTTATGTTTTGGACTTGGTAAGGATGTTAAAGGTAGGTGTACGCAAAGTGGACTATGCAAGGGATGGTTTCCTAGGGTTGATAATGACATTTAGGCTATGCAAAATGAGGATAGGTGATCAAGAAGACAAGTTGGTTGATGGACAATTTGATAGGGTTTGATAGTGAAAATGATGTTAGGGTTTGAAAAATGCAATATGAGGGGGATATACCACTAGGGTAAGTCAAAAATGACATTTAGAAATATGATTATGCTAATGATAGCTCGGTATACATAAGGTTTTTTGAACTTAGGTGAAATCTTTACAAGGTATTAACCTAAGAGTTTAATGTTATGACAATCGATTTTGGATCTTGATCAAAAAAATGACAAAAAAAGATAAGACCAAAATGACAAAGCCAAATCTACCTTGACATAGGTAGCAGTTGGAAAGCTAGGCTGAAACTAAGGCAATTCTAAGAGCTATGTTTCCCAGATTTTTTGTTGAAAAATGGGTCAAACTTTACTAGTGCCTCTATAGAGATGGAGAAAAGGCCCAATTGGTGAAGGGATTGAGAAGAAGAGGGATATGGAGATAAAAGTAAGAGATAAAAAAAGATAGTGAGAATGAAATATATAACTAAGAGAAGGTAGAGAGGGAGATATAGGGATAGAGATGGATAAAGGGAGATATGGAGAAGAAATATGGATATAAAGAAGAGGTATATGTGGAGAAAAAAATGGATAGGTGATGAGAGAAGTGAAAGGGGTAGACAGAGATGGAGGGATGAATATAAAAATGAGACACAAGTAAATAGTGTTTGTGTGTGTGTGGGAGAGGGAGAGAGCAGTGAGGAAGAGACACATTGAAGGAGATAATTCGAAATGAATGCTCAAAATGATGTGTAGGACATCCGAAATGATGGTTAAAGCATTCAAGATGAGGGTTGGGTATGCAAAGATGCAAGATGGAAGATGCAAAGTGATAATTTTTGAGGTGAAATGCAAAGGATGCAAGCTTAAATGCTAATGATTGCAATGTGAATATGAGGGATACTAAAAAGGTGCTATATGAAGTCTATATGATGCAAGTATGAGGCTCAAACTATGAAGAATGCAAGTGGATGCTATGCAAGAGTGAAATCTATGTTTTGCCAAGCATGTTTAGGAGCACAAGTTGCTATGTTTTCCAAGGTTTGAATGTATTGAACCAAAGTTTGTAATGTTTTGACAATGTTTGATATCTTGACAAGGTTTTGCAAATTTTCAAGGTGTAAATTTGAATGTTGGCTTTTATCTTGATTATGTTTTACACACACGCAAGATGCATTAAGACAAGAATAGCTATTGTTAAAAGTGAACAGTCACACCACAACCTAGGCTTTAGGACTATATCCACTGAATTCCTACTTGAACCAAAGTTTAGACGTGCTTATCCAGAGTGGACAACTTAGGACCTTGGCACCACAAGCTCCCCCTTACAACGCACTCACTTCTCAGGGCTAACAAGATCCGCTTCCCAAGGGACATGACTTACCAAGGGACTGTTGTCTCTACTAAGGACCGCGAGAATGTAGGATGTCTTCACGGGCATGTGTGACCCCTTGAGCCAGTGGATAGAAAGGATTTTGGCCACTAAAACATGGTTTTTAGTAAGGGCATTCCATTCAACGAGTGATAAAATTCCTCAGAAGGTTTCCCAGCCCCGAGAATCGGGGTTTGATGCACCACAATGATACTGGAGGAGAGCTATCACTCAGCAATACCGTCGACACGGCTTTCACCGTAATCGAGTTTTATATAGCAGCTAGAATGTTGACCTGGCTTTTGGCCCGTTACTACTCTGAGGTTGTCCCTCGGCATACACAATATCGAGTATCTTGGTCCAAGGCAGGCCTCCTATAGAAGTTACATGGATTTCTCTTACACCCAAGATCTATGAATGGTAAGGGGAGAGGATATGTCCAATGCAACTCCTAGGGATTTAAACATTGTAAATACGCTAGGCAGAAAATAAAAAGTTCATTTTAAGCACCAAAAGAAGTGTTATTTAATCTAATAAATCCACACACATGGTTTTGACAAACACACAATGGTCTTCGACAACGTCCTACAAAGCAAGCATTAGTAGTTTGTTATGATCATGTCTTCATCCCACAATTGCCACATGCTGCAACGAGACCATTAGTAACACAAAATCATCTAATCTATGTTCTAGAAGGAAATGAAAACCTTAGATTATTTCTTTATAGAAATTGAGAATTCATAAAGAGTTATGACACATTTATTTTTATCGAATGAATTTGATTTGAAAATAAATTAAATATTTTTTATTAATTCAAGTTATAAATTAAAAAATTCAATTAAATGTGAATGAAGATAAGAAATATTGATGAAAGCGTGAACGAAGATAGGAAGAATATTAATTTGCAAATATTGAGAAATCTCTCACCTGCCTTCGATTTATCTATGGACAAAATTCGTGACAAAAACAGGCTTGCAATGCACTATCAGGTTGATACTAAATACGAAGATTGATGGCACAAAATGACGTCTATAATGAAAATTTGCAATCAATGATTGAAATGTGAGACATGGTGGTTTTTGTTTCGCGGATAGAATGATGTTTCATGTATGTAGGCACAGGGTCCATTTTTGATAATTTTTTGGCTTTTTCGATTGTTCGCACGAACACGAAATTTTTAGCTATGTTCGCAGCCAGATATTTTTTCGGCCACCGTGAAAGTGCAACGAACATGTTCGCCTGAACATGTGTTCGTGTGAACATGCATAATATGTTCGCTCGAATATAGTGTTCGAGTGAATGCTCAAAATTAGGAAAATTTGAACTCATTTTTCATAATTATTTTAATTTTTTGCTTTTTTGACTCCCATAATTGTAGGAGAATGATCTCCTAATGTAAAATAAAAAATTCCAAAATGTGCTACTCAGAGCAAGCTTTCCAACGACTATAATTTTAATACATATTTTAGTCGTTAAGACTTTCAAATATGAGTTTAACTCATTATAGGTTCATTACTGGTTCATTACCGATTGAACATCAACCGACTTCGACACTTCGGGAAAATTAGTAAATTAGGTCAATTTTTTTTTGAAAAATATGTAGGCACTAGCTTATTGAGATACCTTACTATTCAAAAAAAAAAATTAGGTTTATGATAAATTGACTTCAAATTATCTGTGTCAAACGGAACGTATGTCTAAATTACGATTCGTGTCACTTCAAAACTTCATAAACTATACAATATTCAACAAAAATAAATCGAACGAAATGCAAACACTGGATATTGATGTTACAAATCCAACGCTGAAAGAATTACTTCATTATCATTTCTAGAAAAAAAGTTATGTGTGTCAAACAGACTATCACTCTTTAAAATATTGAATTTTATTATGTACCAATTTTCAGAGGAGATAAAAAAAATTGACATAAATTTTTTTTTTTTAGATTAAAAAATATAGTTACAAAGTAGGAACAAAGTATTCAAAATCCCTAGTTTATGTCATCTTGAAATTATTTATAGTTTTGGAGATATAGTCACTTGAACGTGACGTTTGTTGCAAAAATATTGATTTCAGTGTCAAAATTGGTCAAAAAGTGGAACCCATTATTGTGGGATCACCCTTTCATTTCAAATACATGCACTTATGAGAATTATTATAGAATGTGTACTCTATCTATCAAATGTGTGGAATCTTTAGTTTGCAAGGATGTCAGTAATAAATATTTAAATTACAGCAGACTGAATATTTAAATTAAGAGTATTAAATAGAAGTTCGGCGTTCAAATTGCAAACATGGTAAGATCGACGTTCAAATTGCAAACATGCAGTCCCAATTATCTTCAATCTGTATATTAATATAAATATAAAACTATATATTTAAAGATGTTATTGGATATTTCATTATGATGATAGACTACAAAGTGCAATTAAGATATTGATTTTGAAAGAGATTATACATGTGAATTTCACTGAAAGTGCAAATTGGAAATGAACAGAACAAGCAAAAGAAAAAGAGAAACACAAAGACACGATTTATTGTGGTTCACCACAAATTGTGGCTATGTCCACACTACAGAGAAGATATCTATTAATGTGAATATTTGAATTTTACATCATAGTTGTTGCTTCAGCTTTTCGAATACAGTGATCAATAAACAACCTCCAAACATATTTATAGTCTCAAAGGAAATGAAGAGATGAACAATTTGGAAGGAAACAATAATAAAATGAGCAAAATAAAAGAGTGACTATTGGGCTTTACATATACACCCAACAAACCCCCACTTGAAGTCCAACAATGGTAATTTATGAGTCTCCCCTGAATTCCCCTACTATTATTTCTTTACAATGCCTAGAGAAGCTCGACAGAATTTAGACTTCTCTCGTGGAACAACCTTGGTTAATGCATCAGCTGGATTTTCCTTGGTGTCAATCTTCAAGGCCTGAAGTTTTCCCTCTTCAAGGTTACTTCGAATGAAATTATAGTGAACCTCAATATGTTTAGTCCTGCTATGAAACACTACATTTTTTGCTAATTCAATAGCACTTTTGCTATCACAATATAAAGTTGATCCTTGTTGAGGAAAATCAAAGTCACCAAACAGATGTTGCAACCAAATCAATTCTTTTGTTCCTTCAGTGAGAGCAATGTATTCAGCCTCAGTAGTGGAAAGTGAGACCACTTTTTGCAACCTTGATGCCCAACTGATCGCTACTCCAGAAAATGTAAAAAGATAACTAGTAGTAGATCTTCTATTGTCTAAATTTCTAGCCATATCTGAATCTATATAACCTCTGAGTGAAGTGTCTTTGCCACCTAAACACAATGCAAAATCAGAAGTGCCCTTAAGATATCTTAAGATCCACTTAACTGCATCCCAATGTTGTTTACCCAGATTGCTCATGAACCTGTTGACAACCCCCATTGCTTGAGCGATATTTGAATGAGTGCAAACCATTGCATACATAAGACTACTGACTGCTGAAGAATAAGGGATGTTCTTCATGTAATCTTGTTCTTCTTGTGTCTTAGAACACATGGCTAAAGACAATTTGAAATAATCAGTGAGAGGAGTGCTGACCAGTTTGGCATCCGCCATGCCAAATCTTTCTAGTACCTTGAGAACATAGTGTTCTTGAGAAAGCTTTATTTCCCTCTTATGTCTACAAGTATCCATTTTGCTGCCCCTAAGTCTTTCATGGAAAACCTTTCTAAAATCTTTGCTTTCAATTCTGAAATCAGCTTCATAAATGAGCCGGTGACAAGCATGTCATCAACATAGAGCAATAAATGAATAAATGAACCATTAGGTAACTTCTTGTAATAGACATATGGATCAGATTCACCCTGAATAAAATTATGTTCAGTCATGAATCGATCGAACTTGAGGTACCACTGCCTTGGAGTTTGCTTGAGACCATACAAGCTCTTCCTCAATCTGCAATATAAGTTTTCTTTACCATGTTTGATAAATCCCTCCGATTGCATCATGTAGATTTCTTCATTTAGATCACCATGAAGAAATGCGATTTTTACATCTAGTTGCTCAAATTCAAGATCATGAGTAGCAACTAAACTGAGAATAGTCTAGATCATAGTCATCTTGACCACGAAGGAAAAGATTTCATTGAAGTCTATGCCCTTTTGCTGATCGAAACCTTTAACAAATAGTCTGACTTTATACTGCTTCTAATTTTTACCTTCATCTTTCAACTGATAAATCCATCAATATTTGAGTGCTTTCTGATTTGGTGGCAAAGGAACCAAATCTCAAGTATTATTTTGTATTAGAGAATCCATCTCTTCTTGCATCGCTACCACCCATTTGTGAGAATCTAATGCTTTGCCTATTTCTTTAGAGCTAGTTGTTTCTACTTGGTCTAAAAGCAAGAGTTTCAGGTCTGCTTCTTCGAAGTATAGGAGTTCATAATCGGAGAATCAGGCAGGAAGCCTTCTCTATCTTATAGATTTCCTCCATGTTCCTTTTCATTATCCAAAGAGTTTGGTGTGTGCAGTTCAAAATCACTGCCTTTAGAAGACGTATAATGACTCTTCTTAAAATTTGAATGCATAGTCCCCATATTTGAATTGCTACTGTGAGAGTGACTTTTCTCACTTGAAAATGGAGCCCTAACTTCATGCTCACCTGACTCATGAATTGTATGATGATAGGGAATGCGTTGCTAAGTATTATAAAGATCTTGATCAGAGGGACCACGATGTGAGCAATTTGAACCACAACATTCACCCTTGCCTCTACCAAGAACAGTCATGTTGTTTGAAAAGGGTGTATTGGGCTCTATTATTAGACCCGTGTGGAGACAGAGATTACAATGGTTGTGTTCTTCAACATCTAAATCATTTCGATTAATGATTGCAGCCATATGTTGGCTCGGCACAACTGTAGGAACATGCTAACTGTTATTGTGTAGTAAATCACCTGCGTGACTTGTTGAGGAGGTCAATGATCTATCGTGAGGGAGAGAAAGATGCCTGTAGCCAAGTCTGCCAGTATTTTGAAGAGTCATGCTTCCATCGGTGGCATTTTCCCATGCATGACGAGTCAACTTTTGTTAGTGAGAATTATTAAAAAGGTTACCCTGCGCAACATAATGAGGAGCTAGAGAGCCGTGGGTGAACTACTGATTGTAGTAATTATGTCGAGTTCCTCCAGTGATTGGGAGATTCAACACATGCTCACCATGTATTAGAGGAGGAGAATGGGAATTGGCCATGTCTCTGTCTACATCCAACTGGCCTACTTGATGACTAGAGACCTCCTTATTCGATGGTTTGTGCATTGTTCTATCATCTTGCGAAACATGACGTGGAGCTAGAGTGCCATGTTCAGTATAATTGTTGCCATTTTCTCTATACTCAAACATAGAGTTATGTGCTCTGTTGTTATTTGAATTTGAGAAAGAGTTGTTATCAATCTGACTATGATAATTTGAATTTTGTTCACCATGTTCATGATGTTGATTCCAGATACTAGTAGAAGGAGAGAATAGAGGGGCAGGAGCTAAGATTAAATTAGGAGATAAACTGCTTGAAGGAACATTGTTTTGATTTCTATCAACGTTGGAGTTATTATCAAAAATAGAGAAATACCTTCTCATTGAAGATGACATCTCTACTTCTAATAATTATCTTTCCAACTGGATCCCATATTCTAAAACCGAGTTGGTCTTCACCATAGCCCACAAAAATGCCTTTTTGTGACTTTGGATCAAGCTTTTGTCTTTTCTCCTTCGGAACATGTACATAAGCTTTGCATCCAAACAACCGGATATGTGAATATGATATTTTCTTTCCTAGCCACTCTTCCTCAGGTATGCCAAAGTCTAACTGAGAAGAGGGACTTTGATTGATTAAATATACTACTATATTGCATGCCTCTGCCCAAAGCTCCTTGCCTAAACTAACATTAAATAGCATACAACAAGATTTCTCAAGGATTTTTCTATTCATACTCTCCACTGCTCCATTTTCTTACTGGGTGAATGGAACAATCTTAATTCTATGGATGCCATTATCTGTACAAAATGAATCAAACTCTGATGAACAAAACTCTCCGCCATTGTCTGTTTGCTAACACTTTATTTTGTGGCTAGACTAATTCTCAACTAAAGCCTTAGGGTAAAAGCACAAACCTGTGTCACCTTTTATAAAGAAAAGTGATATTAGAACGTGACAGTTCAACATTAATGACAAAAAAAATGTTATTTGTGTTTAAAATATGAAGATGATGTAAACTAATGAAATGTGTAGAATTGTATGAATTTTATGCCTATAATTTTCATAATTTTTTTTACTAAGAATTTATTCATTTTATTTTATTTCGAAGTCCCTTTTTTAACTGTAAAAAATATAGGATGTAGTTCCCGTCAAACAAGTATGTGTAAATCACCTTTTTTTGTTTTTTTGATATGATTTACTATTTTTTATCATTTTTTGAGAGAGCATCTTTTGAAATGTTGAAATATCGACTTATAATATTTTGAGATTATAACATTTTATAACTAATCAAAACACTCAAAAATTTATATAATGATGATATTGAATCTGAAATCTATAAAAGGGTATTTTTAGTTTTTTTTTAAAATTGAGTTTTGATAGAGAAATGAGATTTGACCAAAACAGGTTTTTGTATCACAAACGGTGACACAGATCTATGCTTTTACCCCTTAAAAATTTTAAACTTGTTGAAAACGTTAGATTTCTTATGCAATATATAAATCCATACCTTTCTTGTGCAATCATCAAGGAAGGTGATGAAGAAGTTTGCTCCTCCAATAGAGCTTTCCTTGATGGGTCCGAACACATCAGAATAAACAAGAAACAAAGGAGTACTTTTCTTTTCATGTCTAGTCCTCAAGAAGCAGACCCACTTCTATTTTCCATAAAGGCAATGTTAACAAAATTGTAAGTCAACCGATTTCAGTCCCGGTAATTGCTCCCTTTTATGCATAACAACAAGTTTCTTTTTTCTCATGTGACCGAGCCTTTGATGCCACAATTTTGAATTGCTATCTTTGACTATCATAGCAGCCCCTACTTCACCAATATTTTGTACAATATACAAGCTCCCAATCTTGTCTCCTTTTGCAACTAACATGGATCCTTTTGTCACTTTCCATGAATCAGTTAGAGAGATGTGAAAACCTTATGCATATAGCTGACTTACAGAAAATAGATTTCTCCTTAGTTTTGGAACATGATGCACATCTTTTAGTAGCCATTTAACACCTCCTTTCAAAGATAATAAAACATCTCCTTTTCCTATTATTTCACATGCCTTATTATCACCCAAGTATACTTCACCAAACTTACCTTCTTGATAATTTGAGAAGCATTTCGTACATGAAGTGGCTTGAAATTTTTCGCTGAAATCACAAACCCATGAGGCTGAAATGGTCTCGGTTGTAGATAAAATCAACAAGCTATCATCTTTGTCATAGAAACTGTTGGCTTGACTTTCCCACACTCATTCTTGTGCTCTCTAATAACATCTACAATCCTTTTTTAGGTGACCACTTTTTCCACAAAACTAGTAGTCTCCTCCTTTCCTTTCCCTTGACTTTGAGCACTTAGCTGATTTTGATCTTCTATGATTATTATTTCTTCCTCTATTTTGGCTTCTTCCTCTATTTTTAGTGCTAACTGCCATCAAGGCTTCATCGGATGAAGATTTCTTATTACTTCTCCACATATCCTCACTAAGTAGAGTTGCCATAACTTCATCATAGACCAACTTGCTCTTTGAGGAGTTAGAAGTACTAACTAATGTAACAACTGGATCTCAGCTGTCCGGTAATAAACACAACAAGATGATAGCTTTAGATTCATCATCTTGTGTTATGCCAACAGAGGTTGCTTGGCATAGAAACATGTTCAAATCATTTATATGATTTGACATTGTAGTCTCATCCTTCATTTCCATCTTGTAGAGCTTCTTCATAATAAATATTTTATTTGCAGTTGAGGCCATTTCGTACATACTTTGAAGTTTATCCTAAACTTCTTTTGTTGAAGATTCATTGTGAACATTGAATAAAATATTTTGTGATAAAGAAAGAAATATGGTTGCCTTTGCTTTTTCATCTATTTTATCCCACTCTTCATCCTTCATTGCAGTCGGTTTCTTTTCTTTTCCATCAATTGCTATCGCCAAGTCTTGGTTGACTTGCAAAGAATGCATTTGAACTTTCCATAGACTAAAATTCTGTCCTGAGAATTTTTGCACTCACAAATCTTCCATGACTCTCGATTTTCAAACATCAAAATTGATTTCAGCTCCTACGACAAGCTCTCATACCAATTGTGAAGTTCGCTGAAAGTGCAAACTGGAAATGAACAAAACACGCAAAAGAAAAAGAGAAACACAAACACACGATTTATTGTGGTTCACCACAAATTGTGGCTACGTCCACACTGCAGGGAAGATCTCTATTAAAGTGAATATCTAATTTTTACATCACAATTGTTTCTTCAGCTTTTCAAATACAATGATCAATAAACAACCTCCAAAACATATTTATAGAGTCTCAAAGGAAATGAAGAGATGAACAATTTGAAGGGAAACAATAATAAAATGACCAGAATAAAAGAGTGACTGTTGAGCTTCACATATACACCCAACAATACATAGTTTAATCTATAAGTTTCTTAATCTAGTAAAACCTCTTAAAACACTTAGATCTTGTCATTATAGGTGATGAAAATTAAATTTGAATATCCTATTAACCAAATAAGTGAAGAAACAGTAAGAAAGGCATAGCAGAGATAACTTTCAGTTATAATGTTACTGGAAGAGAAACATTTATGATTGTGGTTCGAATGATCACAATGCCTCTATTTTATAGAGACTACCTATAGCATTACAACTAAAAGAACTTCCAGATATGCAGATAAGGCACAATCAACAGATAGACATGGCTCACTACACTGCAGACATTTAGGAACACAGAACACATAGTGCAGTTTAGTTAGAATTAACTTCACACATGGTGATGAAGAATAGTTTTATGATTTTATTCAACAATAGAATACTCAAACTAAGGAAATGATCAGAAAAAAACCAAAAACTTGGTGAAATTATCAGCCTCAAATTGATAAACGAGTAGCTAAGGAATGAATTCATCCAACGAAGTCTGATCTTGAGAGCTAACTATCATGAACATCTCAAATCTTGATCTTGGTGTCTATATTTGCGGAAAATAAGAGATGATTGTACTTGGCGAAAAATCTAGTTGCAGAAACTCCTTTTATAATATAGACGTTATCATTTTTAGCATTCACATATGTTGGAGGAGCATTCCATGAACTGCCGCAATAGCCTCTCTCTTCTTTGCCATGGAATATGGTCTTGTCTGTAAATTCCTCTTTTGACACTTTTTCATATATTCTCTCCACAACTAACTCTATGCTTGTAGTATTACTACAACTGTCAATCGCATTCAAGACTCGGCCTTCAATTTTGTAAAGCGTGGTGCTATGAAGAGATGGATCATTATTATTATGCTTGTAATCTATAGATTGTGAAACCATATAATTGGCCCAGTCTCTTGCTAGTGCAATGCTTAAAAAATCTCAATCACATCTCCTCCTTGGTCAACAATCATAGTTTATAATAGCTCTTCTGCATAGAAAGAATACTTGCAAAAGAGTTTCTTGATGACTTTTCCTCTTCTGATTTAAAGGCTTCTTATTTCCTATACTCCAAGTATCTACATATATCTATTCCTATATTCTTAAGTATCTCATTAAAAGAGTTTTTCAATGTATTGTAAAACTAGTATAGATATCTTAAATAAATCTATATAAAAAAATGTCCATAGATATCAATTAACTCAAGCTATTCTTCAAGCTATGCTATCCATTAACTCAACATTGATAATGTGAATTTGTTGGCTCCATTCACAATTTTTGAAGTTAGAAAATTGGTATTTTCCCTGTCTCCTGACAAATCTCCTAGCCCAGATGGATTTACAACAATTTTTTTACCAAGCTTGTTAGGATTTTATTGGGTGAGATCTCCTTGGTGTTCTAGAAGAATCTAGGAAAAGAAAATCAATGCTAAAATATTTCAACACCATGAACATTGCCATCATTCTAAAAAATAAGTCTCCGAAAACATTTCTGGACTTCGAGCCAATTTCCCTATGAAATATAATATACAAGATCATTACTAAGGCAATATATTTGTGCTTGCATCATCTGATCCCAAATCCAGTGTCACAAGAGAAAGGAGGTTTTGTTCTAGGTAGAGAAATCATGGAAGGGGCTTTAGTAGCTCACGAGGCTCTACATTCAATTAATTCTAATAAGATATCAAATTTCATTATAAAACTACATATGATGAAAGCATATGATAGTGTGTGCTGGGATTTTTTATTCAAAGCTCTTCACCAATTTGGCTTTACAAAAACTTGGTGTAAATAAATTTTGTGCTTGCATTTTGGGTGTAGGATTTTTGGTTATCACTAATGGATCTCCAATTGGTTTCTTTCGATCTACTCAAGGTATTAGGCAAGGTGACCGTTTATCTCCGATTCTTTTTATTTTATTGGCTGAAGCATTTAGCAAACTTATCCAACATACCCATGAAAGTGGTCTTTGGCAAGGTACAATGATAGGTAATACAAATATTTCAATCACTCATTCATTATTTGCAAATGATACTCTACTATTTGGTGCTTCCAATTTCAAGGAGGCCAAATAGATCAAACAAAGTCTTGACTTGTATTCAACAGCTTCAGGACAAAATATTAATCCTCAAATGTTAAAAGTTTATATCTTTAACACTAACTAGATTATCTCCACTACAATTATCTCAATTTTGGGCCTCTTAGAAGATTTTTTGCCTTTGGTATATCTTGGCATTCCTTTTTTCATGGGAGCTAATAAAATTAGTTATTGGATGCTTATTATTGAAAGGATTAAGACTAGGATGGTAGCTTGGAAAGCCAGATGGTTATTACTCGCAGGTAAAATTCTTCTTGTCAAAATAGTTCTTGTAGATATCGCCTATTATTATCTCTCAGTCATGAAAGCTCCTGCTTTAGTTATTCAAACCATTCAAAAAATTTGAAAGATTTTCTATGGCCAGGAAACATATCCAGGGAAAAAAAAGATTCCATTGGTCTCAAACCAAGATATGTCACAAATCAAAACACTTGGGGGTATCGGTATACGTGATATGGAGACAAGGAATAAGGCTTTTGGAGGAAAGTTTATTTGGTAGATGTACTTGAAGCTTAATACCAAGTGGTGTCAAATCATGCAACACAAATATCTTGACAATCCTTGTTCGACTAGAGTTATGTCTATTCAAAACCCCTCCAAAGGAGCATCCATTTGGAATTTTATGATGGCATCTAAAGATATTGTGATCCAATGTATTTCTTAGGAGGTGAATAGTGGTGACAAGGTTAGCTTTTGGCATGATTCTTGGAGTGGACTACCTCCCCTCACTCTTACAACATCCATTAATGAAATAGTAACTTATTTTGAAAATGTCTAGGGTAAAACACTTGTGGACTATGTCTCTACAATTTGTCTATTTTCTAGAAAGATTATATGGAAGGATCCAAGTGAGTTACCAATTTCTACTCAAGATAGAGCTAGATTCAAGTCAATTTTGTCGCACATAGTGGTCTTTTTTATCAAGAAATGAGGATACATTATTTTGGGCCCTGGGAAAAATAGGCTTCTATAGTATTAATGATGGGTACAAGATTATTCAGCACCAGAATTCAAACAACACTTAGTGCCATGCTTTTTCATTTTGTTGGAACTTTTTCACTCTTCCCAAAGTAGGTTGTTTTTTCTAGATATGTTTGAAAAAGAGAGCTCTCACTAGTGACCATGTTAACAAACTTAACATTGCCCATCATTTCAACTATTATTTATGTGATCTTCAATTGGAAGATTTAACTTATCTCTTTCTGAATGGCTAATTTTCCCAATAATGTTGCTCTTAGCAAACTCTAGTTTCCTTCTCCTCTACAAACAAAATTTGGGATGTCTTTCAAGCCTGGCCAATATTATATTCTTCCTCATTTTTCTCTTGCTTGTGGAAATGCATCCCTGTATTAGTAGTTTCGGCGATTTGGTGGAAACTAAATAAGAGAATCTTTTGTAAGATTTCTTCACAAATTAAATCTGTTCTTCTTGGTATTGAAAAGTTCATCTCGAAAGTGGTGAATTCTAGTCATCATAGAGTCAAATGCAATCTAGTTTTGTCTAGTTGGGACATCACTATCATCAAGGATTAAAAAGGCATCCATGTTCCTATTGGATGGCTTCATCACAAATAGCCAACCTTCCCAATACTTAGGGATACAGATAAATGGTTCTCTCCCACATTTGGTTCAATTAAAATTAACTTTGATGGTTATTCCTACAACAATCTAGGAAAATATGGATAGGAATTTGTATTAGAGATCATCATGGAGATGTTCTTGCCATCAAAGCGTCCCCTATTCTTTCAGGAACCGATAACATAGACAAGGCTTATGCCCTATTTGAAGGATTAATTTTGGCAAAAAAAGAGAGTATTATCAATCAATTCAAGATGAAGGCAATTCCATGGTGATCATAAACTCATACATTAAAAAAGAATCTCATAATTACAAACTCTGATATATGCTTCAATGAATTTTCTTTCTTTTCAACTTATTTAATGTTATTCATATTTCATACTCTAGGAGAAGGGAATATGTTGGCAGATTTTCTAGCTAACATAGGATATGATGGGATAGACTTTGAGGATCTAAATTTTGGGGGCATTTATTAAGTCTAATAGGGAACTCAACAAGCTGATGTTGAAGGAAAAAAAGAAAAATGCTTTATCTTAAGGGAATGAGAGGTCTTCCTGTTGAAAATCAAATGTAATTTTCAATTTTATGCATGTATATGACAAGGATTCTGGGTTTTCTTTCTAATTCTTTCCTAGATGAGTCTTCAAGAATCAGTTTCTATTATTAATATATTTATGGTGGCTAGTCCATTTTGGCTTAAAGAAAAAACATCAACACACTTACACCATTATAAAACAACCTTTCTTCTATTGTAGAATTCCTATGGGCATTAATAAGAGTAGTTGTAAATGTCATATTCTCAAAGTGTTCTATCGAAAGAGTTTCTCAATGCATTAATAGAATGTAATATCTTTAGAAAGTAACATCTTTAGGCATTTCATAGTCTCCATATAATTGTTTAATGCTTAAATAATTAAGATCCATAATTTATTGAAGTTGTTGGTCTCATCAATTTTTCTTTTTTAGTACATTCAATTCACACAGTGAAATAATTTTTAAAATAGAAAAATTTTGTTGATAATTTTTTTGACAAACCCGTACGATTAAGGAGCGATACAAAAATGGCCCAAGTTGGTTGGGAAATTATCCCCTCACCTTTTCAACTTGCAAAAATTTCCAACTTTAAAATGTGGGAGATGTTAGTGTTAAGGAAAATATTTGATTTAATTCTACAACCTAACTCAATAGAACCCCCAACTCTATAAAAATAGACCCTAAATCCCCCCTCATGAGATTGCACCCTAAAAGGACAATTTTCTATTAGAAGGTATTAATAATAAAAAATTTCAAATAAACGACATAAACTTTCTAAAAATAAGAAAAAAATGTGAGAGTAGTAGAAGAATAAAACCAAAAGTCTAAAAAATACAAATAGATCTAATCACTTTTTGACCTATATGACTTAAGGAGGTTTTTATTACAACCCAATAAAAACTAAAATCTATGAGCCCATAGAATTATTTTTATCTAACATTCTTAGAAGATGATCCATCTATAGATCTACCACTAGCTCTAAGGCAGTCATAGCCACTGCCAAATCTTCCCTTGACAGAATTAACTTCTTTCTAGTTGAACATCTCCACAATCAAATTTTGAATTAATTCAACTGGTTCCTTCAACTTCTTTTCATTGTACACTCATCATATTCTCTTCTCCATTTCATTATCACTAGATCTAAAATGTTCATTTGAAAACTAATACATTAACTAAGATTAAGTGCAAGAAGGTGAGTCTCAATTTCGTGAAAGATTTTTTTGCAGATTGAGACTTCTTCATAATCGAGCAGCCAATTTTTAAGAATGGTGTACTCATTTTATTTTGGCATCCCAATCCATTTTAAAAAATTGGGTGCCCAATTCTTGAGTACGAATCAGTCTACTAAACCGAGATGGGCTTGTGATTTAAAAAATTAGGTCCTCGATTTTAAGCAAATCTGGTGCCCAATTTTAAAATTCTTATATATCAATTTTTTTGAGATTATTTTTTGTGACTTTTACTAGTGATAACAATATTATGAGACAAGAGCCCAATTTTGAAAGCCCTATAAACCTCCCACCTGTTAGAATTGCTTTAGAATAACTGAGATGGCGAGGGGGGGGGGGGGGGTGAATCTATTATTCAAGGTCCAAATGTCCTATTCAAACTTTTCACTAAATAAAGTGAAATCATTCAATCATTCATCCTTCCAAGCTATAACTTATCTAATCAACAAGTTACTGTAAATCAACATCCAAGTAAAACACATAAGAAATCAACACATGACATAGTGATTTATGTGGAAACCCAATTTGGAAAAAACCACCAGTAACATGCTACTCAATTTTCACCCTTCTGAAGTGATGCCCTGTGGAAAGCCTGCCCTGTTAAAGGTTTACAACACATTGTTAAATGTGGCCTTGTTAAAAGATTTAACCACCTTGTTAGAAGTGGGCATGGTTAGAGGACTTTAGAACATTCACTTGGAATGCCACCTTGTTAAAGGATTTAAAAATGGTTGTTAAGCCAACCTAAGTCAATATGATTTTTAGATATAATACAATTGTTAGAGAATAATAGAAAATCTTGACCTAACTACAACATTCAAGTTATCTTGCAAATCTCAGATCACTTCTCAACTCATACCCTTCCCTGGCCTTCAATCTCTACAAATCTTAACAGCTTGCCTTTTCCTTCAGACTTTGTCTCCTTGAGTCTCCATACTCAATGTACCAGTACAATCATCTCTTCATGACCACTCATAGAAGAAAAGCATTTGTTCTCTTACTTCTCCTAGATGTCTCCTTCTTGACACGCTTTCAACCACTTCGCAGATTTGGCACTTCAGCAGCAACAGCATCAACAGCTCACTGCTTCTTGGTCTATGACTTCTTAAATAGAAGTCTTAGAGTTCCTTTTCCCACTCAATTCTTCCATCTTCAATTTCAATTCACATGGATTAGGTAGGATTCATTATATCTAACCCATATTATGTTTCCTCTAGAAACTTCTTGAATAATCCTTTAGAATTTCCCCAAAAATGGTTTACATAAGATTTTGTGCCAACAACTCATCAGCCATATCTTCCAACTTGTTTACAAAATTCAATGCAACCACTACTTCGGCTTAGATTTGGCGAATCTACATTATTTGAAATAATGTAGCAGCTTAGCACTATTGAAATACTTTTGTTCGACGCATACTATGTTACTTGGCATCAACTATGTTTATCCTTATGCTCAACACTTGAAGATCACTCGACACCCACTAAATTTTTTTTGATGCTCAACACCAAATCTTTACTCAGCACACACTAGAAATTTCTATTGCTCAGCTTCTACTAAGAATTTTCTTGGCTTCAAACTAACTTGTTTCGGCATCTACTAATGATCTAAATTAAGGCTTTGCAATCAACCTTGTTACAATTCCTTCCAATTTATCTAAGTGTGACCAACCTCTGTATCTTTGAGTATGTCATCAATACATTTCTTAACCATTATCTTAACTGATCCTTGCACTTCATTACAACATCATAACTAAACCTTTCCTTTAGGTGCTCTTGTTACATCTTGTTGATCAAATCATCTTCATCAATCAACTAAGTGATAGTGCTTGGATCTTATAAGAAAATATCATCCCTACAAATAGCAAGTTTGACATCAATGGAAAAATGGTGATTGAAAACATTCTTTTACAAAAATCTCCCTCTTTGATCTTCAACAACAATGAGCTTTTCAATTAGATTTCCAACAATCTCCCTCTTTAGTATTGATGGAAAACCAAACTATTCAACCATCAGACTAAACTATTCCACCAAAAGTTACTAGGTTAGAATAGTAAGTCAAATGCCAAAAATTAAATTGTAACATCACATCTCCTACTACTATTCTGATTGTTTCATTTCACTTCTCCCTCTTTGTTGTTATATCCTTTATCTTTATCTTTCTGCCTCTGTATTATTCATCTTCTACTATTTTGATCAACCTCTGAAATCTTCCTCTTCTTTTCTAATCTTTTATCTTCAACAGTTGTTGATCAGTTGTTCACTTCTCCCTCTTTGACAACAATGCTAAAGACATGTTAGCACCTTAATATGTAGATATAGCTCTTATAGGTTCATTTAATGTCTCCCTCTGTGACCTTGCTTGTGACTAATTTGAAGTTTCAGTTCTTCTACTACTTTAGGCATGGATCCTAAAGTAAACATCCTCTGCATCAATGTGTTTTTAATCTTCAACATTCTACTTATTTGATGCAGGGAATTCTTTCTTTTTGGTTCAAGTAGCCTTAGCTAGGGTTATCACCCCTAACTTACCTCTAAGATACTCAAAAGTATCTTTAGGTAGTGCTTTTGTGAGGATATCAGCAATTTGTTTCATTGAGTTGACATATTCCATCTTCACTTGTTTGTCTTCCACCAGCTCTCTTACATAGTGATACTTGATTGCAATATGCTTAGTTTTAGCATGCATTACTGGGTTCTTTGATATATTGATAACACTTGTGTTATCACAATAAAGTGTCACAAGTTCAATTACTTCTTCCTTCATACCTTGTAGCAAATGTTTGATAAACACAATATTGGTGCAGTTTATAGCAGGTACCACATGTTCAGCTTAGCAATAGATTATTAGTTGCAACTTTTCTTTTTGCTTGTCCATGTAATCAACTTCTTTCCTAAGAAAAGTTCCCCTCCATTGGTGCTTTTTATGTCATCAATGTAAGCTTTCAGTTCAGACTTCTCATTCCTCTTGTAATATAAACCAAAGTCATCAGTTCCTTTTAGGTATCTCAATATTCTCTTCACTACCATTAAATGATTTTCTCTTGGATTGGCAGAAAATCTTGCTACTATTCCAATAGCTAATGCAATGTCTAGTCTACTATGTACAACATATTGCAGCTTTCCAATCATTGTCCTATATAATATCTGATTTACTTCAACAAATTCATCATTCTTGGATAGTTTATGACCTATTTCCATTGGTGTGCTAAATAGTTTTGAGTCTTCTAGCCCAAATGTTTTGAGTACTTCCTTGATGTATTTGGATTGGGTCAAAAATGTGCCATGCTTCAACTGATGTACTTGTAATCCAACAAAGAATTTGATTTCTCCAAACATTGACATCTCAAATTCATGCTTCATTTGGTCAGCAAAATCTTTGCATAAAACATCTTTTCCTCCAAATATTATGTCATCAACAAAGATTTCTGATATCAAAATATCTTTACAATCCTCAACTTTGATGTACAAGTTTCTATTGTCATCTATTCTTTCAAATCCTATCTTTACAAGATACTTGTGCAACCTTTCATACCATGCTCTAGGTGCTTTCTTTAATCCATAAAGTGCTTTGTGCAGCTTGCAGACCATGTCCCTGTTCTTCTCATCAAAAAATCTCTTTGGTTGTTCTATGTAGACTTCCTCTTCTAGTATACCATTCAGAAAAGCAGACTTCATGTCCATATGGTAGGCTTTGAAACCTTTATATGCAGCATATGCAAGTAATGTTCTTACTCCTTCCATTCTTGCAACAAGGGAAAATGTCTCTCTATAATCTAGTCCTTCTTCTCGTGCATAGCCCTTGCAAACTAATCTAGCTTTTTTTCTTATTATTTCACCATTCTCATCAAGTTTATTTCTAAACACCCATTTGGTACCAATCACATTCTTATCAGCTAGTTTGGGAACTAGGGACCAAGTTTTGTTCTTCTCAATCTGATCTGTCTCTTCTTTCATAGCCTTATACTAGTCATCATCTTGTAGTGCATCTTTGATTATTTTGGGTTCAACCTTGCTTAGTAGACATGGTTCATTCCTCAGTCTATTCCTTGTCATTGGTCTAGCATCCTTTTCACCAATAATTTGATCTACAGGGTGATGTCTTCTTACATAGTTGGCTAATTTGGGTTCAATTCTTCTTTCCACATTTGATCCTTCAGCTTCAGAGTCATTTTTTTCTTCTTCATCTATCATTTCATCATTTCTTTCTTGCATATTGTTTTCAAAATCAGTATGTTCATTTTCTACATTTTGTAGCTTAGCTTCTGAATGTAAGTCGGCATTCACTAGTTGAGACTCGATAGATACTGATGTTTGCTACTGATTTCCAACTTGATTTGCAACATTGCCTTCAACTGTCATTCCTTTGTAGAAGTATACAAAGGATCTATAATCCTATGTTTGCTTTGACTCATCAACCTAAACTTTTGTATGCTCATCAAAATTTACATTTCCACTCTCCACAACTTTGTTAGTGCTAGTATTCAAACACTTATATGCCTTACTCCTAGTGGAGTATCCAAGAAATATGCCTTCATCACTTTTTGCATCAAACTTGCCATTTCTAGTGTCTTTTAGAATATAGCATTTACAACCAAACACTTTGAAATTTTTAACATTAGGTGAATGACCATACCACAATTCAAAGGGTGTTGCATTTTTACCTTTCTTGACTTGAACTCTATTTAGTGTGTAGACTGTAGTACTTACATCTTCTCTCCAGTATTTTTGTGCAACATTCTTCTCCATCATCATGGTTCTAGCATAGTCAATCATAGACCTATTTCTCCTTTCAGAAATGCCATTCTATGGTGGAGTTCTTGGTGTTGATGTTTTCCTTTTGATACCTTTATCATTGCAAAATGTTTCAAACTCTCTTGTTGTGAACTCACATCCTCTATCTGACCTTAGGCATTTCAGGTTCTTTTCTATTTCCTTCTCAACTCTAGCCAAATACCACTTGAACATTTGAAATGCATCAAATTTTTTCTTTATAAACATAACAGTCATCATCCTGGAATAATAATCTACAAATAGAATTATGTATCTATCTCCTAAGTAGCTTTGCACTTCTATTAGGCCACATAAGTTTGCATGAACTAACTCTAGTACTTCTTTGGAAGTGTATTTTTTTCTTTTGAAACTAGACTTAGTCATTTTCCCTAGTTGACATTATTTACACATCGTGTTTTCAGGTTTCTTCAACTTGGGCAATCCTCTAACTTTCTTTTTCTTGCTGATACTAATCAAATTATCAAAGTTAACATGACACAACTTTTTATGCTATAACCACACATCAT
Organism: Cupressus sempervirens; assembly: GCA_028749045.1. Taxonomy (NCBI): domain Eukaryota; kingdom Viridiplantae; phylum Streptophyta; class Pinopsida; order Cupressales; family Cupressaceae; genus Cupressus; species Cupressus sempervirens. The sequence goes on from CM053785.1 coordinate 1,037,306,562, forward strand.
CAAGTCTAACAACAAGACATGTTGCTTCTTCCATATCTAGGAAAAATATATTACTCCTAGTTTGTTCAGATTTCCATCAGTGTCATAAATCTTGATAGTTATGTTTCCAAATTCAATGTTGCAACCTACATTGCCTAATTTTCATACACTCAACAAGTTGTAGTTTAATCCTTCAACATAGTATGCATTATCACCTGAAATTTTCTTTTTAAGTTTGATAGAGCCTTTTCCTTTGATTTGACAAGGAGCATCATTACCAAATCTAACATTATTTCTATCATATTAAGTAACGGTAATGAACTTACTTTTATCTCCTATCATGTGATGTGAGCATCCACTATCTATGATCCACTTATCATTCTTGTTCACACAAGTAACTAATGATGTTACTTCATCTTCATCTTTTTCTAATTCATCCTTCATGGCTACATAGACTACTTCATCATCATTTTCATCAGAGTCTTCTTCAACAATGTAGCATCTCTTGTCTTTCTCCTTGTACTCTTTGTTGTCATCTTCTCTTTTGTTTCTGAACTTGTTTTCTTCTTAATAGTTTTTCTTCTATGGACATATAGCAGCTATATGACCTACTTCATTACAATTGAAACATATGATAGGGAGCTTACCTTTGAATTTTTCTTTACCTCTATGGAATCTCCTGGCTAGTAGTGCTTCTAACTGTTCCACATCTTCCTCATTTGTGCTGCTATCGCTGGATGCATGTTTTCCTTTTCTTCTTCTCTTGCTTGATGTGTCCTCCTCAATATCTTTTTTTGTCATCTTGGCTTTGAAAGCATATTCAAGATTTTTAGGTCTATAGTTGTCAAAATTGGATAGATCAAATGCAGTAAGTCTTCCAACTATGCCTTCAAAGGTTAGTGTATTCTCTTGTACACACCTCAGCTCTTGAATGACTGAAACTCTTATAGCATAGATATGAAGCAGAGTTCTTAAGTATTTATTGATGGATGTTTCTTCTTCTAGTTGTCCACCTAGACTTCTTATTGCACTCGCCACTTCTTTTATTCTTCCAGTGTACTGAGCAGCATTTTCACCTTCCTCCATCTTCATGTCATCAAACTTCCTTCTTAGGCTTTCTCTCTTTTCTCTTTGGACATTTTGATCACCTCCATAGATATCTGATAAGGTTTTCCATATTTTGAATGCAGCATTACAATCTTTGATGTCATCATATTCAACATAGCTAAGTGCAGATGCAATTTCCAACATTGTTTGGTTCAGCTCCTTCTTTTTGTTTAAGTCATTTGCAGTGAGGGGCCCTGTTGGAGTTACATGCTCTATTCTAATTGAGGTTTGTTCATAGTCACCTATTGATCCAAGGTGCAATTTCATGAAACTCTACCATGTAGAAAATTTTTCTTTTTTGAGCTTGGGAACTTCCCTTTTGGACATCTTGATCGTCTTGCCTCTAGTACCTTGAAACTAAATCAGCATATGGCTCTGATACCAATTGTTAGAATTGCTTTAGAATAACTGAGAAGGGGGGATGAATCAGTTATTCAAGGTTCAAATGTCCTATTCAAAATTTTCACTAAGTAAAGTGAAATCATTCAACCATTCATCCTTCCAAGCTTTAACTTATCTAATCAGCAAGTTACTATAAGTCAACATGCAAGTAAAACACACAAGAAATCAACACATGACATAGTGATTTACGTGGAAACCCAATTTGGGAAAAACCACCAATAACATGCTACTCAATTTTCACCCTTCTGAAGTGATGCCCTGTGAAAGGCCTGCCCTATTAAAGGCTTACAACACACTGTTAAATGTAACCTTGTTAGAGGATTTAACCACCTTGTTAGAAGTGGGCTTGGTTAGAGGACTTTAGATCATTCACTTGGAATGCCACCCTATTAAAGGATTTACAAATGGTTATTAATCCAACCTAAGTCCATATGATTTTCAGATCTAATACAATTGCTAGAGAGTATTAGAAAATCTTGACCTAACTACAACATGCAACTTATCTTGCAGATCTCAGATCACCTCTCAGCTCATACCCTTGCTTGGTCTTCAATCTCTACAACTCTTAACAACTTGCCTTTTCCTTCAAGCTTTGTCTCCTTGAGTCTCCATACTTAATGTACTAGTGTAATCATCTCTTCATGACCACTTGTAGAAGCAAAGCCTCTATTCTCTTCCTTCTCCTAGATGTCTCCTTGACACCCTTTCGACCACTTCGCAGATTTAGCACTTTAGCAACAACACTATCAACAGCTCACTGCTTCTTGGTCTATGACTTCTTAAATAGAAGTCTCAGAGTTCCTTTTCCTACTAAATTCTTCCATCTTCAATTTCAATTCGCATGGATTAGGTAGGATTCATTTTATCCAGCCCATATTATGTTTCCTCTAGAAACTTCTTGAATAATCCTTTAGAATTCACCCAAAAATGGTTTACGTAAGATTCTGTGCCAACAACTCATCAACCTTATCTTCCAACTTGTTTACAAAATTTAATACAATCACTATGTCAGTTAAGATTTGGTGAATCTACATCATTTGAAATAATGCAGCAGCTCAGCACTATTGAAATACTGGTGCTTGGAACATATTGTGTTACTCGGCATCAACTATGTTTTTCCTGATGCTCAGCACCTATAGATCACTCGGCAGCCACTAAAATTTTTTTGATGCTCAACACTTGATCTTTACTCGGCACTTGAAGATCACTTAGCACAGACTAGAAATGTCTATTTCTCGGCTTCTACTAAGAATTTTCTCAGCTTCAAACTAACTTGCTCGACATCTACTGATGATCTGAGTTAAGGCTTTGTAGTCAACCTTGTTACAACTCCTTCCAATGTATCTAAGTGTGACCAACCTCTATATCTTTGAGTATGTCATCAATACATTTCTTAACCATTGTCTTAATTGATCCTTTCACTTCATTAAAACATCATAACTCAACCTTTCCTTTAGGTGCTATTGTTACATATTGTTGATCAAATCCTCTTCATCAATCAACTAAGTGATAGTGCTTGGATCTTATAAGAAAATATCATCCCTAAAAATAATAGGTTTGACATCAATGGAAAAATGGTGATTGAAAACATTCTTTTACAAAAATCTCCCTCTTTGATCTTCAACAACAATGAGCTTTTCAATCAAATTTCCAACACCAGCTAGGTAATTTTTTCATTTTAATTTTTTTTGCTTAAAAATTAGGTCAATTTAGTGTTTTTTTGTTCATGATTATTAGTTTTATATCTATAATTAGATTTTTATTGTATTGACTTTTAAAAAAATTCTTTAACAAATTTAATATATAAATCTTAGAATGGGTAAACTATAAACAAAAACATAAATCATATGTTCAACTAATATTGAAAAAAAAAACTATAGATTCAATTTCAATTCAAAAACATAAAATTTAAGTAGAAAACATAAACATTAGCGTTAGATAAAACAACAAAAATAAAACCCATTAACAAGAGGTAAAAGAATTTTAAAAAACTTCATCACACAAAAGAAATCTAAATTTGAAAATTCTAAAGTTAGAAAACCAAAAAATGTAAACATTTTCCTTCATATCCTATCTTCATTGAGCTCCTCCCTTTCTTTCTCTTTTCATCCTCATTCATAATTTTCAAAAAAGAGAGGGAGGATAGAGGGGAAAAAAAAGCAGAAGGAGAGAGAAAAGAGATGGAGAGGAGAGAGAAAAAAGAGAGGGACCTCTCTTTTTCTCTCTCCTTACCCTGTCTTTCTCTCTCCTCCCTAGGACCTATATGATTGATGAACTTCTCATATAAGTCGATGTATAGAAATTAATAAATTCACTTGTGATATCCATTCATTTTAAATTACATGGAGGATTTTGAGGTATTGTCCATAACAACATCTAAAAAATTCCAAGCATTTCATTTTTTTGTGTGTTAGTTTTTGCATGATTCATGTGTAGATTCACTTCTAATGTTTGCCTAAGATAGGGGATGTAAGTGACACAAATAAATATCTTGAATATTTACACCTTAATTTTATATCACTTGAGCATTGTGCATTTACATTCACATAATGGTAATTGGATGACTCACAATAATATGTGACAATCTTGAGCCCATAATCAATACTAGACTTATCCATTATGTTAGTCAATCCTAGTTTGATACGTATGACTCTTTCTACTAAGACTAGTTCATATGTATGTCTCTCTCTCTCTCTATATATATCAATTAAGGTCACATCATGACCTAGCTACAAAAATTGAAACTTAGAAAATATTGTTACCCTAGGCTACCTTGTCTAGAATTTTATCACTGTCCTATTATTTTAAACACTAAAGACTTTAAGTTGATACATGTATAGATAGTCCAATGAAATTAGCTACAATTGAAGTATCATCTTCTTGAATGAAAATTTCACATAGAAATAACATTTACACTAGAAAAATTAGAGTTGGAAATGTATCATAATATTATAACCTGGGAATTATTTTTAATTTTTGTTTATCTTTAGATTTAATATATTAAAAAAAGGGATTGACCAGCATGAAGGATGCTAACAATCTCCCCTTCTCTTTATAGTATGCCTCAATATGTTTTTAAGTGCCAAAAACATAGAATACCACACCAACAAAGGATAATGTATCATGTGAAGGAAAATCATAAAATATCATATTGTGTGTGCAACCTAGAAACTTATAGATTAACCTAAAGTCTCATTAAAATTTATGATGTTGAATAGATTACACATCTAGTTTTAGATCGTTTTAGCAATTCAATACCAAAAAATAAATAGAAAAATCACAATAATTATGAAAATAAATTAAAATACATTTAAAATGTAAAAAGAAACCTTACTAGAATTTATATAGTTTTTATTTCATATTTTTTTCAAATTTATTATCGATCTTCAAAATAGGGACAACTTTAAGAAACCCTCCTTTAGAAAAAAGTATAAAATCACGACAAATCCAACATAATTTTATGTGGAGAAAAATATTTTGTATTGGCAATTTTTTTTTCAAATTAGGAAAATTTTTAATTTTACTGGCGATTTTGTTTTCATTGTATGAAAATTATGTAAAACCTTGGGAATCTATAAGTATTGAAGAAATTTGTGACCAAAAGTATAAATACCTAAAAACTATAATTTATATCATCTAAAATACAATAATTTTTTTTAGTAACCATTAGATGATCCTAAATCAATTGTATAAATCCTATTTTAGGCCAAAATGTTAAAGGAAAACAAGTTTTGGAGAAAGTTTCAAGATCAATGACACCTCTCCCCATTCAAATTAATTCATGACCAAAAGTACAAATACCTAAAAAACATAATTTTATATCATCTAATGTATAATGACAATTATTAATAATAGTTAGATGGTCCTAAATCAATGGTATAAAGCCTATTTTGGGCCAAAATATTAAAGGAAAACAAGTTTTGGGGAAATTTTCTAGAATAATGACACTTATTCACATTCAAATCTATTTTGGGCCAAAGATTAAAAGGATCAAAACTTACTTGAAAATTCTTTGGAATAGAGACACATGTCAAATATATGTATTTATCATATAATCTAACTTAAAGGTCTACCAGATATTGGCAAATGTGTCCATTGAATAAGACAAGCCTAAAAAATTATAAGTGAAAATATTTGATTTACCATGTGGAAATATTAAATTCCATTGGTGAAGTTTCCACTTAAAGAAAAGTAATTATGTATCATTAGTGGCGATTGGTCTAAGCACGGGACCTAGTTTTCGTATACTATGGGTGACATGGCCACCTCAAAAGTACAATTTTTTTTGCCAAATTTTGGTTTCTCAATGACTGAAATTCACAATTTGGCTAATATTCGCCACCAAAGTTAACTCTCCTTCAAAGTATGAAATCATATTGATATCTATTATATCTATTATGGAAATATTAACTCTTCATTCTTTTCAAAATTATTTTTTCTCCTTAAGTGATTTGAAACTTCATTGATCCAATAATTAGAGTTGGTACTGAAGGTTTTACCATATTAGATGTTGTGGGCCATTTGAATTTGTCTCTCACATGAATTATCATAAAAGAGCTTGAAGAAACATTGGACAAAATCAGACGAATGATTATTACTCATATAGATATGACACTCTCAATATTTTTTTTTATCATCTTTTGTACTATCAGGTGCATGCCTATAAACTATATGATCAAAAATCCCTACTTACATTGAATTGTAATATTGTGATTGCACCTCATCTTGGGGTGAAAGTGTGCACTTCTTTTCAAAGTCAATGAACAAAAGTATAGTACTAATTGGAAACTTATTCTTTCATATGCAAAATTTTCCATCAAACCATCTAGCATATTGAGAGTGTTTAACATTTTGGTTTGATCATACTCTAAAGTCATCCATAAATGCATGACAAATAACTTTTTATGTAACTAGCTCGCACCTTCTTCCAACCTTCCTAGCCTTCAATGGATATTCAATAGTTTTCAATATTTTTACATCAACTAATTGTTGTCCAAAAGTAGTCAACAAAATTTCATGTAAACATTCATCTAAAAAGGAAATATCACCACACATATCACATGTATGAGAAAGACATGAATTCAAAAGAAAATATTGCTCATTAGGTGGCTTACAAAGTAAACCTAATATGAAACCCTTTATAGTTTGAGTTGGTATTCTGATACCACATTCCTACAACATTTCTTTCCTATGCATGGTAATACATAGGGATCAAAATACATCACAATGATAATGAAATTGATAATGAGTTTTACAACAACATGTGACTATTTCCTTGTTAATCCTTACATACCATGGTTTACACTTTTCAAAAGATCTCTCACTAATTCTAATAGTTAACACCTTATCATTTAATTTTTTTTTAACAATTCAATTTTAATCATGTCCAAAAGTTATTTAGGATCCTGATCATCTTATTTTTATCCAACTCTCAACTTAAGAACATTTCTTGAATTTTTAGAAATGTGATATAGACTACATGACTTAGAGTGGGGGTGGGATAGGAGGAGTGAATCAGGAACCAATAAAAATTATAGTTTAATTCATGAATTAAACCTTCATAATATAATATGATCTAATTGCATGCATGAAAGACTGAAAGCAATAAAACATTCATAACACTTGACACAATATTTGGTAACCCATAAACCTTCCAAATAGAAAGTAAAACTAGGGTGGGGATGATACCCACAAGATTTAGTACAATAGTATAAAGTTATCCTATTAAAGCTTACAAATGATCACTTCTGGTGATCTACCTTATTAGGAGAAAAAAGGCTATTAGCTCCACCTTCTAAAAGAATTTACAACATACAATGAAGTATGCACTTTGTAGGAGATTTAGCATAATATTGTTAAGTCCACCTTGTTAGAGCATTTGACTAATACACCTATTAAGATGAATCAGTGGCTAATATCTGATCTACAAATCAATTTGCTAAATGAGATTCCTCTAAAATATAATGATCAACTTTTTGTGATAGATAAGACTATACATATCCTTATACTTTTTGTAGCCTTTTTCTAATTTGCACTCGTGCTTCTTCTTGCTTGTTTACATACTAGTTTGGATATGATACAATGTATTACATATATACCAATCTAATTAATTATCTTTTGGGGTCAGCTACAATACAAAACTCAATGATATTCACTAAGTTGGCTCATTGTTGGAACTCGGGCTCTAAAGATAACTTAGGTGATATTCTAACACTCGAAAAGACTGTCAACACTTAGAAAACTCTGGCACTCAATTGATATTGGTGCTAGTTCATATTGATCACTTAGAGTATTAGAAACTTAGTTAGGACTTGGTGACTCAATGGACACTAAAGAATTTAGTAGACTCTCAAATACTCGGTTGACACTGCATTGCTCAATCAATACTACCTTCATTCACTTTGTTATTAGTGTGATCCTGGTAGACACTGATAAGATTGGGTAACACTATAGAGCTCAGTTAACACTATATCCTTCATCGCTTACATTGAAGATCTCGATAGACTCTATGAAGCTTTCCTTACATTGTTTTTTTTCTTAGAATCTTGGTAAAGACTATGAAGCACGAATTACACTATATTGTGTCTTAGATACTCAGTAGACACTTCTTTCTACATAAGGAGCTTAGTAGCAATGTAAACAACTAACTAAACTTGTTAAGTCACTAATTGACAAATTGTTTGACCTTAATGTCAAAAATCTCCCCCTTTGGCATTTGTGACAAAAACACTTATCATAACTAAAATATGAATACTGAAAATACAAGTTAAAACTCTCCCTATGAACATGTCAAGGTTTTTTGCAACAGTTTTGACTACTATCTAGTTCTACTACTCAGTAACCCCTTATTCACTTTTTCTTTTTCAAAATTATTTTTGTAAATATATATATATATATATATATATATATATATATATATATATATATATATATATATATATATATATATATATATATATATATTTGTGTGTGTGTGTGTGTATCTTCCCCTTGATTTTATTTATGATATACATTCCCCCTTGATTTTGACACAAATGTCAAAATTGCATAACTATAAGGTAACACCAAAATGTGAGAGGAAATTAGTGTGTACCTTCAAAATCATGGACATTGTCTTGTCCCAATTCTCTTGCAAAACTTTTGAACTGTGCCAAGCTATTTGCACCTCAACTAATAGCTCCATCATGTGATCATCAATTGAGAAATCATTGTCATGGATAATTTTTTTTGCATGTGCAATATGTTTTTTTGTCACATCCATGGTGGGAAGTGCAATGCCCTATATTTCTACTAGTGTTACCTTTGTCCTAGATTCTTCCATCAATAATTCTACCAATAGATCTGTCAAATATCTGATTTTCACAAAATGTGCAGAACTATAGCTAGGATCAACTAACGTCAAATGTGTTCTTGCCTTCATGTTAGCATCTATCTTAGATATCTTATCCTTTATTTCCTTAGTAAAATTTGATATATCACTTAGCTTTAGAAATAAACTAATAATATTATTTACAAAATCTTCACATGTAGCAAGAATGGTAGATAATTCTACTTGATTAGTGGCTATTTTTTGAGACACCTTCACCAAAAATTTATTTTCAAATTTCCTTTTTTCCCTTTGTAGAAGTTTGTCTTGTCCATTCACTTCTTCATTATACTTGTGAAGAATGTCAACAAGTTGATCCAAAATTGGTTGTTTTTCACCAATCTCTATGTTCAGTGCATCAAGAAATATTCCCTTGATATCTTCAAGCACTTGATTTCTTGGTTTTCTTTCAACTCTTAGCTTATGTTTGCTTTCCCTTTTCTTCCACAACTCACCAAGGGTATCCATTTGATCAGGAGTGCAATTATAGCTATCAAAATTCAAAATAATTATATCCTCATCCAAGAACATTTCTTCAATAGAGGCTTCTACCTCTTTACCCTTTTAAATAGAAGGAATAGTCTCATTTCCTTCACTCACCTCCTTTGTGTTCGGTTGAGGCTTAACCTCAATTGTCATTGCACTTATTGTAGATACACTTACTAAAGAAATAATGTTTCTTAATGAAGAAATAGAAACTATAATAGGAAAATTTATTAATGCTAGCTATGACACAGTTTGAGCCACTGCTATAACAACTAGAACTTGTTGCTTAGTAGATGAACTAGTCAAAAGGTTCCCTTGTAGTAGCAAAATGTGTGAAAATAGGCAACTTATATGTTTGTATAGGTCATATTGTTCCTTCTTTTTTGATTGTTTCAAAGAAAAATGAATGTTCAAAAATAATTGTTGCAGTTGAGTAGGGAAAAAAATAACTGTTGTAGATTTTAATACAATGCTCTAGAAAAAAAGACTTGGGCACATTAGTGAGAAAAGTATGAAAGTACTTCATTCAAAAAAAAATTTACCAACTTTGAAATGTGTTAATATGGATTTTTGTTAAAGTTGTGTGTATGGAAAACAAAAGAGAGCGAGTTTTATTAAGAGTGGGAAGGAAAAGAAAAGTGAGATATTAGAGCTTGTGCATATAGATGTATGAGGATTGCCTCAGGTTTCTTCCCTTGGTGGCTCTCATTATTATGTTACATTTATTGATGATGAAAATAGAAAAGTATGGATTTATTTCCTTAGACAAAAATCTAATGTATTTCAAACTTTTAAGAAATGGAAATGCTTAGTGGAAAATGAGACTTGTAAGAAATCAAATTGTCTCCTAGATATGATAATGGTGGTGAGTATTATAGTCATGAATTTGAAGATTATTGTTCCACTAATGGTATTCATAGACAAAAAACTATTCCAAGGATTCCACAAGAAAATGGAGTGGCTAAATGCATGAATAGGATAATAATGGAGTGTGCAAGGGGCATGAGGTTACATGCAAAGTTGCCCTTAAACATGTGGATAGAGGTTGTCAATACTATTATATATTTGATTAATAGAGGTCCCTCTACTCCTTTGGATTGTGGCATTCTAGAGGAAGCATGGACTGGTAAGAAAGTGAGTTATTATTTTCTCAAAACTTTTGGTTGTGAAGCATTTGCTCATATAGATTCTGAAAATAGAACCAAGTTAGAAGCTAAGTCAAAGAAATGTGTATTTTTTGGATATGGCATCGATGAATTTGGTTATAGGCTTCAAGATTTTGAAAATCATAAAATTATAAGAAGTAGGGATGTCATATTCAATGACAAAGTGTTGTATAAAGATCTATTGCACAAACAAGAGAAGAAAGAAGATGATTATGTAGTGCTAGATGATACTCCAAAAGATTATGTTCCAACAATTCCTCATGTTGTCCAAAAACTAAAACAACAAATACCACACATCCCAGTGAATGTTAGATGGTCAACAAGGCTAAGTAGACCTCTAGAAAGATTTTCTCATTCCTTGTACTCAATTTTACTAATAGATGCTGGTGAACTAGAATGTTATGATGAACCTGTGTAGGTGGATACTTAGATTTAGTGGGAGTCTGTAATGAAAGATGAAATGGGCTCTTTGATGAAAAATAAGACATGGGATTTATGTAAGTTGCCTGCAGGTAAAAGGGCTTTACAAAATAAATGGTTTTATAGGTCGGAGTTAAGAAAAGTATTAAAGCTAGATTAGTTTTAAAAGGATTTGTAACAAAAAAAAGGCATTGATTTTGATGAGATATTCTCTCTTATTGTTAAGATGACTTCTATTCGCATTATTTTAAGTATTGTGGTTAGTAAATATTTGCATTTGGATTTTGGTCCCTATTTTATCAAAAATTCAGGATGACATGTAATAATTAATTATAACCCTAAAGTAGTAGAAATACTTGTATAAAAGAGCTTAGGGATAGGGATTTTCAAATGTGTGATGAAAAAATTGCTTCTTGTAGTGGTATTGAGCTATAAGGGATTACAGATTGTAATCAGGTTGTAATCAGTGCATCGTAATAATATTGGACTTGATTTTTGGTGGACGTAGCCCAAGGTTTGGGTGAACCACATTAAATCTTGGTGTCTTCTATTCTCTTATGTGTGATTTATTATTTTTCTAATATTGTTTATATTTGCATGTAATTGTTATTTATGTCTATGGTTAAACCTAACAAGTGGTATTAGAGTGAGGTTTTTTTTTTAGTTATCCTCTATAAGAAAGTGCCATAGTTGAGTGGGAGTCTCATGGTTGAGTGGGAGCAATGGCAGGCAAAGGTAAGCTGAGGGTTGAAAAGTTTAATGGGCAAAACTTTTAGTTATGGAAGATGCAAATGCATACCTATATTTATCAGAAGGATTTGTGAAAGCCGTTGGAAGGAAAAACTAAGAATCATGGAACTATGACAAAGGAGGACTAGGATATTTTAGATAGAAAGAAGCTTGGAAGCATTCGGTTATGCCTGGCAACAACGGTGAAATTCAACATTACAAAACTAAAGATGATGAAAGAGTTGATGAAAACCCTAGCAAAATTGTATGAAAAGGCCTTAGCTTCAAATAAGGCATTTCACATGAAGCATTTATTTAATATAAAGATGGCAGAAGGTGGATCTATTGTAGATCATTTAAATGAGCTTAAAAGTATTACTAGTCAGCTACGTTTTGTGGGTATTAATTTTGATGAAGAAATTAGAGCTCTCTTGAGTTTGTGCTCTTTGCCTAAAAGCTAGAATGACTTGGTAATGGCTTTGAGTAATTCTATTTTTGGATCAAACACCCTTAAATATGATGATGTGATTGGTGTTCTTTTGAGTGAGGAAACTCATAGAAAAACCTCAAGTGGTTCTACATCAGGAAGTGCTTTGAACACACAAAGCAGAGGAAGAATGACCAAGAGAGGAAATAACTCTAGAACTAATGGGAAATCAAGACGAAAGTCAAAGGGGAAGAGGTCTCAATCCAAATGACAAAGAGGTTGCTATTACTATGGTAAACTAAGGCATAAGAAGAAAGATTGTTGGACTCAAAAGAACAATGTAGGAGATAAACCAGAAGGGAACAAGGAGGAAAATGTGGTAAGTAAAAAATCCAAAGAGGATGCTTTTCTTATGTCTTTAGAAAGTATTGATAATTCATGGATTTTAAATTCTTCATTTCATGCTATACCTCATCGGGGTTATTTCATTGATTATGTCCAAGGGGATTTTGGGATTGTCTATTTGAGGGATAATGAACCCTGTCAAATTATTGAGTTAAGATTAAGTTGCAGAATGGGAATCATTAGCTACTACATGAGGTAAGACATGTTCCAAAGCTGAGTAGGAATTTAATTTCAACAAGAAAACTCAATGATGATGGTTGTGTAGTTAGTTTTAATGATAAAAATTGGAAGGTTTCCTTGTTGTAGCAAAAGGTGTGAAAATAGGGACCTTATATGTTTATACACATCATATTGTTCCTTCTACTTTGATTATTTTAGAGAAAACTAAATGTTTGGGAATAGTTGCTACAGTTGAATAGGGAGAACAAATAACTATTATAGATTATAATATAGTGTTGTGGCACAATAGACTTGGGCACATGAGTGAGAAAGGTATTAAATTACTTCATTTGAAGAAAGTTTTACCAAGTTTGAAATGTGTTAATATGAATTTCTGTGAAAGTTGTGTATATAAAAAACAAAAGAGAGTGAGTTTTATGAAGAGTGGGAAGGAAAAGAAAAGTGAGAGATTAGAGCTTGCGCATATAGATGTATGGGGATCAGCTCAAGTATCTTCCCATGGTGACTCTAATTATTATGTTACATTTATTGATGATTGTAAGAAAACTTGCAACAAAGAATATAAATATTTCCACATAACCCATAATAGATCTGAAATAAATATGTGTTGATTGAAATCCACATGTAAGAGAATAGACAACATATTTACAAAAATGTGACATAAGATATACCTTGGGAAAACCTCATTGAGGAAAAAACCTAGCCTCCAAAAGCATCCATCACCATGTATTATTTAGCCAAAAAACCATTGCAATACAACCATGGAAGCCTTCAAAGTCATAGCCACAACCAAACAATCCATGTGACCAAGCATGAATCCACACATCCCATGCCATGCTTCTAACCTTCATAAATGCTCCCTTGGCTAACCTATCAAGCCTTGTCTCACTCAAATCTTTCCCTTTTTGCCTTTTGTCTTCTCACCTCTCTCACCAACAACTACCCTTCCAGTTGCTTATACAGTAACAAGTCCCACAAAACCACCGAGTGGTATTACATAAACCATGTGCTACCTAACCCATTGACCCCAAATTTAATATTAGAAATTTAATTGTTTTCCGCAATATTAAATAAGTACATGAAATATTATCACAATGTTACAATACAACTCATCAAGTTTATCTCATGGGAATCTTGACATGTTGCACGTCCATCTAGGTGTGACATTACATAATAAAATAAAATAATAGAATATAATAATATTATGCAACGCGTGCAACACCCATTATCTCAACAATGATGCAACTAGAAAAGTATGGGTTTATTTCCTTAAACATAAATATGATGTATTTCAAACTTTTAAGAAATGGAAATGCTTGGTTGAAAATGAGACTGGTAAGAAATTAAAATGTCTTAGATCTAATAATGGTGGCAAGTGTTGTAGTGATGAATTTGAAGATTATTGCTCCACTAATGGCATTTGTTAAGATAATGGGTGTTGCACACATTGCATAATATTGTTATATTGTATTGTTTTATTTTATTATGTAATGTTGCAACTAGATGAATGTGCAACATGTACAGATTCCCATGAGATATATTTGATGAGTTGTATTTTGTAACATTGTGGTAATATTTCATGTAATTATTTAATACTGGTGAAAAGAAATAAATTTCCAATATTAAATGTGGGGTCAATGGATTAGGTAGTACATGGTTTTAGCACATGCTTTATGTAATATCACTTGGTGATTTTGTGGGACTTGCTAGTATATAAGCAACCACAAGAGTAGTTGTAAAGAGAAGAAATAACACAAAAAAGACAAGAGTCAAGCAAGACAATCCTTGACAGGTTAGCTAAGGGAGCATTTGTGAAGGTTGGAAGCATGACATGGGATGTGTGGATTCATGCTTGTTCACATGGATTGCTAGGTTGTGAGTATGGCTTTGAAGACTTTGATGGTTATATTGCAATGTTGTTTTTGCTGAATAATACATGGTGATGGATGTTTTTGAAGGTTGGGTTTTTCTCTCAATAAGAGTTTCCCAGGGTATATCTTATGTCACATTTTTTTGCAGGTATGTTGTCTATTTTCTTGAATGTGGATTTTAAGTGCATATTTATTTAAGATCTATTATGGTTATGTGGAAATGGTTATATTATTTGTTGCAAGTTTTCTTATAGTATTCATAGACAAAAACTATCTCAAGGACTCCATAGGAAAATGGAGTGGTTGAACACATGAATAGGACAATAACAAGACGTACAAGGAGCATGAGGTTACACGTGGGTGGAGACTTTCAATACTATTGTATATTTGATTAACAGAGGCCCCTCTACTCCTTTAGGCTATGGCATTCCAGAGGAAGCATGGGCTGGTAAGAAGGTGAGTTATTCTTTTCTCCAAACCTTTGATTGTGAAGCATTTGCTCATATAGATTTTAAAAATAGAACCAAGCTAGAAGATAATTCAAAGAAATGTGTATTTATTTGATATGGCATTGATGAATTTAGTTATAGGCTTTGGGATTTTGAAAATTATAAAATCGTAAGAAGCAAGGATGTCACATTCAATGAGAAAGTGTTGTACAAAGACATGTTGCAGCAACATGAGAAGAAAGAAGATAATTATATAGTACTAGATGATACTCCAAAAGATGATGTTCTAGCAATTTCTCATGTTGTGTAACAACCACAATAGAAAATACCACACGCCCTAGTGAATGTTAGATGGTCAACAAGGCTAAGTAGACCTCTAGAAAGATTTTCTCTTTCTTTGTACTCTATTTTACTAATAGATATTGGTGAACCTAAATGTTATGATGAAGTTGTGCAGGTGGATACTAAGATTTTGTGGGAGTCTACAATGAAAGACGAAATGGACTCTTTGCCAAAAAATAAGGTGTCGAATTTATGCAAGTTGTCTGTAGGTAAAAGGGCTTTACAAAATAAATGGGTTTATACATTGAAAGAAGAGGTTGAAGGTAAGAAAAGATTTACAACTACGTTAGTTGTAAAAGGATTTGCATAGAAAAAAGAAATTCATTTCGATGAGATATTCTCTCCTATTGTTAAGATGACTTCTATTCACACTATTTTAAATATTGTGGCTACTGAAGATTTGCATTTGGATTTTGGGCCCTATTTTATCAGAATTTTTGGCTGACATGTAATAATTAATTATAACCCTAAAGTAGTAAAAATACTTGTATAAAAGAGCTTAGGGTTAGGGATTTTCAAAGGTGTGATGTGAAAATTGCTTCTTGCAGTGGTATTGAGTTGTAAGGAATTTTAGATTGTAATCAGGTTGTAATCACTAGATCATAATAGTATTGGATTTGCTATTTGGTGGACGTAGCCCAAGGTTTTGGTGAACCACGTTAGATCTTGGTGTCTTGTGGTCTTTTTTGTGTGATTTATTATTTTTTTGATAGTGTTTATATTTTCATGTAATTGTTATTTTTGTCTGTGGTTTAAACCTAACACAAGTTGCATACAAAATAATACATTGTTGTAAACCATTTTCATACTTAGACGATTTTCTTAGTACCACAAAGCCAAGAACCTTTATTTCTAAGGTTTTCTACAAGCATGTACATCATCTATTGTCATTAATAAAAACATTTACATATCTACATATAGCTAATTGTCAACAGGTTTTTATCATGATATACCAAAGCATGTTGCTGATGAAAAGGAATAAAAAATTAAACTTGTTGTAAGGCTTGTTGTCCTAGATAATTGCACAAATTGGCAAGTCTTTTATTCTCAATTGGAAATTGTTAATTTCCTGCAAAATGAAGCAAATTTTTCTATTAAAACTAAGTCCAAGTTGTAGAGCCAGTATGGGGATCATATTATGAATCTCAACTCCAAGTAATTGCCTAAGGATCTAGTCACTTTGGAGGGCATATTGAACTCTGATGATCAAACAATGAGCAAAGGTTCAAACTTGATTATGCAGAGGGATGACTACACATGTGTCACCATTGCTGATGGAAAGATTCTTTACTTGGGAAAGGTATGCACTAATGTTGAACAAGATGTTTTCATTAATTCATGTCAAGAATTTAGTGACATTATTGCTTGGACATATGAAGACTTAAAGAGTTTTGACCCAAGTTTATTCTAGCATACTATAGATTTAAATCATGATGCAAAGCCTATTAGACAAAAGCAAAGGCCACTAAACCCTAGGATTGAACCATTAATAAGAAAGGAACTATCTAAGCTCATAGAGGCTAATATCACTTTCCCTATTAAGCACTCCTCATGGGTGGATAATCTTGTTCTTGTTAGGAAGATGAATGGAGAAGTTAGACTATGTATAGATTTTAGGGACCTTAATAAGGCTTCTCTTAAAGATCACCATCCCCTTCCTTCTATGGAGAAAATTATGTCCAAGATTAGTGCCTCAGAGATATTTTTCTTCTTAGATGGCTTTTCAAGCTATAATTAGGTGTCAGTCCAATAGTCATACCGATATAAGACAACCTTCACTACCAAATGGGGTACCTATGCCTATTTTAAAATTCCATTTGGACTAACTAATGCAAGTGCTACATTTCAAAAGAAAATGGAGATGACCTTCAAAGGCATGCTGGAGAATTTTGTGCTGGTATATCTTAATGATATAACTATCTTTTCAAAATGTGCATCAAATCACTTTGATCATTTGAAGTAGGTGTCCATCAGATGCAAAGAGTATGGTGTATCTGTAAACCCAAAAAAGTGTGTGTTTTCCACTAATCAAAGAAACCTCTTAGGACACATTACATCAAAAGATGGACTAGCAATAGATCCAAAGAGGGTGGAAGAAATTCTCTCTCTCTCTCTCTCTCTCTCTCTCTCTCTCTCTCTCTCTCTCTCTCTCTCTCTCTCTCTCTCTCTCTCACACACACACACACACACACACACACACACACACACAAGTCATAAAAAGGATTGCAGAGTTTTCTTGGTAGGATCAATTTCGTAAGAAGGTCCATTCTTGTTCTTTCTTCCATGGTGAAACCTCTCACAGCTATGTTAAAGAAGAATCTTATGTTCACTTTGACCAAGGAAGGGAAGTCTAGTTTTGAGGAGATTAAGAAATCAATTGCATCAACTCTCATTCTTCTCAATCCCAATTTTGATAGAGATTTTATCCTCTATTCCCTTGGAGGAGAGTCAAGTATATCAGTTGTTCTAACATAGTTGAATGAAGAAAATTTGGAATAGTCCATTGCTTTCTTTAGCAAAGGGCTTAAAGATTATGAGATAAAATATAGCTATGTAGAGAAACAGGCCATTGTTGTTGTAAGGGATCTAAAAAATTCAAACACCTGGTGTCTCATAAAAATGTCCATCTCTTGGTCCCACATGTAAATATGAAGTAGTTCCTCTTGAACAATGATATCAATGAAAAAGGAGTTGGAAGGATTGCCAAATCCAAGGAGTATAACATTGATATTAATATCACCAAGCTTGTGAGAGGCAAGGGATTACATGAGAAAATGGCCTCATCTTTTGAGACACATGAAGAGGCTCCCCTCTTAATTCAAGGTGAGCAACTATTAGAGAATGTAAATCAAAAGAATTGGTTGCATCATATGACTACATTCTTGATGGAAGGAAGATATCCCCAAGGCCTAGACAGAGCCAAGAGAAGATGATTAAGATTACAGTCTATTCTTTATGTCTTGGTTAATGGAATGTTTAGAAAGGATTCTAATGGAGTCCTACAAAGGTGTATCCAAACTGATCAGGTCAGCACATTATTGAAGTAGTTCCATGATGGCCCTACTAGTGGTTATTTCTCAGCCAAGATCACCAAAATGAAGATAATGAGGGCTAGTTATTATTGGCCAACCATATTTAATGACTATCATAAGTGAGTAAGGAAATGTGAGAAGTGTGCATTCTTCTTAAGAAAAAAAATATTGGTTTCTCTTCCTCTTCATCCTATTTGAAAGTAGACCAACCTTTTTCTCAATGAGGTTTGGATTTCATTGACCCAATAAATCCACCCTCTAGTGCTAGTCACAAATGGACTTTGGAAGCCATTTATTACTTCACAAGATGGATAGAAGCATTAGCTCTGAGAGATGTCATAGAGATCTTAGTGGTCAAATTCCTCGATGGAATTGTGACCTAATTTGGTGTTTCTTCAACTATCATATTGGATAGTGTTGAGTCTTTTATTGGAAGTTATATATGCTCTTGGGATCTAGAATATGGAATATATTTGAGTATGTCCTTGAATTATTATCCCAAGAGAATGGTCTAGCCAAATCTTACAAAAAGAACTTGATCCAAATAATGGAGATAATAATAAAAGATAATAAGAGATGTTGGTATGCCAAGCTGAGAACTGCTCTTTGGGCTAACATAATCAACCCGAAGAGAACAATTGGAAGTTTGCCATTTATCCTAGTATATGGATGGGAAGCAAGACTACCTATTTCACTTGAATTCCCCTCTCTTGAACTAGCTCACTAATTGGAGCTAACAAAGAATGATGCCATTAGAGTTAGGTTGGTAGAACTCATGGAATTAGAAGAAAAGACATACAAGGCTATGCATACACTTGAGGCACATCAGCAACAGGTCAAAAGATTTTTTGACAAGAAAGATGCAACAAGAATTTTCAAAGAGGGGGACCTTGTTCTCAAATGGGATGCAGATAGAGATAAACCTAGTAAGCACTCCAAATTTGATTCTATGTGGAGTGGGTTGTATGTTATCACCAGTTGTAAAGTGGCCAACAATTTTCAATTATCTAGACCTGATGGTGATGTCCTACTAAATATAATTAATGTAATTCACCTTAAATCTTGCTTCTGAAGAAGGTTAAGGTTTTCTATATATAGTAGTGTAGTTTCCTATTTTCAATAAGTGCATAGGCATAGGCCATATCTAGGAGATGTCATGTTTTGAAGTTTTGTAGTTGTAGAAGAGGCAAAGTTTTGTAAGAGTACAAATAGAATGGAGGGTTAAGTTTTTCTGTCTCTAGCCCAATGGATTGCTCAAGACCACTGGTCCATGCTTAGTAGGAAAGCATCTCCTCTAAGTCACCAAAAATGTTCACCATTTTTGCCTCCCTTCCTAAATATTGAATATCCAGGGTGACAGCCATGTACATGTTCATTCCACTATCCATTAATTTCCATGCAAACCTATTAGGGATACATAAAAATTTGACTTTCTCTTATATCCATAAATCTTAAACATTTTCTTCATATTGCATGGTACATCCTTATGAACATTTCAAGTTGTGATCATGTGACTACCTTCCTTCACCCTTTCACTCCAGTTTAAGACCAAATTCTCAAACAAGCTACAAGGGCACAACATAGTCAAATTCACAGTCGGCGTGTCTTCACAACAGTTAATGCTAACATCTAGTTTGGGGTGTCAAAGATAGAAAGGATACATTTGACCTTCTCACCCAAAACAGGCAAAATACTCAGGGAAATGCTTAGTCGTGGGTATCAAAGATATAGTCAAGTTTTAATCTATGACAACTCGAATTTCAATGTTCCCACTCAATTTGCAAGGTTGTAATATTCGAAGGGCTAAGGAGATAACAAGTAATGAAGTAGCGATCAGGCATAAAATATGGATGCTTGTGGTTTCGCAAGGACATATACCTAATGAAGGAAATTAGTTGCGAAACCACAAATAGATAGAGATATAGGGTCAACATAATAGTTAGACTATTGGGCAAGGTGGTAAAATGTTTCAAGGGTATAGTGCCACATGGTAGAAGAAATGATTGACTTTAGTTGACTTGTTGATTTGACTAACTTGGCATGACATAAATGAAATGCATGTAGCTGTTGGAAGGATTAGGGAGAAATGATTCATTGTCTATAACTCTTTTTTGGTGTCCTCAACATCACTGCACTTGATGCTTCTTAAATGCATATCATGATCAATCTAGCTTTGATTTAATCTCTTATGGATGAGTGCATGCTTTCCCTTATTCTTTCTATCATTTGTTGTGAGAAGTTGCACTTCATGATTAGATTTTCTTCCAATCTTCAGTTATTTCTCTCATCTGTATTCCAATCTCCTAATCGAGGGAGTTCAAACTCAAGGTTGTATCTGGGTTATGCGTGCACCCTATAAAGGCAAGTTTTGTTGTTGTTCAAGGGATCTCTCTTTTTCTAGTCTTCTGTAGATAATATTTGTAATTATTTTGCCTCTTATTCAATAGAAATCACCTTTATCATATCCATTCTCAATTATTTAAGCTTGTGCAATCTATTATGTCTTACTTGTTCTTAATGTATTTTGATAAATGGATATGTGCAGGATCATGGTGTGCCAAAAAGTGGTAATCTGAAAAATCTGTAGTTCTAAAATATCTCAAACCATTTCAAAATCTATTCCAACTTTTTTCCCACCCACCTTGATGCTAAATGAAAATAATTAATATGATTATAAGGTACACTATATCTGTTAGGATAAAACCACAGACATAAATAAAAACTATGTGCAAATATAACCAATAACAGAAAAAAGAATAAATCACCTTCTTACCACTCCATGCCTCCTTTGGAATACCACAGCCCAAAGGAGTAGAGGGACCTCTATTAATAAGATATACTGCAGTATCGATAGCCTCCGCCCACATGTGTAAGGGCAACCCATCATGCAACCTCATGCTCCTTGCGTGCTCCATTATAGTCCTATTCATGCGTTCAACCACTCCATTTTCTTGTGGAGTCCTTGGAATAGTTTTCAGTCTACGAATACCATTAGTGGAGCAATAATATTCAAATTCATGACTGCAATACTCACCACCATTATCAGATCTGAGACATTTTAATTACTTACTAGTCTCATTTTCAACCAAGCATTTCCATTTCTTAAAAGTTTGAAATACATCAGATTTCTATCTAAGGAAATAAACCCATACTTTTCTAGTTGTATCATCAATAAATGTAACATAATAATGAGAGCCACCAAGGGAAGATACCTGAGCTGGTCCCCATACATCTGTATGCAGAAGCTCTAATTTCTCCTTTTTGTTTTCCTTCCTGGTCTTTACAAAATTCACTCTCTTTTGTTTTCCATACACATAACTTTCATAGAAATCAATATTAACACATTTCAAACCTCGTAAAACTTTCCTTGAATGAAGTAATTTCATACCTTTCTCACTCATGTGCCCAAGTCTGTTCTGCCACAATGCTATATAAGAATCTGCAGTAGCTATTTTTTCTCCCCGAACACCACCAATTATGAAGTATGTATAGTACCTTCCTGATCACTTGCCATAATCTAACAATATCTTTTGATACCAAACCTATATGGTCAACTTAAAAAAATCCTTAAAATGTGCTTTTGGCCATTTTTTATGTGATTTTTACTTCAAACATGTAGCTGACAAATTTTTTTTCACCAAAATTTGATGAAATAAAAAAGGTTTCTTAAGAATGCTCTTATATTACCATAAATGTAAGGTTTGTCAAATTATGAGTTTAGTAATTAATTATTACTTATTTTCTAATGGAGTTACGTATAAAGTGCTAATTGACACACTACTTGAAAAGTAACTATAAAATTCAAATGATACAACATTTTTTAAATTCAAAAGATGCATCACATTCTATGTTTCTTTTACTATAAGAGAAAAAAATGAAAAATTGAATTTTGCAAAGTTTTGAATTAGTTAAGGTGGTCAGACACAAGAGTCACATCTAGGCATGAGTCTAATACTTATATCTAAAATATTATCATTTGATTTTGATTAAGGTGGTCAGATATACATCTACTTCTTACTTTTGTTCTGAAATTTTAGTAATATTGTATTAAAATTCAAAAATTTTACCAATCAATTTTTTTTTTTTTGAGATAACTCCTCGTAGTTTAGAAACTAGATTCAATTTTCTAGAGATTATTTTTTCTCAACTTTTTGATATAAAGTTAATAACAAATAGAAAATTGCATGTCAAGTTGACATAACCCTGATTTTATGATTTTTTATTGCCACTTAAGAACATAGTTTGGTTTACCATGATCCTACACATACCCAAATGTAATACCATATTGTTATGTTCATTTTGGTTAACTAATTTGTTGAGTGAATCTATTGTATTCCTTATATGGTCATGTTATCTTCTTGAATTGTCTATGATATTGAGATTAAAGAAATATAGATGATGGTATATCTTGTGATGTTTATTGGATGTTAGTGTAGTTACTGGAAAGAATTAGATCAAACATATACTATTTTTTGTATCACCCCGTCTAGATTAGAATAAAGGAAAGAGATAAAGGAATAATCATGTCATCTCTCACATGACATACATGAGCACAACCCAGTGATCACAATCTCCAACTAATCTCAAATCCAATGTGAGAAAAACCAAACATCCAAGAAGATAACCGTGACCAGAGAGAAACCATACAAATCATAACCTATATCATTTCCTTCTACACACACCTTTAGATGTAAACTATTCAAGTATGGTCTCCTCTATAAAACTCCAACCAAGAAGCCTCACCAAAACCCAAATCATACCATATAACTAATCATGTATGCAAGCCTCTCACAAGAAGATCAAACTCATAAACCATTCCTAAACCAAGGAATATACCGAATATAAAACTATCTCTCAAACTTGACCAGCATAACAACATATGCAAATGGAGATAACTAATGCTAAACCATCTCTAAAATGAACCCTCTAGAACTAACTCATGTACTATAGCTCAAGGTCCATATCCATGAAATAAAAACATAAGCATAATGCACCTGAGAGAAATAATAGGCTATACCTTCAAGTAGAAAATTGCCTAATAGACCAACAGTGGGGAATGAGAATGCTTGTCGGGATATCTAAGTCTCCAACCAAGACTCATCTAATAACAATCTCCTCTCAAGTCTACTTTAAGTGAATGCCCCTCGAAATTCTTGCTAAAACCAAATATTTGTCCCAACAAATAAGTCTCTAATCTAAGAGAAATCAACATCATCACTGTCTCTAAGTATCCATGAGCACCTATAACCAATCAGTCCATACCAACTCCAAATGAAACATAGCAATATAATAAATTATCCAACTTATGATAAATGTACTCAATACAAAGAAACTAAACCAAGATCAATGTCAAAGTTCCAACCATGGCCTCAGGAACATAAAAATGACAACATGATCTAACCATCTCAACCAAAGAGATAACATGCTCCATATGAACATACTATAATATGTCAACACTCTAAATGCGTATGAAGAGTATACCATGACATAATAATAAAACCATCCTTACACCAAAGATAACATGCCAAATGAAAGCATAAACCACACCTTTACCAAGAACCATGTGAGCCCCCAAGGTGCAATCATCTCCACACACCATGAAAATAACCAAGAACCCCATGAGTCCTCAAGATCTAACTATCTTCACACACCATGAAGATAACCAAGTGCACCATGCAAATGTCAAAGATGCTTCTGCAGCAACAGGATCTAAAACAAATCTCCAACATCTATAAAAACTCAATAAATATATCAATGCCAAGAACTCCCACTCAACCATGGTACCAAGTCACCATGACATCATAAAATTCATCTCCTACATGAAGATCCTCCTGGTCTACACTCACACAACCAAAGTGTCAGTACCAAGTGAAACCAAGATCTCCAAACCCAAGAAGATACAAACCAAACTAGAAACTAATCTTGCACTGTCACCCCATCACTATCACAAGTTCCCACTAAATCATGTATCCAAGTTATCCATGACATCATGATAAAAAAACATCCTCTAACCATGAGAATCAACCAAGGCATCAAACCATTAAAGAACCCAAAGTGTACATCATGAGCTCCTCAAAAGAAAGCAAATAACTATGATCCTTAACCAAGAAGATATACCACCATAACCAAATTAGGAATCCAAAACAATGAACATCAAGGATGTACCTGTATATCCAATCATGTCATACCAAAATCCATGACACCATGATCACATCCATGAACCAAGCATCTGGCTCTCAATGTGTCCAACTTGTCAGTATAAAATAGTCTACCGCAATCCTCCACCATGACTATACTTAGTAACAACATCGCATCCCTTTCTACATGAAGAAAAAATAGAAAATCATGTGACTTAGGGGATAGACAACCCAAATCCAAGCCACCAATCTAAATATGCATCAATAATGAAAGATAAATTGGCAAAGGCAACCCATAATCAAGTTATAAATGTAACTTGTAAGTATAGACTACTTACAACACTACACAACTCATAGACCCAACAAGTCATCATACATATCCAAACTAAAACACTAATAACCATATCATCGTGAGACTAATCTAAAATATGAACTGAGTATACAATGACATCAAATCTTAAATCTCCAAAATATACAATGTCATAAACTCACAATGTTATAATAGTCAATATATACCATAAATTGTTCAAAATAATATATTACTAAATAAACCATGTCAAACCTATACCAAATCTAAACCAATGTGTAGAGCTCTCTAAATAAAGTAAGCTAAGAGGAAAGCTAGGGGTTATTCCCCTATCTAAAGTTCACTAAATGAATTTTAGTGATGCATCGGCCATAGCATATTGAAGATCAATCAAGTTGGTACTGTAATGAAAGGGCATATTGCATATGAATCAGTGGATTTGGTACATTGATATTAATTGTATATTGTCTTTGGCATAAGATGTCAAAGAGGAAGAATTTACAATCATATCACAAAAAAAATTATAAAGAGGGAGAACTTGTGTAAGATGTCAAAGAAGGAGAAATTTGTCTAATATTAAAGAGGGAGTATTTTCTATAAGAAGAAGATATTGAAGACGGAGTAAACTTGGAGAGTTTGCTAACAAAGGGTGAAACTGAAATCAAAGGGAGAAAATTTGATATCAAAGGGAGTTCACACTGATAGAGGAACTTCTCATGGATAAGAATTAGAATGAAACTAAGGATATTATCCTTACTTTTATTTTTCTTTAAAATTTTATTGTATTATGAAATGTGTTGCCATCAATGCCAAAGAGGGAGATTTTTGAAAATAAATAATTAATTGTATATTATCTTTGATGTTACACAAAAGTCATATATTTATCGGTCAGTATATGTCAAGAAAACTCAGATGGTGAAAATAGTTTCTTGTGTGTACTGAGCATTCCAATGTTTGCCAAGATCATAAGACAATGTCTAACAAATTCACTTGGGCACCTAAGTGAAGTTCATAGAAGTTTGGTGTTAATCGAGCTCACTCAATTAACCAAGGAAAGTTTGTTGGAATTAATGTTAACCCATCTCACTCGGTTACCAAATAAAGTTTACAAAGTTGCAGTGTTAACTGAGTTCACTTAGTTAACACATAAAAATTATTTCAATGTTTTTATCTACCAAGCAAGGTCAGCTAACAAAGGATTTTCTTGTTTTGCGATACTGAGTTTAACAAATTTCTTTTTTGGTTCTATCTGATTGAAGAGAAGAAGAAGAATTGTTGTAAGTTGTATTCAACACAACTTGACAATGTATATGATATAATTATAAAGTCAAGTTGAGGACTAAATGAGAGCGAGAATGTGTGGAAGCTAAGAAGATTCTTAAAAGAAGTGAATTGGAAGGATAAGTAGAATATCCTTGAGGACCTCCAAAGATAAGTAGAATACTATTGTTGTAGTGAATTAAATCTCCTAACACAGTTGGTTTAATAGCTATTTGTAAATCTTCTAACAAGGTGGCATTTCTAGATTGAAGTGTCTAAAGACCTCTAACAAGGCCACTCTTAATAGGGTGATTAAATCCTCTAATAGGGTCACACCTAATAGTGTGTTTTGTAACCTTTAACAAGGTTGGCTCCTAGCAGGGCTCACTTTAGAAGAGTGAAAATACTAAGTAGTTGTAATTGGTGGTTTTTCCCAAATTGGGTTTCCACGTTAAATCTTGGTGTCACTTGTGTTCAAGCTATTTCTTTTATGTGTATGCAACTAAGTTAATTAAGGTTAATCACACTTAATCTATTAAGATCAGCATGTTCAGTATTTTTTGAGTTACAACATATTGATAGTGTTAACCAAGTGCTTGTGTGTTAACCAAATTACACCAGTAAAACAATTTCAACAGAGTTTATGTTTTCTACTAACATTTAAGGGATCTAGGATTTATTTTTGCAGTAACTAGTTCACCTTTCCCCTCTCGGTTAATACTCATATATTTCCAACAATTTCATCTGATGTCACTTATAGTTTTTTTTTTGGGTTCTTTCTTCCTATCCCAACATTGTCTTAGACATTGTTTGAATGATTTGGTTAGTTCTACTAGTTTTTGTTGGAAATATTTAAGATATGATAGGTTACTGAGAGGGGAGGGGTGAATCAGTAACGTCAAAAATTTAAAACAATTCAACACTTTAACCATATATACTATTCACCATTCATTCATCTAATCTACTACATATATGAGAGAAAAACATTTATAACACATGTACACAATGATTTGGTGACTCGAAAACCTTCCAAATAGAAAGTAAAACTGGGGTGGGGATGATACCCACAAAAATTTGTCCACCTTGTTAGAGGATTTACAAACATACACTGAAGTATGCACTCTGTTAGGAGATTTATACAAAAGACTATTAAGTCTACCCTGTTAAAGGATTTACAAAACTAATTCACCTATTAGGATGAAATAATGGATCTACTTAAAAACTTGATTGCTGATTAGATCATTGAAAGATAGATCACCTCTTGTGATTGATGAATCTTTACTACTCCTTATAGACCTTGCTGAATACTCTGTTCTACTGCTAATTCACTCTCATTCAAAGCTTTTCATATCCATTCCTTCACATACATCTCTCTCTTGTAAATGATATATTACATTACATATATACCATTCCAATAATTAAAATTGCAAGGTTGACCAAAACATAACTAAACAAAATATTACTGAGTTGGCCAAACTGTAGAAAACTTGAGTTCTTCAAGCTGACTTGGTGACCTTCTAATACTTGACATCTATTGTATCACTCGACATCGTCATGCACTTGGTAGAAGTAGACGCTTGGTCCATACTAACCACTCAACATAGCTTAGAACTCAGTAACCATTGGAGACTCGGTAGATATAGTGTCACTCAATAAAAATTGGATCCTTCATTTACCTTGATTTCACTCGGTAAACACTATACTTTCGTTGCTTGGTAAACACTGCACTTTCATCACTCGGTAAAAACTATGAAGCTTGGTGAACATTGTAAAATTGGTATACACTATTGGATTACACATTCATTTGGTAGCTTCATGAATGCTCGTTATGAACTGTGAAGCTCAGTTAACACTAGAATGCTTGATGTGAACTATGAAGCTCAGTTAACACTAGAATGCTCGGTGTGAATTGCGAAGCTCAATTAACACTAGAATGCTTGATGTGAACTACGAAGCTCGGTTAACACTAGAATGCTCGGTGTTAACTGCGAAGCTTGGTTAACACTAGAATGCTCGGTGGCTATACTGATGTAGA
The DNA here is from genome assembly GCA_028749045.1 of Cupressus sempervirens. Lineage (NCBI taxonomy): Eukaryota > Viridiplantae > Streptophyta > Pinopsida > Cupressales > Cupressaceae > Cupressus > Cupressus sempervirens. Next base: position 1,037,334,662 of record CM053785.1, read on the forward strand.
TAAGTGTTTTCACTAATGGCAATAATAACTTAATGCCAACAATCTCCCCCTTTGGCATTAGTGACAAAACACTTATAAGCAAAAACATATGTACATAACTTGACTCAATGAATTTTTGTTTTTCAAAATTGATCTTTGTAGAACTGCTGCATATACATTTCTATATATCTTCTTGATGACTTATAATGTATATATAAAGATTCTTATGTATACATGCTAACTCAATTGAGTGCTAACTCCCCCTATCACTCATAGTGATAACTCTCCTCACTTATTATGTTGAATCTCTCCTCGTTTTTGATAGTAATGCCAAAGGACTACATATATATAGTTTATATGATTATACCAAAGTGAGATAGAAATTATTGATGTACCTTGAGGATGGTGGCAAACGTATTATCCCAAGTCTACTACAAGATAATTGGATCAAGTGATCAACCACTAAGAAGTTCTGATCTTGGACCAACGTTTTGCAATGAACAAGATGTTCTTGCATTGTGTCCATGATAGGAAGGATCATGGTTTGGATGTCTATGAGTGTAGACCGGATCCTAGCTTCCTCTCTCAATAGTTCTGCCTTTACATCTTTCAAATATCTGATCTTGGTGTGATGGGAGGTTGTGGAGGAGGAGTCCACCTTCAACTTGGATGCACTTGATTGCATATCAATGTCAATCTTATTTAACTTATCCTTTATTTATTTGGTAAAACCAAAAACATCACAAAGTTTGGCAAAAAGTGATGTTGCATTATTAAAAGAATTTTCAAAATTTCCCAAAAATGTTGACAATTCAACTTGATTGATTACTATCTTTTGAGGAATATGCTCTAGCACCTTATTATCAAATTTCTTTTTAGCTTTCTCAATAAGTTTCTCTTGTCCGAAAGAATCTTCATTAAATTTCTATACAACCTCTTCTAACTGAATCAAAATGTGTTGAGTAGAATCTACTTCAACATTTATAGCATTTGTAATTATATTCTTGGCATTTTCAATTATTCTATATTCCTTATACCTTTGTGATCTTAACTATTTTTGTGTAGCTTTCATCTCTATGAGTTGACTGGCTAACCTCATCTCTTCAATGATAGCATTCTCATAACCAATCTTTGGAATCAGTATCTCTGTGTCTAAGTCAACGTCTTCTGCAATTTTCTTTCCATTGATTAGAAGTTTTAATGGATGCTTTTGTTTGACTTCTGTGATGACTTATTTAACCATAGGAATAGACACAATAGTGGAGATAGAAAGGCTAGCAGCGAAAACTGGGATAGGACTTGAGGATTGAATGCCAATAGATGTACTAACTAGATCAAAAATTGAAACACTTCCCAAAAATGGAATCACACTCGGTAGAATACCCATAGTAGTATCTGAACTGATTGGAGTCGAAGTGGATACAGATGATGCTGACGGAAACAAAATTGTAGAACTTACTAGAATTGATGGAGACAAAATTGTAGAACTTATTGTTACACTTACTGATGATGAAAGAGTTAAGGAGGCTAACTCGGTGGCTGAAGAAGTGACATTCAGCTCGGTAGATGAAGTGTTTGGTACATTTGTTTCAGATACCTAGAGCTAGGAGGAGGTTGGTGAAGATTGGCCATTTGATGTGACTATTGTTCTCACAATCTCACTTGCAGAAGCTATCTCCAAAGTAGATGTAACTATCTTCGGTGGAGAGTGAGGAAGGGATGCAATAACATCTACTACAATTTTTACTGGATCTTCTTCCTCTATTTTTCCCTCACGTGCTTCTTCCTCCTTGTCTTCTTCCTCTTTTTCTTCTATTAGTGTATGTAGCTCTCCTGGAGTAATTGTGATGGATGGAGTGCTATCAAAATCATTATTGTCACTGTTGTAATCATCCTTGATTTCAACAGGATCAATACTGGGCTTTTGCAGATGATAGATGTTTTTCCACATGTTTGTTGCATCACTTACAACATGCTCAATGTCCTTAGTTAAAATCAAACATGTGTGAAATCTAATCATCATTTTACCTTCATGGTTCTTCATTGCTACCTTTATGTCTGGTTTAGTAAGACTCGGTAGAAGATTCTTTAAGGATTGCTCATATATATCTTTGGTTGTTTGGGTGGCTGACTCCCACCTAGGTTGCAATCTCTCCAAAAGTTCTTTGGAGATTTGAGGGGCAAGCTGGTCTGGGGAGTATTTCCATTTTCCCATCTTATTGAGTACCAGTTTGTCAATTTGCATTTTCTCTGCATCTGTCCTTGTTTCAAATTTCAATGCCTTGAAATTTGTGATGCTAGATCCTTCTTCTAATTGTTTCAATCTTTCTTGGAAGGTCAGTTGGGGCTTGCTGAACACTACTTCACCTTTGTTCTTACCTTTTTCTCGCCTAGTGAAAATAGTTGTGGAGGCTTTGGGTGGCTTGGTAATGATTACCTTGCCTTTATTTCTAACTGGCTCTACCTCCTTCTCTGTTTCTTCCTCTCTATCTTTTAGTTCCTACTCCTCTTCTTCATCTTCACCTTTTCCTTCGGTAAGCATAAGAGGGCTAATTTCAGTTTTCAACTTGGCTATCTTCCTCTTTCCTTTGCTTATGGCCTGGGGTAGCTTGATTTCAAGCTCAATTCTGGCCTTTGCCTCATCATATGTTCTAAAAATTGGTTTCTTTGGGTCTATTGGCTCATTCACTAGTGCTTCAATGATATCCCTGGCTTCGTTAATATTAACCTCATAAGGAAGAGGTTTCACCCATGCAACTTGGGGCCTGACTGCCTGAATGTATACTTTATCACAATCAATCATAAAGCATACTTCATCTTTGTAATCTTCAACCAATTTTGGTGGAATTCGGAACCTATTATTCATTCTTTCCTTGAAATCTTCAAAATAATTGTCCATGATGCTATCAAAATTTTCACCCATTTCTGCTATAAACTCATTTATCTAATAAAGAATGGGAATATCTTTTCTCCACACTACAGTTCCTTTTGATGGAAAGAATTTTTGAACATAGAAAAATGAACAAGTCAATAAGGAACCAAATTTGTAGGGATTATTCTTTGAATTCCTTATGCTATCCATGTTCTTGTTCAATTGTTTCAACAATAATTCGGACAGGTCAAATTCAAGATTTTTCTTCACAATTTTGAATGCAAAATCAATAGCCTCACAAGGCACACTGTTCAGACGACTGGAGCTATAAATTTTGTGGGCAATGACATGAATGCCAAACCTTAATTCAATGTCAGAAATAGTGCTAACCTTTAAACCTCTCCCGTCCCATTCAGCTAGGGTTAGTTTCTGTAACTCCTCCCGACCTAGGGTTTTGGTAGTTTTTGCTCTACTTAGCATGGGAAGACCAGTAATCTTATTAACCATCTTCTTGATGATTAACACTGGTTTTTCTACCAATAGTTGCCCATTGTGAACACGACTGAGTATGTACCTAATCCACTTAGTTTGAAAACTTCTTGGGATATGCAAGATGTGGGTTAACCCTTTGGTCTCCAGATGCTTATGCTCAGGTTTCAAAGAACCATCAACACTCATTTCTCCTAGGACATTATTCATCTCTAGGTTTCCAATCTCTTGAACAGAACATTTGAAATGAATACGAATGTCGTTTATGAGAAGTACCTTTGGTGGAGTTTGTGATTGAGCTCCATTGGGGTCGAGTGATTCTGTAATTACGGGAACTAGTTTGAAATTTGGTATCTTCCACTCCACACCTTTAACTAGCATTTCTGAACCTCGTTTTGCCTTGGTGCTGCTACTACTCCTAGATGCCATTGCTACTCAGTAGGTGTAAGAAGATTATAAACAAATTCTCCACTTAAAAATCGCTTGAAATCGCTTTGGAATTTGCTTTGGAATCGCTGAAAATTTATTAGCTCTGTAATTGTGGTGAAAAATGAAATCAAATTTTCTCCTTTTTTACAAAAATTTTGCCATAAATGTTTGGTATGAAGGTAGTTGAGATGACATAGTGCTTGACAAGCTGTCATTCACTTGCTTGGTAGAAGCTTGCAACTTGGTGATTGAATACAACTTTTGTTGCTCCCGACCTAGCTCGGCAAGGTCTTCAACCTACTTTCTTCAGTAGATGCAACTCGAAAAAAGATACGCTTTCTTTGATCCTTGTGTATCTGGAATACTGATTTGATCATTTTGCTTTCTTTTTATTTTGGAACTACTTGAGATATCACTAGAAGATGCAGTTCTGTATTCTCCTTGATGAATCTAATTGGGAATGGTGGAGTCACCCACTTCTTGAGTGACATTGCCATCATTTGAACTATCTTGCTTGGTAGATTTTGGAATCCACTATTGCCTCATCTGCTTTTGAATGTTTTCAGCTTTAGTTTTCTTTTCATCTTTGACTCTTCCTATGTTCATGTAGTTTTTAGCTATATGACCGAGTTTTGTGCATGTATAGCACCTTATAGTAGTGCCCTTATTCCTTAGGTGATGTCTTGCATAGTTTATACCAATATGTCCATATTCTCCACAATAATGACATATGAACTAGGTAGATCATAGTCTCCTCCAAATATTGCTTTAATGAGTTGTTCAACTGGATTGAATAATTTGGATCTGCATTGGAATGCCTTTGACCATGCTTCTTACATTTGTGACAATTGCCTTCAAATTTTGGTTTCTCCTTGCATCCATAAGCTTTATGACCATGCAAACTGCAATTGTAGCATTTACCATTGAATTTAGCTTTTCCATTACTCCAACATTTGTTTGATGTATGACCTAACTTACCACAGTGATTGCAAGTAGGTCTTTGATTCCTTTGGGCACCTTGTTTGGAGGTTTTACCTTCTTCCTTATAACCAAGTCCAACTTTACCTTTTTGTTTATGAAAATTTTGCTTACTTTGTTGATTTAATTGAGTCATGTCTGCTTGAGATTTCATCATTCTCTCATTGATTTTTTTTATAGCATTTAGGTCATTTTCAAAACTTTCATTGATTTGTCTTTCAGATATTAAGTCACTTTGTAAGCTTTCATTTATTTGTCTTTTAGTGATTAAATCATTCCTCGAGCTTTCATTCTCAAATCTTAGATTCATAACTTCTTCATTTGCATTAGATAGTTGATCTACAAGATCTTCATGTTGAAGGGATTGATTATTTCTTGCCTCTAAGTCTTCATTTGCCTTGTTTCTCTATTCTAAAACTTCACATAGCTTGATTGATTACATTTCTTGTTCTCTTTTAAGCTTTCTTACCTATTGCTGCAGAGAGCCATTTTTTGCTAGGAGTTCCTTGATGGCCTCATTTGCTTCATTTGAGCTACTTGATGGTAAAAGGTCTTCAATCTTCTCTTCAACATACTAATGGTCATTCATTTGTCTTGCAAGTTCCTTCCTTCTCTTCAGAGATTGAGAAAGGTGCTCCTTAGCTTCTTTGAGTTGAGCCATAGCCATTTCCAGATCTAGCTTTTCATGTTCAATAGATTTGTCAAGTCTGAATATCTCCATTGTCCTTGATCTTTGTTCAAGCTGTCAAGCTTTGTCCTAAGAACCAAACTGCTTTGATACCAATTGTTGGAAATATTCAAGATATGATAGGTTCCTGAGAGGGGAGGGGTGAATCAGTAACATCAAAACTTTAAAAAAATTCAGCACTTTAACCATATATACTATTCACCATTCAATCATCTAATCTACTGCATATATGAGAGAACAAACATTTATAACACATGTACACCATGATTTGGTGACCTAGAAACCTTCCAAATAGAAAGTAAAACTGGGGTGGGGATGATACCACAAAACTTCATTATTACAGTATGAAGTTGGCCTATTAAGGCTTATATTGACCACTTCTGGTGATGATGAATGTATGCTTTGATACCACTGACGAAGGGCCACACCACCCTTGCCAAATCACAACCAAGAATGCAACAATATGAAGACAAAGATAGATAAAATGCTTCTCAAGAAATTTTATTAAACTTGAAAATCCTTAGCAATTAGAATAATATTTCTACAAGATCTCTCAAGATCCAATCCAAACCCAAGCTAGTCCAGATCCACACTCTTGTAAAAACCTCCAAGATCTCAACTTGTGCTCGCAAGCCACCAAGCAACCTCCTTGTTTCTAAACCACAACTACTAGCTCTTCTTCAACTTTATCCAAGATCCAAGTGTAAACTGCCTCACATTCAACACTATGTCTACACACTCACAACTCCATCACAATCCTACTCTATGCTACCTCACATTTGGCGCTCTATCCACAAACTCGGGAAAACTCACTCTTCACATCCTCCTTTTTCACACCTTGAAGCCTTCACACCTTCCAACTTTCACACCTAGAATCTTTTCCTTCCAAAACTTCTACTTCTCGAACTTCTTCTTCTCGAGCTTCACCTTCCACAACTTCTACTTCCCAAGCTTTCCTTCTTGAGCTTCTGCTTCTCGAGCTTTCACCTTCTTCTCAAGCTTGATTAGAAATGCTCATATGCCTTGCTTAAATAGGCACTTACTACCCAATGCATGATTTATCCACAACCTTCTAGAATTCCTCCTACACAATATCCACAACCTTCTAAAATTACAACTAAGCACCACCATGTGGCCCAATTAAAAAAAAATTACATTTCCTTTATGGATCACAACAAATATTAAATGCAAGATTTAAGAAACCTTCCACAAGCTTCTAAGATGCCACCTACACACCTCGATTAATGGAATGACAACTATTTTCTTATTTTTCTATTATGCCACCTATGGACCTCAAAAATAGAAATCCTCTTTTCCTTTCTTTTCTCCTTTTTTGCTTTTTTAATTTTTTTATTATTTCTCCTCTAATTTTCGTCCCTTTCTCTCTTCTCCACAATTTTTAAAAAAAATTTTTTTCTAAATTTTTAAAATAAATTTTCTCGTTCAAGATGCTCCTGCATCAGGTGATCTGCCCTGTTAGGAGCACAAAGGACTACTATGTCCACCTTGTTAGAGGATTTACAAACATACACTAAAGTATGCACTCTATTAGGAGATTTATATAAAAGACTATTAAGTCTACCCTATTAAAGGATTTACAAAACTGATTCATCTGTTTGGATGAAACAATGGATCTACTTAGAAACTTGATTGTTGATTAGATTGTTGAAAGATAGATCACCTCTTGTGACTGACGAATCTTTACTGCTCCTTGTAGACCTTGCTGAATACTCTGCTTTGCTATTGATTCGCTCTCATTCAAAGCTTTTCATATCCATTCCTTTACATACATCTCTCTCCTTTAAATGATATATTACATTACATATATACCATTCCAATAATTACAATTGCAAGGTCGGCCAAAACATAAGTGAACAAAATATTACTGAGTCGGCCAAACAGTAGAAAACTTAGGTTCTTCAAGCTAACTTGGTGACCTTCTGATACTTGGCATCCACTGTATTACTCGGCATCGTCATGCACTCAGTAGAAGTAGATGCTTGGTTCATACTAACCACACAACATAGCTTGGAACTCAGTAACCATTGGAGACTCGGTAGATATAGTGTCACTCGGAAAAAATTGGATCCTTCGTTTACCTTGATTTCACTCAATAACTATTGGAGACTCGGTAGATATAGTGTCACTCGATAAAAATTAGATCCTTCGTTTACCTTGATTTCACTCGGTAAACACTATACTTTCGTTACTTGGTAAACACTGCACTTCCATCACTCGGTAAACACTATGAAGCTCGGTGAACACTGTAAACTCGGTAGACACTACTGGATTGCATATTCACTTGGTAGCTTCATGAATGCTCGGTATGAACTACGAAGCTCGGTTAATAGTAGAATGCTCGGTGTGAACTGCAAAGCTCGGTTAACACTAGAATGCTTAGTGTGAACTGCGAAGCTCAGTTAACACTAGAATTCTCAGTGTTAACTGCAAAGCTCGATTAACACTAGAATGCTCGGTGACCATACTGATGTAGATAAGTGTTGTCACTAATGCCAATAATAACTTAATGCCAACAGTTTTTCCTAGTGAAAATGTTTCTTCTTGGACTATTGTTCACTTCTCATCATTCATAAAAATTAGATTGCTTTGTTGAACCCATTGTTGGGTCCCAACTTTGGTCTTCAATAAGATTTTGATTCGTGTTCTATTCATAGACATAATATCAACTTTGCATTCTAATCTAGTCTAGTGGTAGAGAATTTAGGTTCTTTGAAAAAAGGCCACATAAACAAACTTCACATGAAATAGTGTGACAAAATCCTAAAGATAGATAAATGTTATACAAACAAGACAAACCATATTTGAACAAATAAAAGCTAAACCAAACTTAAAAATTATATTTATCATTTTATCTAGCTCAAATATTTCTACATTAAATTTTAATAATTTTATCTTCTAATTTAAAATTATTTTAATAACTAATTAGCTATATTTATTTAATTAAAAAATTAACTTTTACCCATTTTAACTAAATCTAAAGAAATTCAACTATAGGTAAGAGAAACATGGTGGTGTAATTTTTCAATGTCAGTCCACCAGCTAATTGTCTTGTATTTAAAGTACAATTTAGAGAATACCAAAATCAATTGAGCACAGGCTATCTTCCACAAAATGTATGTTTGGTCAAAATTGAAAAAATCGGAAACACTGTGGATTTTGTTGAAAGTTGAACATTTGTTCTTCATGATCGATAAAAGCCAAAAAAATAAAAAATAAAAAATAAAAAACAAAAATACAAAAATGAAAAAAACTCACTTTGTACTTGACGACCTGAAGAAAAAAAAAAATGCCTTTAAGTACATTCCGTCTAGAGCGCACCTTGAAAAAACAGATTTAATAATACATTCTATGATGGTCGTTCACTTTAATTTTAAAAAATAGATTGTATTCTACTGTTTATAATTGAGGTGTAATGAGCGTAGGCAGCCTTCAAAGACTTGACATTTTGTGGTCTTCGTTGAGACAAGCCTTGATGAAGTCTTACACGTTCTTCAACCAATCGAAATTATCCACGTCAGATTTCCTCATCGTACCTTTTGTTTCTAGTTGCCTCTTTATTGCAAATGAGTTGTAGAGGAAAGAGAGTGACCTTGAATGTGGAGATTACGATGAGGAAGCATGTTTTGTAACTACCAATTTTATTGTCTTATTCTATAGTTCGATGATGAAGACAATTTTTTGAATTATGGAAACATAATCAATGTCTTAATATATTAATATTTTTTAAAAAAATAAATGACAAAATTGAGGGTGAGATGGTTTAATATATAGATGAAAAATAGAAATTGATGGTTTATTCAGATTGTTAAAAAATATAAATGGGATTTTTATTTTTTTATAAACGATGTTTCTATTGTTAAATAAAAAGTTTAATTTGTGTATTTTATCATTTTGGAGTAAAGAAAATATCAATGTCTTAGGTCTAGTTCAAAATGATCTTATTCAAACAATTACAAACTTGCTTGATCTTTGTTTGTGTGTAGTTTAATAATCTTTATTGATGTGGTGGTACATTGACATCCTCCTTTAATTTGGTGGTTGTTTCTATATGTCTTGACCTAAATATATAATCTATTATCTTAAACAATGGGGTGGCCTATTGATCTTCATGGATTCGCCTTAGTTAGTTCCCTAGGCCAATCTACTAATTGTATTGGAAAAACATTAAACTGTCAAAAATGTTATGCCAAAAAAAATAGACATATGTCCAAGGTAGCTGTTAAGGTCATTAACTATGCACAACAAAAATGAGCAACCACCAACAAAGAGAGTCCCATGAACTTAACTCAAAACACATGACATGTTCTTGCATATCAATAGTGGCATTCTATATTGACTTTGGATTCTTACCTTTGTTGAACATTATAGAGGAAGAGATAGTTATGGTTGTGGCTGTGGTTGTGGTTGTCGTCATTTAAGAAATATCAGAAACACTTCTTTTTAGCACAAATGAGTTATGTTCTAATGTTTGAATTTTTTATATTAAGTTTTTTTTTTAATATCCCTTGTATTATAATTATAATAGAATTCTCAAAAACAAGTTAATATCTTAGACATGAATGTTTGAAGAAAAAAAAAAAGCTTATGGTTCTCCATTTGATTATTATGTATATATTTGAGTGTTTTGGTTGAGATTAAAGAAATTAATTAGAAAAATTTGGTTCAGGCTAACATTGCACAATGATTTAGAATCACTAAAATATCAAAAGTATGAACCAAAGTAAATCATCAATACACCATTACATTCTCCATTGCAATCACAACACTTAACTAAATTAAATTTGATCTAAATGAGGGAATTTAAGAGAACAAACAAGCACCAAGATACATCAAGATGAAAACTCTATTATTTTAGTAGCTCATAGCAACAATCTCATAATATTATCCCTTTACAAATGACAAGTGAGGCCTTTATATAGTTCCTTGATTACAATAGGTGGCTTAGATGATCACAATAACCGATGGCCTAGATCGTGCCACACCAACCCTAAATAGGTTTAAGCCAAAGAAGAGGAATATCGATTAATGCAATAAGAAATCCACTACTATAGTGGAAAATAAATGCCCATGATGCATGCTCATTTAGAAAGGGATTGGGGTGTGATTGATCACTAAGAACACCCATTATATGTCGAATGCATCTATCCTTCATTTCGTCACTTGAAGACACGGAATCGATCTAATAGCATCTCTAACTCTTTTGTACTAATACTTGGTGTTGATATTTGCTTGAATTCCATAACTATAATCACTTTTTGTACTTTACCCAAACTTTCATCCCAATCTAGTTGCAAGTCTTGAGTGGTGTGCATGGTATTTGAGAAGATGGAGAAGTTCTCAAAATCATCTCTTTCAAAAACATTCAATCAAAAGGATTCCTTTAACTTGATTTTCAAATTAATAGTTGTGATTTTATCTTCCACAAATCTTTGTGATAACAAGGATGCAACTGCGTTGGACACCCCTCACCTAATGTTGTCAACCACCTTTTTCCATCAAGAGGAATTTTTGGTGAAGCTCTCAAAATTTTCTTTAGCTATGATCAATGCACTATACCATCAAAGGAAATCATAGATACCCCCCTTGGTGATAACTTGACCATTGATCAATGCTTCCTATGGGGTCTCCATCAAATTCTAAATATCACAAATCATTTCATCATTGTAAATATGTTCGTGCTCCCATGATTCCTACATACCCTAGATCCTAGAGAGGATAGCTCTAATTCTTGAGTATGTATTTTCACCAATTCATCTACGTGCTTGAATGCTTCTTCCTCAATTCCTTCAACCAAAACCTTTACACCTTGAACAATCTTCTTGATCCTATAAATATCATCAACTGCTTCAGTTGAAACAACTATTGGAGGGACAAATGGTTGACTTTACTCTCTTACTGGATGAGGAAAGTTGATTATATAATGAGACAAGACTTTGATTTCTACTTTCTATTTTTGCTATCCATCTTCTAGCTTCTTTAATCTTTATTTCAATGTCTATGCAAAGTCGTCAAATTCTTCTAATATTTTTTCTCGGGAGGCATGACCAAAATTTATTTTAGAGACATCCTATTCATTTGGAGAATCTAATATTTACCCTTGTAGACTGTAGGAGTTAAGATCTATAAAATTATGGACCCTAATTCTCCTTTGACAATCTTAGTGAATCTTTTTGCTTTTACTTTATCTTGTGATCATTTTGCTTGGTCCAAAATTTCCTCTAATTCAATTGCCAAATCAACCTCCTCTTGTTGACTCTTTTCAATTTGTTTATATATAATCCAAGGTTCTATCTCTATTAAGAGATATAATCCAACCATCATAAACTACTTCCAAAGAACTATGTCTATATATTGCTCTTTATAAATCAAGCATATCTTTGGGTATGGCCACAATAATGGTTCCCACTTTTTATCACAAAGAAATCAGATGAAAAGTGGTAAAATTGTCTTTTAAGGGCTTTAGATGAAGCCTATATAGCTATGATTTGAATGAAGCCACCTCTAGGGCTTCATTCAAAGTCATGGCCCTAGGGGCTTTATTCAAATCCCTAGGCTTCATTCAAAGCCCCTTGTGCCAACAACCACAAGGGCTTTGAATGAAGCCTTAAGGCTTTGAGTGAAGACCCTAGGGCCAATAGGTGGCTAAAAAGTGGGCCAAGGGGATTCATTCGAACCCCCATGGGGCCAATAGGTGGCCAAAAAGTGGGCTGAGGGAGTTCAATCAAACCCCCCCGGGGCCACCAAGTGGTCGAAAAGCCAATCAGGAGGCTTTGTTTGAACCCCCCTGGAGCCACCCAAATAACCCCTTGGGGGCTTGATCAAAAGAAGTCACTTCATTAGAAGCCTCTCCAAGGGCTTAATTCAAAGCCCCCTTAATTCGAATATCCCAAAATTATAAATTTTAAAAACTTACTCAAATTTCTATCAATTTTTTCCATTTTGAGGGCTTAAACAAGGGCTAAATAGGTCCATATTGTAAAACTAAATACAAAAAATTGTTGTACTCAGAATATTCTTTCTAGTGAGTATATTTTTAGCATATATTGTGTTTATCATGATGTTTAATTTTTAGTTTTATTAAATATAGGTTGTCTGGCCATTTTACAAATCTAGATTTGAAGCTTCAGGAAAAATAGATAATGAGAAAAAAAAAAAAAAAAAAATGTCCATCAAAGGTATGTGTATTACCTTTTTAGAAAATCAAGAAAAAAAATATTTTGATAAATACAACCAAATTATATTGATAAAAAACAAGCTATGTATAAGTTAGTGTTAACGTCACTTTGCCACTAAATAAAATCTATATTTTTATTGAAATTGGATGAAACCAACTAAACTTACAAGATATTGATGTTATTATTCTATCCTTGAAAGAATTTTTCCATTATCAATTTTTTTTAAAAAGTTATGTCAATCAAAGAACTCGTCACTCTTTGAAAATGTTGATTTTCATATAAACCACTACTCAAAGGAGATGAAAAATTGCACTTCAACTATTTAAAAAATAAAAATTAAAATACTTTTAGGAACTAGATAGGAAATTCTAAATATCACTACTTAACATCATCATCAAATTCTTTACGGTTTTGTAGCAATATGCATTTGAAAATCAAGTTTTTGTTAAAAATATTTACTTTAGTGTCAAACTTGGCCAAAAAGTGGGAACTGTTACCATGACCTTGCCCCTTCAATATATATGTCTTCATCTTACTACACGCACACTTAACCTCATCATTGGGACACCATGTAGAACACATCCTTAATCATGCTTGACCTAACCATCAATTCTCTATTTGTACGACCTCAATCTTTGTCTTCTACTATGCTAGTGTTTACAGAAACCATACTAGGTTGTCATCAATGACAAACATAGTCATAAATGCCACATGTTAGTCATGTTACCAATCTCCTCATGTTCTAGCAATTCTTAGGATACTCCCACAAAGGAATACCTTCAATATTCATGCTAACAAACCTCTCTATTCTGATTCACTCCCCCCCTATAATGAGTCCTGCTCAAATTTGATCACCTATTGCTTTATTTGTTACTTTTAAATAGTTCTACAATTACTATGCAAGCAAAAACTAAGAGAATATGAAACATCTATAGCCAATAAATCTTTACAAGATCTGAATATAAAACTAATATTTGTAACAATCTACTAATTTTCCTCATCCAATACAATGTCAATTTCAAACCCAAGACTCTGGTAATATATGTATGAATGAATGCTTTAAACTATCAAGACCTCCACCTACAGTAGTAGCATATAGCATACATGAATAAATAAGGGAAACTTGGTTATGTTGCAACCTCCTTAAAGTATTTGATTCTTCAAAATGAGGTTGCCAAACAGCTCCAAATGATGTGCCCTAAATGATACCCTAATTACAAGTAATAGCATGTTCCTACAACAGGTGCCTTTAGCAAACCCCTAGCTTATTTTCTCTCTTCATGTCTGGCCCTTGGCCACAAATTCAGCACAAGGAAGTGACTAAAATATCACCTCCAATCTGCAATAATTTAGGTGATGTTTCACACCCTCAAAATTTCTATCATTGGGAGTTTTTGTTCCCAAAGACAAATTGATTATTTGCAAGCTCTTGGCTCCAAAATTACATAGGCAAATGTCAATAAAAAATCCAGATGCCTTCCCATGAGGCTCTCCTCTCTATTTATATTATTCCTACCCCCCACCCACCTTCCTAGAAGAATCATAAGTGTTATCTTATGGCACTATTCTGGAAGCTTCCACCTTTCCAACAATAGATGAGCTATGCTTCTCAATGATTACCTAATATTAAATTAATTAAATATAAAGTCATCTCTTTTTATTTTTTAAATTATTTAATGACTTTATAAGAAATCAATTTAATTATTTCCACTTAGCCTTCGAAGGACGAAATACTAAGAAATCTATTGAGAGGCTAAAGAGATGGGGACATTATAGTCCGCCCCTTTGGAAATTTCTTGTCCCCAAGCAATCTCAACCCTGGATGTTGTAGAATCTCTTCAATCTCCCATTTAGCATCCTCAATAGGTAGGTTCTTCCATTGAATCAAATATTCTCTAATGACATTGCTTCTCAATCTCTTCTCTCTAAAATCTAGTATAGCCTCTAGTATCAAAATCAACTTACCCTCATCATCTAAGGGTGGTAGAACTACAGAAGTAGCCACGTGATGTCCCAATTCCTTCTTGAGGCATGATACATGGAAAATATTGTGCAGTTTGCTATCTGCTGGCAACTCTAGCTCATAAGCCACTTCACCCACACGCCTAATGACCCGGAAGGGTCCATAGTATCGTGACTTGAGCTTCTCTGCACCACTCTTCTTGAGAGAAGACTATTTGTAGGGTTGCAGCATCAAATATACCATGTCTCCAAACTCAAAAGAGCATTCCACTCTCTTCTGATCTACATAATTTTTTTGTTGGTTTTGTGCCTTTTGGATGTTTTCACTAAGAGCCCTCATGATATCCTGATTTTCCTATAACATGTCTCTAGCACTAGGCACTCTACTATCACTTATCAACAAATCAAGAAAGCTAGGAGCCTCATAACCATACAAGGCCATGAATGGTGTCATCTAAATAGAAATATGGTAAGTGGTGTTATAGCAGTACTCACAAAGGTATATCCACTTAACGCATCCTTTTTTCTTCCCAGCAATATAATTTCTGAGGTATCCTTCCACCCATTTGTTGACTATCTCCATTTGTCCATCTGTTTGAGGGTGGTAACTAGTACTCAGAGAAAGCCCAGTCCCACACAATATAAAAAGCTCCTTCCAAAAATTGCTCATAAATCGACTATCTCAGTCACTAATGATGTTTCATGGTAATCCATGCAATCTAAACACCTCATGAAAAAATACTTCAGCAACCTATGTGGCTGAAAATGAAATAGTGATTGGGAAAAAATGTGTAAACTTGGTCAAGAGATCAACCACCACATAAAGACAATCCTTGCCTTGCACTTTTGGCAACCCTGTGATGAAGTACATAGATATACATTCCCACTTCTTTTTTAGAATTGGAAGTGGTTGTAATAAACCAGCAGGATATGCATGGTTTTGTTTGTTCTACTGACAAACAACACATTCTCTGACATATCGTAGAACATTAAATTTTAGACCCTTCCAAGTGAACCTCTCCCGAATCTGTTGATAGGTTTTGAAATACTCGAGATGGCCTGCCAATTGTGAATCATGAAAGGACCTCAATAATATGTTCTTTGCTTTTGATCATGGAGTCAAGAAAATCCTCCCGTTGTAAATGATATGATCATTCACCACCATGTACCTATTATCATGTAGTGACCCATCAATAATACTTGAAGTCCAAGAATCCTTAGCATATTCTACCACAGTCAAATGACTCCAATCCTCTGAAACCTCAGTCATAGAGCTCAAATGTGGTCAGCGAGACAAGGCATCAACAACTATATTCTATGAACCTTTGACAAAAGAAATGTCATAATTATAAGATTGCAACTTTCTTACCCACTTTTGCTGACAGTAATTAAGATCTCGTTTCCCAAGGAAATGTCTCAAGCTATTATGGTATGTTTTAACAATGAATGTACTACCCACTAAGTATTTCCTGAACTTAGCCAATGCATGCATAATGGCCAACATTTCCTTGTCATATATACTGTAGCTCCTCTTAGGGCCCCTCAACTTCCTGCTTTCATATGCAATTGGATGTTTGTCTTGCATAAGGACAACTCCAATTCCCTCACCTATAACATCACATTGCAACTTAAAGGGTTTAGTAAAATTAGGCAATGCAAGCATTGGGCAAGTAGTCATAAGTTGTTTGAACATCTCAAAGCATTTCTGTGCCTCATGAGTCCAAAGAAAAGTCCCTTTCTTAGTCAAATATGTAAGTGGTGCTACATGGTGAGAATATCCATTGAAAAATCTGTGATAGAATCCACATAAACCCAAAAATCCTCTAAGTTGTGTCAGATTCGTCAGAGTAGGCCACTCAATAATTTCCTTGACCTTATCTAGATCCATCTGAACTCCTTCTGTACTAATGATGTGACCCAATTACAATAATTATGTCATGCCCAAGTCACATTTAGATTCCTTTTCATATAGAGATTCCTTACCAAGAATACCCAAAACTATGTCAAGATGTGCAAGATGCTCTTCCCACGTCTGACTATAAACCAAGATATCATTAAAGAAGACTAACACAAATTGCCTCAACTGTGAATGAAATACCCTATTCATAGTAGATTGGAATGTATTAGGGGCATTGGTTAGCCTAAATGGCATAACCACAAACTTAAAATGTCCACAATGGCAACGAAAAGCTATCTTCTCAATATCTTCTTCTCTCACACGAATTTGGTGGTAACTTGATCTCAGATCAATTTTGGAGAAGTACTTGGCACCATGCAATTCATCAATCCTTGGAATAGGGTAGCAGTTCTTGATTGTTCTCTTGTTAAGCATCCTATAATCAATACGCATCCTTAGAGTACCATCCTTCTTTTTAACCAATACTATTGATGAAGCAAAAGTGACTTACTCGGTCTAATATGCCTCATAGGTAGCAACTCGTTGATAGTTTTTTCTATCTCATCTTTAAGCTTCTTAGTGTGCTTGTAAGGAGTGACTATAATAGGCTTAGCACCCTCCTCCAATTTGATGATGTGTTATATCCCTCTATTAGGAGGTCTACCAAGTGGAATCTTGCTAAAGACCCTTTCATGCTTGATTCTCAACTCTTGTATATCAGGATGATAAATAGGTTTTTGTTGTTCTTCCCATGTTGGCTTCAAAACACAACCTACTGCTCACTCAACCATGTCATGATGCAAGAGATGTTCCATTTTCCTGAGGGAAATAGTCTTGCAACTGGTGCCTCTGAGTGTTTTCAAAACATGATTTTTTCTATCCATCTCAAATCTCATTTCCATCTCATGGAGGTTGAGGGTGAATATTCCTATGTCATCTAACCATGTCATTCCCAAAACCATGTCTGTGTCTCCCATGTTCACCACATAAAAATCTACCTTGAACTCATAGTTATTCAAGCGTATGGGCAATTTTGAAATCATTTTGTCACACCTAAGAGTGAAACCATCAGCAACCTTAACTCGAAATCCCTCAAACTTCTTAGTCTGTATACCATGCCTCTCAACAAGCCTAGTATCAATGAAATTGTGTGTCGCACCTATATCAAGAAGGGTAATAATATTTTGACTAGTAAGAAGCCTTTGTATCCTAAAGGACCCTTCTCGCTGAAGACTTGTGAGATGAGCCTCTTCAAGCTTCACTTCTTCCTCTAATTCTTCATCATGTTTTGATTTTTATTATTCTAAATCATTAATTTTAGATTGCTGGTCTAAATTAGAATCTTCATTTAGTGCCCACATTGCATGATTTGACTTCCCCTTAGGTTTCATAGGGTAGTGATGGTTAATATCATATGGTTCCTTACAATAGAAGCATAGTTTCTTCTTCCTCAAATCATTAAGAGTCTCACGATCAAGTGGAAAAGTACACTTATTTTTGACTTTGTCCTCCTTCTTAGGAAACTTCTTGTTGTCATGACTGGAGAATGTTCCCTTTGATGTAAACTTTTTGGTAGGGGCAGAAAAATCCATGCTTCATGCCTTCTTCATTGCTTCCTGTAGTGAGGGAGGATCAAAAGCTTTCAACCAACCCTTCAATGGCTGCATCAATCCTTCCATAAATAAGACCACCAATCTTCTTTCACTAATGTTAGGAACCATGACCGATAACTATTGGAAGTCATTCACATAAGAATCAAGAGAACCATGTTGTTTTAGTTGTGCCAGTTCATAGAAAATCACCTCAGGATCTTTGACATCAAACCTTTCAGTCAACCTATTAGTAAACTCCTCATATGTAGTGATAAGGTTGTGTCCAAGAGTGACTAACCCATGATACCACCACTCATGAGCAGCTCCTTCAAGATGTAGTGTGGAAAATCTTATGGCATCCTCCTCAGGCATTGGTCTCAAAGAAAGATAATTATCAAGCTTTTGAACCCAAGACCTACCTATGCATTTTTTACTTCCATCATAGTAAGGCATGGAAATCTTAACAAGTGTTTGTTGATAGTCATTTCTTGGAGCATAGTGATCATTCCTTCCTCCTCTCCTATTCCTTTGATTCATGAATTGGTCAAATTTCCACATTTCTCTTATATCAGGAGGGAGATTGGTATACTCCAAGTAAGCCTATCTAGCTTCATCTCCAAAAGAAATAGCTGGAGCAGCATGTGGTTGTTCTTCTCTTGGTATAAATGTGGGAAAAAGAGGCCTAGAGGCTGATCCTCTAGTTTCTTCAGCATGATGTATAGACCTTCCCTCATTATTTTCACTATGGTCAGCTATGTTTTGATTTTGAGCTGCTGTGTTCTGATTTTGAGTAGCTTGTTGATCCATTTTTGCTAATAAGCATGACAACATATCAAGCATGGTATCAAATTTATTTTCAGCTCTTGCATCCCTATTGTCTTCTTCTGCCATATTTTGAATTATTTTTCTAGTATCCCTTTCTATAAATGCTTTTGAGGATATATCCCCTTCAACCTGTGGATTCTGATATTGTTGTTTTTGTTGTTCCCTATTATAACATCTAATTTCTCTCTCACTCATCTGTTGTTTGACTGTTCATAGGATGGTAGGATGAAAGCTCTAATACCACTATAATGAGCCTTGCTCAAATATGATCACCTATTGCTTTATTTGTTACTTTTAAACAGTTCTATAATTACTATGTAAGCAACAACTAAGAGAATATGAAACATCTATAGCCAATAAATATTTACAAGATTTGAATATAAAACTAATATTTGTAACAATCTACTAATTTTCCTCATCCAATACAATGCCAATTTCAAACCCAAGATTTTGGTAATATATGTATGAATGAATGCTTTAAACTGTCAAGACCTCCACCTATAGTAGTACCATATAACATACATGAATAAATAAAGGAAACTCAGTTATGTTGCAGCCTCCTTAAAGTTTTTGATTCTTCAAAATGAGGTTGCTGAATAGCTCCAAATAATGTGCCCTAAATGATACCCTAATGACAAGTAATAGCATGTTCCTACAATAGGTGCCTGTAGCAAAACCCCCAGCTTATTTTTCCTCTTCATGCCTAGCCCTTGGCCACAAATTCAGCACAACGAAGTGACTAAAATATCACCTCCAATCTGCAATAATTCAAGTGATGTTTCACACTCTCAAAATTGCTATCATTGGGAGTTTTCGTTCCCAAAGAAAAATTGATTATCTGCAAGCTCTTGGCTCGACAAATACATAGGCAAATGTCAATAACAAATCCAAATGTCTTCCCATGAGGCTCTCCCCTCTATTTATATTATTCTTGCCTTCCCCCACCCCCCCTTCTAGAAGAATCATAAGTGGTATCTTATTGCACTATTCTGAAAGCTTCCTCCTTTCCTACAATAGATGAGTTATGCTTCTCAAAAATTCCCTAATATTAAATTAATTAAATATAAAGTCATCTCTTTTAATTCTTTAAATTATTTAATGACTTTATAAGAAATCAATTTAATTATTTCCACTTAGCCTTTGAAGGATGAAAGGCTAAGAAATCTATTGAGAGGCTAAAGAGATGGGGACATTACACCCCCCCTGAAATAACCATTACTTCTACCATAATTCATATGTAGAAAACATATGATTTAACCATGTTAATATTATGAGCTAGGAAAACATTGTATAGTTCCATTATTTAGAAACTCTAGAAGAGAGAGTGAATATGCATCTTAGTAAGGAGAAGTTGATGAGAATTAGTCAATGTAAATATGTCATGGTTTTCTTTTTCCTGAACTAACCACTATACTTTTAATATGTTATTCTTTAGCCATTTTTTATTTTTTATTTAATTTACCTTATTTTTTGTGTAACAAATCATTGATTGATCTACAAATCCTCACTATTTGTAGTGAGTGCAAATGAGTGTTTTTAATTAGAGATGAGTGCTTGTTTCAACTATTATTAATTAGTAAATAGGGAATGCTTTTAAACAAGCAAAAAAGATTGTAGGTAAAAAATGAATTCTTGATTGAGATGGGGTGGTCAATGAATACAATGGGATCTATGCTTCCTACTTGGATCACAATCTTTTCCTCCCCAATCCCCACCACAAGAGCATAATTACTAAAACTTGTTTACTTTCACTTGATGAGCCCACATGGTTATTTATAGAGAATTATAGATGAGATAATATGTTGCTGAATACAATTTTATTTTTTTATAGGAGATAGAATAGATAACATGACATCTATATTATAACCATATTAATTTAAAATTAGATAATTTATCTAAATATATATTTATCTAAATATTTTTTTTTAAATAAAGTCAAAATTAAATAAAAAGAATATAGATGTACACAAATAATTCTTCTTTTATCTAGGGGACTTTGACTATGCTAGGATTTTTTCTATAAATTTCAATTTTTGGTTAGGCACATTGGTTAATTTGGTGCCTTCCTCTCCCAAGGGATTGTTTCTTTCAATAGCTTGTGTACCTATTTTTGTTCATGAAGCCCTCTCATGGTTCTTTCAATTTTTCCCTTAATTTTTAATCTCATCTCATATCATCTCATCTATGATTCTTGATTCTTTATCCCCACAATGTCCAATTTTGGTGTTTGTACCATATGATTATGTCCTAGGAATAGATGATAGGGATCCTTAAAAGGCCAACAAGATCTTGTAATTACTTAATTAACATCAAGTCCTTGGGAAGTATCCTCATGTTTGCTTCCCCACTCTCTATCGCAAGGGTATAATTACTAGATCTTGTATACTTGCATTCAATGAGTCTCAATGGTTATTTGTAAAAGATTTTTGATGAGATAATATGTTGATGAATATAGATATGTTTGCATATAGAAGATATAATAGATAACATGAGATCAATTCAAAATGAAATTTGTTTAAAATCAGATAATTTAACTAAATATATCTTTATCAAAACATTATTTTGAAATAAAATCAAAAGTAAATGAAAATAATATAAATATACAAATAATTCTTCTCTTATTTAATAGACTTTTACCTTATCAGTATTTTTTTCTATAAATTTGGATTTTGGGTTAGGATATTTAGTGAATATGTTGTCTTCCTCTTCTACTAGATTGCTTGTTTCAATAGCTTGTGCACTTGTTTGTGTTCATACGGCCCATCTCATGCCCCATTCTAGTGGTCCCTTATTTTTTCATCTCATCTCATCTATTGTTCTTGATTCTCTACCTGAGTGTGATGTCCCCAATATTATTAAATAATTTTTTTTGTTTATGTCACCAAGAATCAATGTTTTTATCACTCAGGCCCACTATTATATTTCTGTAACTTGTTCACCAGTCAATATTTTTGTAATCCTTTGTAAAGCTTCCCCGAAGCCCTTTATAAGACCATATTTTAGGTTGTTTCAAGTATTTGATTTAGATTTTTCTTTGTAATTGCAAATTCCTGTTGGAGTTCTGGATTTATTCACCATTTTAGAAGTGAAAGATCTTCGATAATTAGGTTTTCAGTTTCAATGAGATTCAACCCTCACCCTATTCCATCACCTACAATACTTTTCTTGGATCTAGTAAATCGAAGCACCATCTTTGTAGGTGATTATTATTTGGAGATTATTTGTATTCAATATCTATTCATGCTTGGTATTTATTTTATGTATTTGGTGTTCTAATATTATTTTCATATAAGTTTGAAATCTCTTTCCAATCTTCATCCAAAAAATTCCATTTTGTGCATTATACTCCCTCCCTCCATAGTCCTCCCCCCATCCATCATATTACTTCCTTCCATACTCCTCCCTCCATCCATTGTACTACCTCCCTTCATACTCCTCCCTCCATTTTTCATAATACCACCCTTCGTACTCCACCCTCCATCCATTGTACTACCTCCCTATGTACTCCTCTCTCCATCCATCCATCGTACTACCTCCCTCCATACTCCTCCCTCCATCCCCCAAACTACCTCCTTCCATAATCCTCCCTCTATCCATTGTACTATCTTTCTCTATACACCTCCCTCCATCCATTATACCACCTCCCTCCATACTCCTCCCCACATCTTTCATACTAGCTCCCTCCTCCCACCATCCAGCACACTACCTTAATCCATAATTTTCCCACCATCCACCATACTACCTCCCTTCATACTACTCCCTCCATCCACCATATAGCAATATTTAAATATGCCAACCTTCCAACAAGGTTGGAACTTTATAGTGGTATCAGAGATGGTGATTTTGCCAGCCTATTTATGATATTGGATTATGCTAAGATCTTCGATTGGTAGGAAGGATGGATGAATCAAGCATTGAGATTATGCAACTTCTAAGGGACCTAACAAGAAGACTAGAATAACTAAGTGAAACTTTGTTATAAATGGAAAGCAACAACTTGGTGAAACCTTAGGAAAGGGGCAAGAGAAAATTGGCCAAACCCTTCAACTTTTGGTAGAAGTCCCTAAAGCACAAATGGAGGACACAATGGGAACGGTGATATTTTTTCAATGAGAGGCTTCACATAGAGTGCTCGCACACACAACTAATTTTGTTCACATTTCCATAATGTCTAGAACAAGGTAGGAAACAAGATCCTACATTCCTTGAGATGCAAGATCAATTCTGACAAAGCTGGCTTGATGTTGGATTTGGAGAGAAATTATCCTTCAAGGATTATGTGGATTTATGGATGAGGTATTCTAAGAGGAAAGGCCATTATAGTGATGAAATTAAATGAAATATTGGAAAGATAAACCTATCATTCTTTGATGGATTTAGGCATACATCAACATGAGCATGAGTTCAGAAAGTTGATACATACTTCTAGCTCAACCCCATGCTTGAAGAAGAGGCAATTAAGTTTGTGGCACTTCACTTGGAGGGAATCACTCATAACTGGTGGTACCATGGGATGGTAACCCTTGGTAATTATTGATTCTTTTTATATGCCAACTTTACAAAGAGTCTTCTTGACCTCTTTGATTGAAAGGATCCAGATCTCAACTTCAAAGAGTCACCACAACTAAAGAAAAATAGATCAGTGGAGAGCTATATCATAGAATCTTAGAGACTATCAGTACTAGTGACAAATATTTTAGAGAGAAGGCTTGTTGACTTATTCATAGATGGGTTGATTAAGCCATTTAAGGTTTGGGTGAAGGGTTTTAACCCCAACACACTCATGTAACAAATTGAGAAGGCACAAGACATGGAAACATCCACTTCTTCTTCCAAAAGTTACTCACATCTTAAGAAACCCCTTGCTTTGAAGGAGAAAGAAAAAAAGCTCCTTCTAAAGAAAAAATCAATGGATGAAATCATAGGACAAGATTTGATTAGAAGGAATATTTTTTTAATTGTAAGGTGTCATGGGAACTAGGACACCAATGCTTAGGCAAGGGGAAGTTCCATTTCATTGAGGTAGTTTTAGATAATGATGAGTACGAGGACCTAGAAACTAGAGATTATGATAAAAAATATTCCAAAGAGGTTAACATAAATTGTGTAGAGAGCATTTCCATGCTAGTACATTGAGGAAGCACCATTTCTTTTTTTGGTACTCTAAGGTGTACTATTTTTTGGGAACAAGGCACTCTCTAAGGATAACGGGTCATAGTCACATTGGATAGTGGGGCCACACTAAATTTTATTAATTCATCACTCGTAAAATGAAAAGGTTTGGCTACAGAGACACATGTAGGATTCCAAGTCAAGGTAGTAGGTGGAAACATCCTATCTTGTACCCATCTATTCCCATGACTTAGCATTACCATGGGGAACCATGTGTTGAAAAAATAATTATTTGTAGTAGATTTGGATGACATGAAAATTATTCTTGGTATCCAGTGGATGGACTTTGGATGAGTACACAGAAAGCTTCAAAAGAATGGAGTTTTTATTCAAATTGGATGGAAAGAAGGTAATCTAGAGGGGAAAGTCAAATGGAGGTCTAAAGGAAATCTCAACACAACAAATGAAAGTTATTTTTTTGACATAATTAGATTATCTAGGAAATAAATTTTTTGATCTTAGGAGGACCAATGAAGGGGCAACAAACTGACTACCATGGTGATGAGCTTCACACAATATAAGATAAGCACAGTATGGTCTTCGTTGACATGCCTCTTGGATTGCCTCGACATAGAGGCTTTT
Source organism: Cupressus sempervirens (assembly GCA_028749045.1). NCBI lineage: Eukaryota > Viridiplantae > Streptophyta > Pinopsida > Cupressales > Cupressaceae > Cupressus > Cupressus sempervirens. Next base: position 1,037,359,323 of record CM053785.1, read on the forward strand.
ATTACACCATTGAGTTAGAGGAATGAGAAAACCAATCATCACTACACCCTACAACCATCCTAAAAGTTTTGAGGATGAGATAGAAAAAATGATCCAAGAACTCCTAGAGAAAGGATGGATTAGACCTAGTTCCAGTACTTTTGTATTATCAATAGTTTTGGTTAACAAGAAGAATGGAACCCTTCGGATGTGTGTCGACAATTGTCTACTAAATAAAAAAACATCAAAAATACGTACCCCATTCCCGAGATCAATGAATTAATGGATGAGTTATATGGTGCAATCTATTTTTTTGAAATAGATCTCCATTTTGTTTACCATCAGATTTTCATGAGGGAGGAATATGTGGAGAAGATTACCTTCTATTATCATTACTGTCATTATGAGTTCTTGGTCATGTCATTTGGTCTAACCAATGCTCCAGCTACTTTCCAATCATGCATGAACCACATCTTCAACAAATAACTATGAAAGTTCCTATTGGTGCTTTCTACGAAATAATTATTTATAATAAGATATGGGAGGAACATTTGAGTCATTTGGATGAAGTTCTTGGGACCATGGAGTCATAATTCTCAATTCTCAACATTAAAAACATTCATTCAATTCTCAACATTAACACATTCATTCAATTCTCAACATTAACACATTCATTCCATACACTATACTTAAACTAAATGAACAATAAAACTTGAAATGGAATTAGAGTCACACATAGTAGTCCCAACTATAGGGGTTTGCCCAACAGTAATTTTTTCAATCTTATTAATTTCTCAAAAGGTTACATTTATAGGCCTTCTCAAAATGGCTCGTTACTCTAGATGATTTCTTAGCAAAGTATCTCTAAATAGAAAAGAGTAAAAATAGGAAAAGATTGAACCATTGTTTGTTGCAGAGACTGACAAGATGCTAAGAATGGCTATAATTAGGAAAGAAAAGAGGAAGAATGGAAGATGTATGGAAAAACATTAGAACATATTAATGCCTTTTTAGAAGTAACTAGAATTCCTCCAACATTTTGGATTGCAAGAAATCCTAGGATGCTCCTACGTCAGACACCCCAAGTTCAAAAAGATGTTCTAGAAGTTTGACCATCATCTTCTGGGATTCAACACATCGAACCCAAATTGGTTCTTCACATACATATCATCCAACTCTTAAACTTGTACACTCTTTCCCTTGTTCTTATTCTTCTCACATCCATCCTCGATGTGTTATAGTTCTGAATTACATATTGATCTCCAACCTTATCAAAATCTTCCAACTCAACTCGGCTACCAATACTCAAGTTCCTCCTATTGAGCTTTGCATTCTGTAAAGAAATCAGCGAAAACTTCCTACCACCTTTCTCAATAGTAAACACATTCTTGACATAATCATGCACAACCCTGCAATCATACTGCCAAGGTCTACCAAGTAGTGTGCACAATATCACATAATACTTGATCCTTATACTTCCCAATCTGGAAATAAATAAGACATTGCTTCCTTACTTCCATAGCATGCACACCTTGCAACCAGCCATTCCTATAAGGATAAGGGTGTCTCACTCTGTTCAAACCAATTTTCTAAACCATATCCTCTACAACAAGGTTATTAGTACTACCACCATCCTAAACAAACTAGTCCTTTGACAAAAATATAGTGTCCTTTGACGAACCAATACTTACTGAGATAGTAAAGTCTCTCCTTGCTCAAGTTGATTTTCTTGGACTGCAACATCATTCACAATAGTAGTTGTTCTACAAAGAAGACATTCAGAAGATCTATACCCTTCTTTTCCACATCTAAAATAGTTACCTCTAAACTCACCTCTACCTATCCTTTTCTTCCAATCAATAGGTTTGGTTCACCTTTTGCACTTAGTTTAGCTTGTGCCTAGCCATCCTTCTTCTCCTTCCCTCTAGCATTACCTTGAATTTTCCTCTTCAATTTATCTTCTGCCTTTCAAGCATATTGATAAGCATCCTCTACTAAATAAATATTCAACATACCAACTTTATCCTAAATATTGAATCTCAAACCATTAATGTACCAAGCTATCTTTTCATTTGACAATTCCCCATGCCCAGACCAAATAGTGAACTTGTAGAACTCCTCAGTATGATCTTTCATAGTCATATCTTTCTACTTCAGATTTTGCAACCTCTTAAACAACTCAAGTTCATAATCAACAAGATTGAACTTAGCCTTCAACTTAGTCACCATCAACCTCCATTTCATAATTTTCATTTCACCTTCCTCCTCTTTGTCTCTTTGCAATTCCTTCCACCAAAGATTACCATGTCCTTTCAACTTAGTTTGTGCCAACCTCACTCTACATGGATCCTCAATATCCTCAAGCTCAAAGTAGTCTTCGAATTCACCAATCTAATCAATCAGGTGTTCAGGATTCAAAGTACCTAAGAAATTAGAAACCTCCATCGAATGCTTCAACTTTAACTAAGATTCAAGTCTAATAAACTGACTAGCCCTAGCTCCAATAATTCTCTCCACATTACAAAAACTGTCCTCACCACTTATTCGAACAACTTCAATGTCTTCAACAAATTCCTCATAGCTATGTTTAGTACCCGCATACCTAGGTAGACCACATAAAGCACTCATAATTTCAGCAATCATGTCTCTCTTCATCGACAATGCAATCTCAAATCTAAATTGTGCTCTAATATTCTTTGATATCCTTTCTTCCACAACATCACTAAGATCATCAATTGCCCTAGGGTTCAATCTTCTTGGAGGCATATTCCAACTTTTATTTTATTTTTTCAAACCCTAAGAAATAGATCCACCAATCCATAAGATCAATCAGTTGCACAAGATCAATCTTTTCCAACCCAAGATCCTAATCATTAACTATGCCTAATAGGGACTAAGCACCACTCCTTTGGTGATCGAGTCCATAATGATAAATGAAAATTCCTCCAACATGTAGGATTACAAGAAAGCCTAGGATGCTCTTGCATCAAGTAATGATCTTCTCATATAACTCCATGTATAGAAATTAATAAATTCACTTGTCTTAACCATTCATTTTAAATTACATCGAGGATTTTTAGGTATAATCCATAACAAAATCTAAAAAATTCCAAGCATTATATATTTTTCCATTATCTTAGTCAGCCCTAGTTTGATCCATATGATTCTTTATACTAAGACTAATTCATGTGCCTCTCTCTCTATATCTCTATTAAGGTCACATCATGGCCTAGCTACAAAAATTGAAACTTAGAAAATATTGTTCACTAGGCTAACTACTCTAGAATTTTATCATTTCCCTATTAGTTTAAACACTAAAGAAATTAAGTTGATATACTAAGGAATTCCATGGATAGATAGTCCTATGCAATTAGCTATAATTGAAAGATCATCTTCTTGAATGAAAAATTCACTTAGAAATAGCATATACACTAGAAAAACTAGAGTTGAAATTGTATCATAATATTACACCCTAGGAATTATATTCAGTTTTGGTTTATCTTAAGATTTTATATATTAAAAAAAGGGTTTGACCAACGTGAAGGATGCTAACAATCTCTCCTTCTCTTTATAGTATGCATCAATATATTTTGTAGTGCCAAAAATATAAAATACCACATTGACAAAAGATAATGTGTCATGTGAAGGAAAATCATAAAATATTATATTGTGTGTGTAACCTAAACTTGTAGATCAACCTAAAGTCTAATTACAATTTATGATGCTTAATAGATTACACATCTAGTTTTAGATTATTTTAGTAATTCAATACCAAACAATAAATAGTAAAATCACTCTAATTATGAACATGATTTAAATTTAAAATGTAAAAAGAAACTTTACTATGGTTCATATATATTTTTATTTCATATGTCTTTCAAATCTATTATTGATCTTCAAAGTAGGAAATCATATTGATTTTTATTATATCTATTATGGAAATATTTACTCTTCATGCTTTTGAAAATTATTATTTCTCTTTAAGTGATTTGAAACTTCATTAATCCAATAATTATAGTTTGTGTTGAAGTTTTTACCATATTAGATGTTGTGTCATTTGAATTTGTCTCTTTCTTAAATTATCATAAAAGAGCTTGAAGCAATATTGGACAAACTTAGATGAATGATTATCACTCATATATATAAATGACTCTCTCAATAATTTGTGATCCTCTTATGTACTATCAAGTGCATTCCTATAAACTATATGAACAAAAATTGCTACTTGCATTGAATTGTAATATTGTGATTGTACCTCATCTTGGGGTGCAAGTGTGTAGTTCTTTCCAAAGTAAATGATTGAAAGTATCATACCAATTGGAAACTTATTCTTTAATATGCTAAATTTTCCATCAAGCCATCTAGCATATTGAGAGTATTTAACATATTTTGGTATGATCACACTCCAAAGTCATTCATAAATGCATGACAATGAACATTTTTATGTAACTAGATCACACATTCTTCCAACCTTCCCATCCTTCAATGGATATTCAATAGCTTTGAATCTTTTCACATGATTCACTAATTGTTGTCCAAAAGTAGTCAAATAATTTTCATGAAAACATTCATCTAACAAAACAAGATTGCCACACATATCAGATGTACCAGAAAGACATGCATTGAAAAGAAAATATTGCTCATTAGGTGGCTTACAAAATAAACCTGATATGAAACCCTTTATACATTGAGGTGGTATTTTTATACCACAAGTGCAAGATTTATTTACTATGCATGGTACTACATATTGATTGAAATACATCATAATGGTAATGAAATTGATAATGAGTTTTACAACAAAATATGACTCTTTCCATGTTAATCCTTACATACCATGGTTTACACATTTCAAAAGAGCTCTAAGTAATTCTAATAGTTAACACTTTATCATCTTTTCTTTTTTTTGAACAATTCAATTTGAATCATGTTGAAAAGGTGTTTAGGATGTGGATCATGTATGTTTGAGCCAACTCTCAATTTAAGAATGTTGGTTAATAGTTTTTCTTCATTATCATTTTGGTTTATACCTTGACCCTTAATTTGCCCAATGGCTTATGGAGGACAAAGAAGGTAACAACATAATGGGTCAATCTAGTAATCTATCAAGGACACTTGAATTGAAAGGTACAAATCCCTTTTGAATGAAAGATATGCAATGAATTGATTTGTTTGAGTTTTGGTGGTATGCTCTTAACTAGAGAGAAGAAGAGGCAAAAACCAAGTTGTTCAACACTTTAAACAACCTAGGTAGTAGAAAGGGAGACTAACTCATAGCATACAATCTACACTGACCTAAAAGGTAATGAATGGAAACATGCATAACCAAGTACAACAATAGGAAGAAAGGATGAGATGTCTAAATATGTAATTCCTAGATTACACAATTAGCTGATGTTTTGGCAATACTTGGATTGCTTATCTCTCAGTTGCTCCACACACTAGTTTTTGGCTTCCTTATGGAACAAACTATACAAGACACATGAACTATGGTGTAGAAAATAGAGAAGAAAAGAGATTCTTATACTGAAGAAAGTAAGACATTCAATCTATTGAATGAAGGAAAAAAAACCAAGTTCATTTGCATTCATTCAATTCTCAACATTAACACTTTCATTCCATACACTATACTTAAACTTAATGAACAATAAAACTTGAAATGGAATTAGAGTCACACATAGTAGTCCCAACTACAAGGGTTTTCCCAAAAGTAATTTTTTCGATCTTATTAATTTCTCAAAAGGTTACATTTATAGGCCTTCTCAAAATGGCTCGTTACTCTAGATGATTTCTTAGCAAAGTATCTCTAAATAGAAAAGACTAAAAATAGGAAAAGATTGAATCATTTTTTGTTACAGAGACTGATAAGATGCTAAGAATGGCTATAATTAGGAAAGAAAAGAGGGAGAATGGGAGATGTATGGAAAAACATTAGAACATATGAATGCCTTTTTAGAAGTAACTACTTTGGCTTTATAAACTTTCATCACTTTAGTTACTTTGTCCAACTCTTCAACATATGGAATGATGATGTTGTTGGCTTGGAACATCCAATAGTCATGCATCTCGGTCAATTCATTGATTTAGGTGACCCTTGACAAGATTTTTTTTAATTCTCTCCTTATTATTACATTGTTGCTTAGAGTTCCTAGATCTTAGAAATTTGGAAGTTGTGTGGGTCAATGGCTTCATCAAAAAATGCATAGAAATTTTATTTCATTCTCTTAATATCCATGAGCTTTCCATTAGTAGACAAAAATGATTCTATGCACAATATCTTGAAATATTATTCAATAATTTCTCAATGACCTTCTACACCAGGTCATGTACATCCTTGAGCTCATTTGGAGGCCTCATGGAGATTTCTATAATAAACTCCAAGGATTATTTTTATTGAAATAATGACTCCCTTCCTATCATGAGAATCCCATGAGTAATGGCCACATCTATCTTCATGTTAATGACTTCTTGTAGAAGGGCCAATTTCTCTATCAACTTTTTTGTTGCGTTTTGTATGGTTTTTTGATGATTTGAGATTGACTCCCTTAGATTAAGGAGTATTGAAAAAAGGCCTAAGTTGATGTGGTAATTATTTCCTCACCTTTTCATCCCACTAAAGTTTCCAACTTTAAAATGTGGGAAATGTAAGTGTTGAGGAAAATATTTGAATTAATCCTACAACAATCTTTTGTTTTAACTCGATAGGACCTCCAACTCCATAAAAAAAAGACCTTACTTCAACCCTCATGAGATTGCACCCTAAAATGCCAATTTTCTATAATAATGTATTAATAATTAGAAATTTCAAATATACAAGAGAAACTTTCTAAAAATAGTAAAATATTTTGAGAGCAGTAGAAGAATAAAACTAAAAGTCTAAAAAGTCAAAATAGATCTAATCACTTTTGGACCAAAATGAGTGAAAGAGGTTGTTATTACAACCCAAGAAAAATTGAAAGCTATGACCCCACATAATTCATTTTACCTAGCATTCCTAGAAGATTGATCCATCTATAGATCTACCACTGGCTCTATGGCACTCATGGCCACTGCCAAATCTTTCCTTGATAGAATCAATAACTTTCTAGTTGAATATCTCTATAATCATATTTTGAATTAAATCAACTAGTTCCTTCCACTTATTTTCCTTGTACACTCATCATATTCTCTCCTTCATTACTTGATTACTAGATCTGAAATGTTCATTTGAAAACTAATACATTATCTAAGGTTAAGAGCAAGAAGATAAGTCTCAATTCCATGGAACTCCTTTTTGTAGATTGAGACTCTTCAAGGTATTTTCTTCACTCTTCCAGGTATTTTAATTTGTTTTCTATTGTTTTATTTCATTATTTTCAATTTTTTGTTTAACAATTAGATTAATTTATTGCTTTTTTTTTTAATGATTATTAGTTTTATATCTCTAATTAGATTTTCATTGTATTTACTTTAAAATTTGTTTTCTTTAACAAATTTAGTATATAATTCTTAGAATGGGTAAGCTATAAACAAAAACATAAATCATAGGTTCAATTGAAAACATAAACTAGTTCAAATTGACTTCAAAAACATAAAATTTAAGTAGAAAACATAAAGATTGGCATTGGATAAAACAATAAAAATAAAATGCATTAACATTAGGTGAACCAATTAAAAAAAAATTAATCACACAAAAGAAATCTAAATTTGAAAATTCTAAACCTAGAAAACTAAAAAAACGTAAAAATTCACATTCATATCATGTTGCCCTTGAGCTCCTTCCTTTCTCTCTTTTCATCCCCATTCATCTTTTTCACAAAAGAGAGGGAGGTGAGAGAAAATAGATGGAGATGAGAGAGAAAAAGGAGAGGGATTTTCTCTCTCTCTCTCTCTCTCCTCCCTTTCTCTCCCTCCTTACCCTCTCTTTCTCTCTCCTTAGGATCTATATTAGTGATGACGTAGTGCAAGGAAGGAGAATCCCCAAAGGATGTGTCCAAACCCCTAGCAAATAGCCTCACAGTAGAAACACAACAAAAAATAAAAATAATGTAAGATCAATACCAAATCACATCTATTTATTCATAAAATAACTAATTACATGCAATATGCCTAGTTCTAAGGCCTTTCAGGTTAGGGCCAAATACAAATAACAAATACAATATTAATTTTTCAATATCCCACAAGATCTAACTAACAAACCCAATCCCAGTTAGTCTTGATTCACAACTAGAAAAGAACACCAGGAAGAATCCACACTTGTACCCTCAAGTCCAAAGAGAAATCTTCTTGTTATCAAGTCCCAGCTATAGCCCTTTAAAATTCACATCTTCCTCTCTAGGAGAGATCCCCTAATCCTCATAATCTACATAAAGACTCTACAAGACACCCTATTTATACCCAACTAAGTCACAAGTTAACCCAATTCATTATAAACTAAATTAAATCCCATAAAATTACATATATGTTAAGCCATAAGTCAGCTACAATGAAAATTAAATACCAATATAGAAATTAAATGCAAAAAGTTAGCTCATAGACAAATCAACACCAATAGAAATCAGAACCAAGTCAAGCATCAGAAAAACCAAGCCGACCACCATCAAAATCACAAGCATTGTAGAGCTACACAAAAATTGTTGAGCTCCAAGACCATTCTAAGGTCCAAGACCATGCCAAGAAACATAGAGTATGTTGATCTCAAAGCCATAAACTATGCTAAATAGTGAATGATCACCACTCCTTTAGTGACCATGTCCACAACCACAAACAAGAATTTCTCCAACATGCAATATTACAAGAAAGCCTAGGATGCTCCTACATTAGATAGCTTAGGTTTTAAAATATTTTCTAGAAGCTAGAGGAACATCTTTTGGGACTCAACACATAAATCCCATATTGGTTTTTCACATACATATCCTCCAAGTCTTCAACTTGTACACTCTTTCCCTTGTTCTTCTTTTGCTTCTTCACATCCATATTTGGTGTGGTATAGGTCTAAGTTCGATACTGATCACTAACCTTTTAAATATTTCCCAACTAAACTCAATTACCAATACTCATGTTCCTCCTACCAAGCTCTGCATTTTGTAAAGGAATCAGGGAAAACTTCATGTCACCTTTCTCAATAGTAAACACATTCTTGACACAATCATGCACAACCCGACTGTTAGATTATGGCCGACATATGGCCGATATGTTATAACCCTAAAGCGATTTAATACTTGTATAAAAGGGCTTAGGGTTGGGTATTTTTTTATATAATGTTGTGATACGAAATTGGTTCTTGTAGTGGTATTGAGCTGTAAGGGATTACAGATTGTAATTAGGTTGTAATCACTGGATTGTAATAAGATCGGATTTGCTGTTTGGTGGATGTAGCCCATTGATTGGGTGAACCACGTTAAATCTTGGTGCCTTGTGTTCATTTCTGTGTGTTCTATTATTTTCTGTTATTGGTTATATTTGCATGTAGTTTTTATTTCTGTTTGTGGTTTATCCTAACAAGTGGTATTAGAGCAAGGTTGTCTTTCAGTTATCCTTTGTAGGAAAGTCTCACGGTTAAGTGGGAGTCTCACAGTTGAGTGGGAGCAATGGCAAATGAGGGTAAGTTGAGGGTTGATAGGTTTAATGGGCAGAACTTCTAGTTATGGAAGATGCAAATGGAAGACTATTTATATCAGAAGGATTTATGGAAGCCGTTGGAAGGAAAAGCCAAGAATCAGGGAACTATGTCAGAGGCTGAATGGGATCTTTTGGACAGAAAGGCACTCGGAAGCATTCGGTTATGCTTGGCACCATCGGTTGCATTTAATATTTCAAAAGCAAAGATGACAGAAGATTTGATGAAAACCCTAGCGACACTGTATGAAAAGCCCTCCGCTTCAAATAAGGTATTTCTCATGAAGTGTTTATTTAATATGAAAATGGTAGAAGGTGGATCTGTTGCAGATCATTTAAATGAGTTTAATACTATTACTAGTCAATTATCTTCTATGGGTATCAATTTTGATGAAGAAATTAGGGCTCTCTTGATTTTGTGTTCTTTGCCTGAAAGCTAGAATGGCTTGGTAATGGCGGTGAGTAATTCTGTTCCTGGATCTAGTACCCTAAAATATGATGATGTGATCGGTGTTATTTGAAGTGAGGAAACTCGTAGAAAATCCTCAGGTGGATCTACATCAGGAAGTGCTTTAAATGCACAAAGCAGGGGCAGAACGACTGAAAGAGGAAGTAACTCTAGAAATCATGGGAAATCAAGAAGAAAGTCAAAGGGGAGGAGGTCTCAATTGAGAGGACCAAATGATTGCTGGTACTGTGGGAAACCAGGGCACAAAAAGAAAGATTGCTGGAATTGAAAGAAAAATGAAGGAGATAAATCAGATGGAGACAAGGAGGCAAATGTGGTAAGTAACAAATCCGAAGAGGATGCTTTGCTTCTGTCTTTAGAGAGTGTTGATGATTCATGGGTTTTAGATTCTGGTGCTTCATTTCATGCTACACCTCATAGAGGTTATTTCATTGATTATGTCCAAGGGAATTTTGGGCTTGTTTATTTGGGGGATAATGAACCCTGTCAGATTGTTGGAAAGGGAAAAATTAAGATTAAGTTGCAGAATGGGAATCATTGGCTACTACATGAGGTAAGACATGTTCCAAAACTAAGTAAAAATTTAATTTCAATAGGGCAACTCGCTGATGAGGGTTGTGTAGTTACTTTTAATGATAAAAATTGGAAGGTGTCAAAAGGTTCCCTTGTAGTAGCAAAAGGTGTGAAAGTAGGCACCTTATATCTTTGTACAGGTCATATTGTTCCTTCTACTTTGATTGTTTCAGAGAAAAATGAATATTCGAGAACAATTACTGCAGTTGAGCAAGGAGAACAAATAGCTGTTGTAGATTCTGATACAGCGCTATGGCACAATAGACTCGGGCACATGAGTGAGAAAGGTATGAAAGTACTTCATTCAAGGAAAGTTTTACCAGGTCTAAAATGTGTGAATATGGATTTCTGTGAAAGTTGTGTGTATGCAAAACAAAAGAGAGTGAGTTTTGTAAAGACAGGGAAGGAAAACAAAAAGGAGAAATTAGAGCTTGTGCATACAGATGTATGGGGACTAGCCTAGGTATCTTCCCTTGGTGGCTCTCATTATTATGTTACATTTATTGATGACGCAACTAGAAAAGTATGGGTTTATTTCCTTAGACAGAAATTTGATTTATTTCAAACTTTTAAGAAATGGAAATGCTTGGTTGAAAATGAGATTGGTAAGAAATTAAAATGTCTCAGATCTGATAATGGTGGTGAGTATTGTAGTCATGAATTTGAATATTATTGCTCCACTAATGGTATTCGTAGACAAAAAACTATTCCAGGGACTCCACAGGAAAATGGAGTGGCTGAACGCATGAACAGGACTATAATGGAGCGCGCAAGGAGCATGAGGTTGCATGCTGGGTTGCCCTTACACATGTGGGCGAAGGCTATCAATACTGTAGTATATTTGATTAATAGAGGTCCCTCTACTCCTTTGGGATGTGGTATTCCAGAGGAAGCATGAACTAGTAAGAAGGTGAGTTATTCTTTTCTCAAGACCTTCGGTTGTGAAGCTTTTGCTCATATAGACTCTGAAAATAGAACCAAGCTAGAAGCTAAATCAAAGAAATGTGTCTTTGTTGGATATGGAATTAATGAATTTGGTTATGGGCTTTGGGATTTTGAAAATCTTAAAATTATTAGAAGTTGAGATGTCATATTCAATGAGAAAGTGTTGTACAAAGATCTGTTGCAGCAACATGAGAAGAAAGAAGATGATTATGTAGTGCTGGATGATACTCCAAAAGCTGATGTTCCAGCCATTCCTCATGATGTGCACCAACTGCAGCAAAAAATACGACACACACCAATGAATGTTAGACGGTCAACAAGGAAAATTAGACCTCCACAAAGGTTTTCTCCCTCTTTGTATTCTATTTTACTTACTGATGCTGGTGAACCTGAAAGTTATGATGAAGCTGTGCAGGTGGATACTAAGATTCAGTGGGAGTCTGCAATGAAAGATGAAATGGACTCTTTGCTGAAAAATAAGACATGGGATTTGTGCAAGTTGCCTGTAGGTAAAAAGGCTTTACAGAATAAATGGGTTTATAGGTTGAAAGAAGAGGAAGGAGGTCAGAAAAGATTTAAGGCCCGGTTAGTTGTAAAAGTATTTGCACAGAAAAAGGGAATTGATTTTGATGAGATATTTTCTCTTGTTGTTAAAATGACTTCTATTCGTACTGTTTTAAGTCTTGTGGCTACTGAAGATTTGCATTTAGAGCAGATGGATGTTAATACAGCCTTTCTTCATGGTGATTTGGATGAAGAAATATATATGGCTCAGCCACAGGGTTTTGAGGTCAAAGGTAAGGAGAACTTAGTGTGCAAATTGAAGAAAAGTTTATATGGCTTGAAGCAAGCACCTTGGCAATGGTATCTGAAATTTGACAGTTTTATGCATGAGCATGGATATAATAGGTGTCATTCAGATTACTGTGTTTATTTTAAGAGGTTGGATGATGATAGCTACATTATTTTATGTTTATATGTTGATGATATGCTTGTAGCTGGGTCTAACATGGATCATATTAAGGGGCTGAAATGCCAATTAGCACATGCATTTGCTATGAAGGATTTGGGGGTAGCAAAAAAAATTCTTGGTATGAAGATTTGCAGAGATAGGAAGAACAGAACATTGACGCTATCTCAAGCTGATTATGTTGAGAAGGTGTTGCAACATTTCTCTATGGAGAATGCTAAAGCTGTCAGCACACCTTTACCTGGTCATTTGAAATTGACTAAGGAGATTTGTCCCAAGACACAAGAAGAGGAGAATAAGATGTCCAAGGTACCCTATGCTTCAGCTGTAGGAAGTTTGATGTATGCTATGGTATGCACTAGGCCATATATTGCACATGTAGTGGGAGTCGTTAGCAGGTATATGAGTCATCTAGGATTTGAGCATTGGAATGCTGTCAAGTGGATTCTCAGATATTTGAGAGGAACATCCAATAAGTGTTTACACTTTGGGGGCTCTACTACTGATTTACAGGGCTATGTTGACTCAGATTTGGCTAGGGATATTGATACCAGGTAGAGTACTATAGGTTATGTCTTTACTGTTGGTGGGGCAGCCGTGAGCTGGGTTTCTAGGTTACAGAACATTAATGCTCTCTCCACTACAGAGGCAGAGTATGTTGCTGCTACAGAGGCAGCCAAAGAGATGATATGGCTTCAGTTCTTCTTGGAAGAATTGGGACATCCTCAGAAGGATAATTATTTGTTTACAGATAGTCAGAGTGCCATTCATCTTGCTAAGAATTCAGCTCTGCATTCTAAGACCAAACACATATAGTTGCGGTACCATTTCATTCGGTCAGTTTTGGAGGATGGATAGTTAAAGCTGGAGAAGATACATACCAATGACAATCCAGCAGATATGTTGACAAATGTTGTAACAAGGGAGAAGATGAACTCCTCTTTAGCTTCGGTTGGTCTTTTAGACTGAACATGAATAAAAGAACAGTAGAGTCCAGGATGGTTTGATCCAGTGGGAGCCCCATGTGGTAGTGGTATTGCTACAGGATCAGTCTCCAAGTGGGAGATTGTTGTTTAGTGTGGAGCCTGATCAATCCCCAAGTGGGAGATTGTTAGATTGTGGTGACTAATCAGGAAAGTACTGTACATATTATGGCTGACATATGGCCAATATGTTATAACCCTAAAGCAATTTAATACTTGTATAAAAGGGCTTAGGTTTGGGTATTTTTTATATAATGTTGTGATACGAAATTGGTTCTTGCGGCAGTATTGAGCTGTAAGGGATTACGGATTGTAATCAGGTTGTAATCACTGGATTGTAATAAGATCGGACTTGCTGTTTGGTGGACGTAGCCCAGGGATTGGGTGAACCACATTAAATCTTGGTGTCTTGTGTTCATTTCTGTGTGTTCTATTATTTTCTGTTATTGGTTATATTTGCATGTAGTTTTTATTTCTGTCCGTGGTTTATCCTTACACCTACAATCATACTGCCAAGGTCTACAAGGCAACACATGACAACTATTCATGTTCACAATATGACACAACACTTGATCCTTATACTACCCAATCTAGAAATCAAAAAGACATTGCTCCCTCACTTCCAAAGCATGCACAACTTTCAACAAACCAATCTTATAAGGACAAGGGTGTCTCACTATCTTCAAACCAAGTTTCTGAACCATCTCCTTACCAAAAAGTTTATCAGTACTACCACCATCCACAATCACCTTGAAGAATTTACCACTAGACATACAACAAGTCCTGAATAAGCTAGTCCTCTACCAAGAATTTAGTGTCCTCTGACCAACCAGTACTCGCTAAACTAGAAAAATCTCTCCTTGCTTAGGTTGATTGCCTTGGACTACAACCTCATTTATTGAGAATAGTTTCTACCAAGTGGACATTCAAAAGAGTTATGCCCTTCTTTTCCACATCTAAAAGAATTACCTATGAACTCACCTGTACCTAACCTTTTCTTCTTATCAATGGGTTTTGGTTTACCTTTTGTACTTGGTTTAGCTTGTGCCAAGCTATCTCGCTTCTCCTCCCCTCTAACATTACTGTAAGAATTTTGCTTAGGGAAAAATTGACCCAATATCAAAGAACTCAAGCACAAGCACAATAGTAGACTAGAAAGAGTATGATCAAAATATCAATATGTATTCAATTCATTGTGAAAGTACACTAGGAGTGCTTGTATATAAAGGCATTTGGAATGTTCCTAGAATGCATAGGACTTAGCAACATGATTAGTCATACAACTAGGCACATGTCCACAAGATATGGGTTATCCTCCATTAAGAAAAAGAGTAAGTGCGATGATGAGAGGGTAAGCCTACAAAGGTGTAGCATGAAAATTTATGTTGTACACACAAGATAACTTAGTTAGTGATGCAAACTCTAGTGTTGTAGACACCATGTACTGAATTAGAGTTGCTTACCTATGTGTTATCTACATGACAACTCATAAAAGTACACAAACTTCTAAGTGTCTCACCAAATAAATAATAAAATTATGCAATATAATAAATAATGCATTAACCTAAGTAAATTTAAGTAAAGTATAAATAGTAAATACGTATTTACACCAACACCCCCCTTAAGTGCAACTTAGGGGAATGCCCTTAAGCTTATGAAAACTAAGATGAAATTCATGATGGGTCCTGGATACTAGGCCATGTTAGGCACCCATTTACATAATGAAATGCAATCTCTCATAAAGCAAAGAAAGAGGCAACACCTCATAGGAAAAATTCTCCCCCAAAAAGAGAGATGAAAAGACAAGATGCATGGATGGATGGAGTAATCAAGCCCCCTCATTACAACATACATCAAGTATATACAATAGTTAAAAATGAGAAGAAAAATATCCCATAAGAGGAAAAAGTCCCCTCCATAAGAAAGAAGAGGAAGAGAGACAAGGTAGTTCCCCCTCCCAAAGGAAGAATGTCAATTAGTGAAAGTTCCTCCAAGGTAGAAGCTAGTCCATGAATTCTTAATGACGTTCCTCCCCTTTGGAAGAAAAAATGGCAAAGGTACAATCCTAAAGATGTATGTTGGCCATGAAACCTGTTCAAGTGCCCCTACGTTGATGCTGATGGTCACCCCTTCCAACACTGCTAAAAAGAATGAATGTAGATCTGGCAAGGATTTAGGTAGAACCTATTCCAAAGAACTAATAGTTTCTTTAACTAATAAAGAGACCTCCGACAACTATTGTTCATAAGGATCCACAATCACGTGAACCTGTGGAGATTTATCATGTAGAGAATAGACATGAGGGTTAGAGTGAGCCCTTGCAACAACTATAGAAGGATCAACTTCATCAAAGAGAAGATGGAAATCATCAAGGATGTCTCCCAAGTCTACTATGTGTGACTCCATGAACAAACTTGTAGTGTCTTCCATGTAGCCATCCCCTGTTGTTGGAGTTGGAAGACAAGTTGTACCCTACTGTGCTAGACCTCTCACTATGGCAATGTATGCATGTGGATTATGCTGATGTCATGACCTCTCACTACAACTATTGATAGAACCCCACCTATCCAAATGTATTGAAGCATTGTTGTTGGTGTCACTATCGTTTCCCATAGTCTATGAAGTGCAAAGAGTAGTAGAGGATAAGTTGGGTAAACTTTTCTCAAAGTGTACATCCTTCTCCACAAAGATCTCATGAGTCTCAGGATCCATAAGTTGACATGCCTTAACACCATCTTCATATCCAATAAAAGTATAAGGCCTAGGTGGAGGTACCTTACATCCTCTGGAAGATATGTTTTCCCATGCTAGACAACAAAAGACTTTGAAGTGACTTACAACTAGTTTTCTACCAAACCATACCTCAAAAGGTGTCTTCCCATCTAAGGCGTTATGAGAAGATCTATTAAGTATGCGAGTGGCACTGCTAATAGCTTCAACTTCTAGTGTAGGATCAAGAGACTTGGCTTTAATCATGCAATTTTCTATGGACTTAAGAGTTCATATGCTTAGTGCTGCAACATTTGTCAGACTAAATGCTAGTGGATTCTAAAGATCAATTCCCTCAAGTTTGTAAAAGTCTTTAGTATTCTTTCCACATATCTTCTTTCATTCTCCATCCAAAGAACCTTGATGGATTGCCTTGATTTCTATTCAACATGAATATTGAAGGCTTGAAGCTTTTCCAAAACTTCATTCTTATGATGAAGAAAATAGACCGATGTGTAATGTGAAAAGTCATCAATGAAAGTATGTAGTGATCTTGGCTAACTAATGTCACTACAAAAGGACCTGCTAAAACCATGTGAACTAGTTGAAGAACAATTGGTGCTCTTTAAGACTTCCCTTTATCATACTTCTCCTTGAGATGCATATCCACTGAACATGATGAACATTCACCCTTAGAAAAGTTAATTGGAGGTAGACCTTTGAACATGTGTTTTGAGAAAAGTCGCTAAAGATAGCACAAGCCAAGATGACCAAACTGCTCATGCCATAGTTTGATTTGTGAATTAGATTGAGTTAACAAGGCATGTGAAGGAGACTTAGGCCCAAAGTGGGAGAAGGAATATAGCCTCTTTTCATGATTGACTTTCCCTACTGCAATCAATGAATCACCTTTTAGACTTTGCAACATTACTAAATTTGGAAGGAACTCATCTTTGTTGCCATCTCCAAGGTGAGTGATTTGGTAGACTGAGAGGAGATTAGAAGTAAGATTTGGAACATAGCGAACATCTTTGAATTCCCAATTTTCCATCTCAGCATGTCCTTTCCCTTCAAATTCCATTTTAGTATCATCTCCTATAAAGATGTGCAGTACCTATGACTATTTCAATGAAGAAAATTCTCCCTTTGAAGAACCCATATGATAGGAGGCACCTGAGTCAAGAATCCATTCTGATGAAGAACCTAAATTTTCCATAAGTACTTACCCTTTTCCCTTTGAAGTGGGTGGAGTTGAATCCTCAGAAGTACCTGGCACTTGAATTTTGTTCTTCTTGAGTAGGTTTTCTAACTCATTGATTCTCTTAGTCTTGCAATGATGCTCCTCATGATTTGGTTTCTTGCAATATGCACATAAAAGTTTGTCCTTCTTTTCACTATTTACCTTCTTGTTGGAAGAAGAACTACCTTGTTGTGAGGAGGATTGTTGTGTCTTGGATTGTGATTTCTTCTTCCACTACTTCTTCTTACTATTGTTAGAACTTTTTGCTCCTTGACTTGATTGATTCTCACCACTAGCCACCAATGCTTTGGTCTTTGATGTTGTGAGAAGTCTCAAATCTATCAAGTGAGATTGTTCAAGAATCAACATCTCTACAAAGGCATCAAATGTAGGCTTTTGGAAAGCACTTCCCATGCTTAACCTAAGAGTTTTATAACTTGAAACAAAGGAAACATAGTCTAAAGGTAGCCTATTTAGGATGTGATGAAGTAACTTTTCATCCTTCAATGGATTTCCACAATCTTTACGTAGTGCCCTATACTCATTGGCATTGTTGATGTAATCTTGAATTGTGTCAAAGTTCTTTGGATCCAATAGAAGTAGATCATCCTCAATTTGAAAACACTTTTCCTCATCCACCTTACCATAAAATGCTTCAAGTTTGTCCCATGCAAGTTTGGATTCCTTGAAACTAGAAATGTGGAAGAAGAGATCTCTGTGTCCATAATTCTTAATCATTCCTAAAGCCTATTGGTCTTGTTTTTGCCAATCAGAAAGTGTTGTAGCATCAGTTCTTTGGGAATTGTACCATCAACATAAAGATTTAGACCTTTTTCCATTAATCTACTCCGTACAATATTTTGCCAGGTAGAATAATTACGTGAAGTTAGAAGTGGACATTTAGGTGAACCCATGATACAAAAAAGTAAACAAGCACAAAAGAGAGACACAAGAACACAATACACTCCCACCCCACCCCCTTTTCAATCAATCAAAAGACCCCCCCAAAAAAGAGGCTTTTGGCACTTTATATGTAGTGTGTGTACAATAGGCCACTTGTCCAAATGTACAAAGTGAACTTTTGATTTTTTTACTTATGTTAGGATTAAACCATAGATAGAAATAAAAATTACATGTAAATATAACCAATAATAGAAAATAATGGATCACACAGAAAAGAACACAAGACACCAATATTTAACATGGTTCACCCAATGCTTGGGTTACATCCACCAAATAGTAAGTCTGATATTATTACAATCCAATGATTATAACCTGATTATAATCTATAATCCCTTACAACTCAATGCCATTGCGAGAACCAATTTTGAATCACCACTGTACTACAACCCTAACCCTAAGCCCTTTTGTACAAGTATTAAATTGCTTTAGGGTTACTACGTGTTAGCCATAAATTGGCAAATATTAGCCATTACTTTAATGGTGAATCTATGAATGAAAAATCTACAAATAGTACCCAAAAAAATTTGGGGCGATGCCCCGAGCACCAAAGAATTTATGAAGTATGTATAGTACTTTCCTAATTAGTCACCACAAACTAACAATCTTCCACTTGGGGACTATTGTGGCTCCACACTAAACAAAAATATCTCACTTGGAGACTGATCCTATAGTGATGTCGCTATTCCATGAGGCTCCCATTGGATCAAACCACCTTGGACTCTATTTTTCTATTATTCATGTCTAGTCTAGAAGACCAACCAAAGCTAAAGAGGAGTTTAGCTTCTCCCTTGTTACTACCTTTGTCAACATATTTGTTAGATTATCATTTGTATGTATCCTTTCCAGCTTTAACTATTCATCCTCCAAAACTAATTGAATGAAATGGTACTGCAACTGTATGTGTTTAGTCCTTGAATGTAGAGCTAAATTCTTTGCAAGATGAATGGCACTCTAACTATTTGTGAAAAAATAATTATCCTTCTATTGATGTCCCAATTCTTCCAAGAAGAACTAAAGCCATATGATCTCCTTGGCTGCCTCTATAGTAGCTACATACTCTGCCTCTATAGTGGATAAAGCATTAACCTTTTGTAACCTAGAAACATAGCTTACGACTGCCCCACAAATAGTAAAAACATAACCTGTAGTACTCTGTCTGGTATCAATATCCCTTGCCAAATCTAGGTCAATATAGCCCTATAAATCAATAGTAGAGCCCCCAAAGTGTAAACACTTATTGGATGTTCCTCTCAAATATCTAAGAATCCATTTGATAGCATTCCAATGCTCAATTCTCTAATGACTCATATACCTACTAAAGATTCTCATTGCATGCGCAATATCTAGCCTAGTACATACCATAGCATACATCAAGCTTCCTACAGTTGAAGCATAGGATACCTTGGACATCTTATCCTCTTCTTCTTGTGTCTTTGGACACATCTCCTTAGTCAACTTCAAATGACCAAGTAAAGGTGTGCTGACAGCTTTAGCATTCTCCATAGAGAAATGTTGCAACATCTTCTCAACATAATCAAACTAAGATAGCATCAATGTTCTATTATTCCTATCTCTACAAATCTTCGTACCAAGGATTTGTTTTGCTACTCCAAAATCCTTCATAGAAAATGCATGTTCTAATTGGCATTTCAGCTCCTTCCTACGATCCATGTTAGACCCAGCTACAAGCATATCATCAACATATAAACATAAAATAATGTAGTTGTCATCATCCAACCTCTTAAAGTAAACATAGTGATATGAATGACACCTACTATAACCATACTCATGCTTAAAATTGTCAAATTTTAGATACCATTTTCGAAGTGCTTGTTTCAAGCAATATAAACTTTTTTTCAATTTGCACACTAAGTTCTCCTTACCTTTGACCTCAAATCCTAATGGCTGAGCCATATATATATATATATATATATATATATATATATATATATATATATATATATATACATATATATATGTATACATATATATATATGTATATATACATATATGTATATATATATACATGTATATATATATGTATATATACATGTATATATATATGTATATATACATATATGTATATATATATATATATCTACATATATATATATATACATATATGTATATATATGTATATATATGTATATATATATATATGTATATATATGTATATATATACATATATGTATATATATATGTATGTATATATATATGTATGTATATATATATGTATATATACATATACATATATATCTATATATATATGTTGAAACACCCTTCCTTCATAGTGATTTGGATATATATATACATATGTATATATACATATATATATACATATACATATATATGTATATACATAAATATGTATATACATATATATATATATATACATAAATATGTATATACATATATATATATATATACATAAATATGTATATATATATACATAAATATGTATATATATACATAAATATGTATATACATATATATGTATATGTGTGTATATATATATATATATATATATATATATATATATATATATATATATATATATATATATATATATATATATATATATATAACTATGAAGGAAGGTTGATTTAACATTAAGCTACTCTAAATGGAAATTTTCAGTAGCCACAAGACTTAAAAAAATACGGATAGAAGTCATCTTAACAACAAGAGAAAATATCTCATCAAAATCAATGCCCTTTTTCTCTCAATATCCATGAGCTTGCCAGTAGTAGACAAAAAGCACTCTATGCGCAATATCTTGAAATATTGTTCAAAATGACCTTCTACACTGGGTCATGTACATCCTTGAGCTCATTTGGAGGCCTCATGGAGATTTCTATAATAAAATCCAAGGATTATTTTGATTGAAAGAATGAATCCCTTCCTATCATGAGAATCCCATGAGTAATGACCACATCTATCTTCATGTTAGTGACTTCTTGTAGAAGGGCCAATTTCTCTATCAGCTTTTTTGTTACATTTTGTATGGTTTTCTAATGATTTGAGGTTGACTCCCTTAGTTTAAGGAGTATTGAAAAAATGCATAAGTTCATGTGGTAATTATCCCCTCACCTTTTCATCCCACAAAAGTTTCCAACTTTAAAATTTGGGGAATGCAAGTGTTGAGGAAAATATTTGAATTAATCCTACAACAATCTTTTGTTTTAACTCGATAGGACCTCCAACTCCATTAAAAAAAGACCTTACTTCACCCCTCATGAGATTGTACCCTAAAAGGCCAATTTTATATAATAATGTATTAATAATTAGAAATTTCAAATATACAAGAGAAACTTTCTAAAAATAGTAAAATATTTTGAGAGTAGTAGAAGAATAAAACTAAAAGTCTAAAAAGTCCAAATAGATCTAATCACTTTTGGACCAAAATGAGTGAAAGAGGTTGTTATTACAACCCAAGAAAAAATGAAAGGTATGACACCGCATAACTTGTTTTACCTGGCATTCCTAGAAGATTGATCCATCTATAGATCTACCACTGGCTCTATGGCACTCATGGCCACTGCCAAATCTTTCCTTGATAGAATCAATTTCTTTCTAGTTGAATATCTCTATAATCATATTTTGAATTAATTAAACTATTTCTTTCCACTTCTTTTCCTTGTACACCCATCATATTCTCTTCTTCATTTCTTGATTACTAGATCTGAAATGTTCATTTGAAAACTAATACATTATCTAAGGTTAAGAGCAAAAAGATAAGTCTCAATTCCATGGAACTCCTTTTTGTAGATTGAGACTCTTCAAGGTATTTTCTTCACTCTTCCAGGTATTTTAATTTGTTTTCTATTATTTTATTTCATTATTTTCAATTTTTTTTTAACAATTAGATTAATTTATTGCTTTTTTTTCATGATTATTAGTTTTATATCTCTAATTAGATTTTCAGTGTATTTACTTTAAAATTAGTTTTCTTTAACAAATTTAGAATATAATTCTTAGAATGGGTAAGCTATAAACAAAAACATAAATCATAGGTTCAATTGAAAACATAAACTAGTTCAATTTGAGTTCAAAAACATAAAATTTAAGTACAAAACATAAAGATTGGCATTTGATAAAACAATAAAAATAAAATGTATTAACATTAGGTGAAACAATTAAAAAAAAATTAATCACACAAAAGAAATCTAAATTTGAAAATTCTAAACTTAGAGAACTAAAAAAACATAAAAATTCACATTCATATCATGTTGCCCTCGAGCTCCTTCCTTTCTGTCTTTTCATCCCCATTCATCATTTTCACAAAAGAGAGGGAGGTGAGAGAAAAAAAGATGGAGATGAGAGAGAAAAAGGAGAGAGACTTTTTCTCTCTCCTCCCTTTCTCTCTCTCCTTACCCTCTCTTTCTCTATCCTCCCTAGGACCTATATTAGTGCTGATGTAGTGTAAGGAAGGAGAATCCCCAAAGGAGGTGTCCAAACCCCTAGCAAATAGCCTCATAGTAGAAACACAAAAAAAAATAAAAAAATGTAAGATCTAATACCAAATCACATCTATTTATTCATAAAATAACTAATTAAATGCAATATGCCTAGTTCTAAGGCCTTTCGGGTTAGGGCCAAATACAAATAACAAATACAGTATTACTTTTGCAATATCCCACAAGATCTAACTAACAAACCCAATCCTAGTTAGTCTAGATCCACAACTAGAAAAGAACAGCAAGAAGAATCCACACTTGTACCCTCAAGTCCACCAAGAAATCCTCTTGTTCTCAAGTCCCAGCCATAGCTCATCAAAATTCACATCTTGTTCTGTAGGAGAGATTCCTTAATCCTCATAATCTACCTAAAGACTCTAAAAGACCCCCTATATATACCTAACTAAATCACAAGTTAGCCCAGTTCATTATAAACTAAATTAAATCCCATAAAATTACATATATGTTAAGCCACAAGTTAGCTACAATGCAAATTAAATACCAATATAAAAATTAAATGCAAAAAATTAGCTCATAGACAAATCAACACCAATAGAAACCAAAAACAAGTCAAGCATCAAAAAAACCAAGCTGAGCAATCACAAGCACTGTAGAGCTACACAAAAATTATTGAGCTCCAAGACCATCCTGAGGTCCAAGACCATGCCAAGAAACATAGATTATGTTGATCTCAAAGCCATAAACTATGCTAAATAGTGACCGATCACCACTCCTTCAGCGATAATGTCCACAACCACAAACAAGAATTTCTCCAACATGCAAGATTACAAGAAAGACTAGGATGCTCCTACGTTAGATAGCTCAGGTTTAAAAATATTTTCTAGAAGCTAGACGAACATCTTTTGGGACTCAACAAATAAATCCCATATTGGTTCTTCACATACATATCCTTCAAGTCTTCAACTTGTACACTCTTTACCTTGTTCTTCTTCTGCTTCTTCACATCCATATTCGGTGTGGTATAGGTCTGAGTTCGATACTAATCACTAACCTTTTAAATATTTCCCAAGTAAACTCAATTAGCAATACTAATTTTCCTCATACCAAGCTCTACATTCTATAAAGGAATCAAGGAAAACTTCATGTCACCTTTCTCAACAATAAACACATTCTTGACACAATCATGCCCAACCCTACAATCATACTGCCAAGGTCTACCAAGCAACACATGACAACTATTCATGTCCACAATATGACACAACACTTGATCCTTATACTACCCAATCTAGAAATCAAAAAGACATTGGTCCCTCACTTCCAAAGCATGCACACCTTGCAACCAACCAATCTTATAAGGACAAGTGTGTCTCACTGTCTTCAAACCAAGTTTCTAAACCATCTCCTTAGCAAAAAATTTATCAATACTATCACCATCCATAATCACCTTGAAGACTTTACCACTAGACATACAACAATTCCTAAATAAGGTAGTCCTCTACCAAGAATCCAGTGTCCTCTAACCAACTAGTACTCACTTTTCCTCATTTATTGAGAATTTTTTCTACCAAGTGGACATTCAATAGAGTTATGCCCTTCTTTTCCACATCTAAAAGAATTACCTATGAACTCACCTGTACCTAACCTTGTCTTCTTATCAATGGGTTTTGGTTTACCTTTTGTACTTGTTTTAACCCATGCCAAGCTATCCCGAGTCTCCTCCCCTCTAACATTACCGTAAGAATTTTCTTTAGGGAAAAATTGACCCAAGATCGAAGAACTCAAGCACAAGCACAATAGTAGACTAGAAAGAGTATGATCAAAATATCAATATGTACTCAATTCAATGTGAAAGTACACTAGGAGTGCTTGTATATAAAGGCATTTGGAATGCTTCTAGAATGCATAGGACTCAAAACCATGATAAGTTATACAACTAGGCACATGTCCACAAGAAATGGGTTATCCTCCATTAAGAAAAAGATTAAGTGTGATGATGAGAGGGTAAGCCTACAAAGGTGTAGCATGCAAATTTATGTTGTACACATCATGTGCTAAATTAGGAGTGCAAATAACTATGTTGTCTACATTATAACTTAGTTAGTGATGCAAACTTGAGTGTTGTAGACACCATGTGCTGAATTAGAGTTGCTTACTTATGTGTTGTCAACATGACAACTCATAAAAGTACACAAAATCCTAAGTGTCTAACCAAATAAATAATAAAATTATGCAATATAATAAATAATGCATTAACCTAAATAAATTTGAGTAAAGTATAAATAGTAAATATGTATTTACACCAACACACCCCTTAAATGCAACTTAGGGGAATTCCCGTAAGCTTATGAAAACTAAGATGAAATGCATGATGGGTCTCGACTACTAGGCCATGTTAGCCACCCATTTACATAATGAAATGAAATCTCTCACCAAGCAAAGAAAGAGGGAAAACCTCATGGGAAAAATCCTCCCCCAAAAAGAGAGATTAAAAGACAAGATGCATGGATGGATAGAGTAATCAAGCCCCCCCATTACAACATACATCAAGTATATACAATAGTGAAAAATGAGAAGAAAAAAATCCCATAAGAGGAAAAAGTCCCCTCCATAAGAAAGAAGAGGAAGAGAGACTAGGTAGTCCCCCCTCGCAAAGCAAGAATGTCATTCAGTGAAAGTTACTCCAAGGTAGAAGCTAGTCCATGAATGCTTAATGACATTCCTCCCCTTTGGAAGAAAAAATGGCAATTGTACAATCCTAAAGATGTATGTTGGCCCTGAAACCTGCTCAAGCGGCCCTGTGTTGATGCTGATGGTTGCCCCTTTTAACACTGCTAAAAAGAATGAATATAGATCTTACAAGGATGTAGGTAGAACCTATTCCAAAGAACTAATAGTTTCTTTAACTGATCAAGAGACCTCCGACAACTGTTGTTCATAAGGATCCACAATCATGTCAACCTGTGCAGATTTATCTTGTAGAGAATAGACATGAGGGTCAGAGTGAGCCCTTGCAACAACTATAGAAGGATCAGCTTCATCAAAGAGAAGATGTAAATCATCAAGGATGTCTCCCAAGTTTTCTATGTGTGACTCCACGAAAAAACTTGCAATGTCTTCCATGTAGTCATCCCCTGTTGCTGGAGTTGGAAGACAAGTTTTACCCTACTGTGCTAGACCTCTCACTATGGCAATGTATGCATGTGGACTATGCTAATGTCGTGACCTCTCACTGCAACTATTGATAGAACCCCACATATCTAAATCTATTGAAGCACTATTGTTGGTGTCACTATAATTTTCCACAGTCTATGAAGTGCAAAGAGTAGTAGAGGATAAGTTGGGTAAACTTTTCTCAAAGTGTACATCCTTCTCCACAAAGATCTCATGAGTCTCAGGATCCATAAGTTGACATGCCTTAACACATCTTCATATCCAATAAAAGTATAAGGCCTAGGTGGAGGTACCTTACATCCTCTAGAAGATATGTTTGCCCATGCTAGACAACCAAAGACTCTGAAGTGACTCACAACTAGTTTTCTGTGACACCATACCTCAAAAAGTGTCTTCCCATCTAAGGCGTTATGAGGAGACCTATTAAGTATGTGAGTGGCACTGCTAATAGCTTTGACTTCTAGTGTAGGATCAAGAGATTTAACTTTAATCCTGCAATTTTCTATGGACTTAGGAGTTCATATCCTTAGCGCTACAACATTTGTTAGACTAAATGCTAGTGGATTCTAAAGATCAATTCCCTCAAGTTTGTAAAAGTCTTTAAGTCTTCTTTCCACATATCTTCTTTCATTCTCCATTCGAAGAACCTTGATGGCTTTCCTTGATTTCTATTCAACATGAATATTGAAGGCTTGAAGCTTTTCCAAAACTTCATTCTTATGATGAAGAAAATAGACCCATGTGTAATGTGAAAAGTGATCAATGAAAGTATGTAGTGACCTTGGCTAACTAATGTCACTACAAAAGGACTTGCTAAAACCATGTGAACCAGTTGAAGAACAACTGGTGCTCTTGAAGACTTCCCTTTATCATACTTCTCCTCAAGATGCATATCTATTGAACATGATAAACATTCACCCTTAGAAAAGTTAATTGGAGGTAGAGCTTTGACCATGTGTTTTGAGAAAAGTTGCTAAAGATAACAGAAGCCAAGATGGCCAAACTACTCATGCCATAGTATGATTTGTAAATTAGATTGAGTTAACTTGAGGCACGTGAAGGAGACTTAGGTACAAAGTGGTAGAAGGAATACAACCTCTTTCCATGATTGACTTTCTCTACTGCAATCAATGAATCATCTTTTAGAGTTTGCAACATTACTAAATCTAGAAGGAACTCAACTTTGTTGCCATCTCCAAGGTGAGTGATTTGGTAGACTAAGAGGAGATTAGAAGTAAGATTTAGAACATATCGAACATCTTTGATTTCCCCATTTTCCATCTTCGCATGTCCTTTCCCTTCAACTTCCATTTTTGTATCATCTCCCATAAAGATGTGCAGTACCTATGACTGCTTCAATGAAGAAAAGTCTCCCTTTGAAGAACCCATATGATAGGAGGCACCTGAGTCAAGAATCCATTCTGATGAAGAACCTAAATTTTCCATAAGTACTTACCCTTTTCCCTTTGAAGTGGGTGGAGTTGAGTCCTTGGAAGTACCTGGCACTTGAATTTTGTTCTTCTTGAGTAGGTTTTCTAACTCATTGATTCTCTTAGTCTTGCAATGATTCTCCTCATGATTTGGTTTCTTGCAATATGCACAAAAAAGTTTTTCCTTCTTTTCACTATTTCCCTTCTTATTGGAAGAACGACCTTGTTATGAGGAGGATTGTTGTGTCTCAGATTGTGATTTCTACTTCCACTATTTCTTACTATTGTTATAACTTTTTCCTCCTTGACTTGATTGATTCTCATCACTAGCCACCAATGCTTTGGTCTTTGATGTTGTTAGAAGTCCCAAATCTATTAAGTGAGATGTTTCAAGAATCAACATCTCTACAAAGGCATCAAATGTAGGCTTTTTGAAAGCACTTCTCATGGTTAACCTAAGAGTTTTATAACTTGAAACAAATGAAACATACTCTAAAGGTAGCCTCTTTAGGTTGTGATGAAGTAACTTTTCATCCTTCAATGGATTTCCACAATCTTTAAGTAGTGCCCTATACTCATTAGAATTGTTTATATAATCTTGAATTGTGTCAAAGTTCTTTGGATCCAGTAGAGGTAGATCATCCTCAATTTGAAAACACTTTTCCTCATCCACCTTACCATACAATGCTTCAAGTTTGTCCCATGCAAGTTTGGATTCCTTGAAACTAGAAATGTGGAAGAAGAGATCTCTACGTACATAATTCTTTATCATTCCTAAAGCCTTTTGGTCTTGTTTTTGCCAATCAAAAAGTGTTGTAGCATCAGTTCTTGGGGAATTGTACCATCAACATAAAGATTTAGACCTTTTTTCATTAATCTGCTTTGTGCAATATCTTGCCATGTAGAATAATTATGTCGAGTTAGAAGTGGACATTTAGGTGAACCCATAATACAAAAAAGTAAAAGAGCACAAAAGAGAGATACAAGAACACAATACACTCCCACCCCCCTTCTCAATCAATCAAAAGACCCCCCCAAAAAAGATGCTTTTGGTACTTTATATGTAGTGTGTGTACAATAGGCCACTTGTCCAAATTTTAAAAGTGGACTTTTGGTTTTTCTACTTATGTTAGGATTAAACCATAGATAGAAATAACAATTACATGAAAATATAACCAATAATAGAAAATAATGGATCACACAGAAAAGAACACAAGACACCAAGACTTAACATGGTTCACCCAATGCTTGGGTTACGTCCACCAAATAGTAAGTCCGATATTATTACAATCCAATGATTATAACTTGATTATAATCTGTCATCCGTTATAGCTCAATTGCACTGCGAGAACCAATTTTGAATCACCACTATACTACAACCCTAACCCTAAGCCCTTTTATACAAGTATTAAATGGGTTTAGGGTTACTACGTGTTAGCCATACATTGGCAAATATTAGCCATTACTTTAGTGGTGAATTTATGAATGATAAATCTACAAATAGTACCAAATTTTTTTTTGGGGCAGTGCCTCGAGCACCAAAGAATTTATGAAGTATGTATAGTACTTTCCTAATTAGTAACCACAAACTAGTAATCTTCCATTTGGGGACTATTGTGGCTCCACACTAAACAACAATCTCCCACTTGGAGACTAATCCTATAGTGATGTCGCTATTCCATGAGGCTCCCATTGGATCAAACCACCCTGGACTCTATTGTTCTGTTATTCATGTCCAGTCTAGAAGACCAACCAAAGCTAAGGAGGAGTTTAGCTTCTCCCTTGTTACTACCTTTGTCAACATATTTGTTGGATTATCATTTGTATGTATCTTCTCAAGCTTTAACTATCCATCCTCCAAAACTAACTTAATGAAATGGTACTGCAACTGTATGTGTTTGGTCCTTGAATGCAGAGCTAAATTCTTTGCAAGATGAATGGCACTCTAACTATCTGTGAACAAATAATTATCTTCCTAATGATGGCCCAATTCTTCTAAGAAGAACTAAAGCCATATGATCTCCTTGGCTGCCTCTATAGCAACTACATACTCTGCCTCTATAGTGGATAAAGCATTAACCTTTTGTAGCCTAGAAACCTAGCTCACGGCTGCTCTGCCAACAATAAAGAAATAACCTGTAGTACTCTGCCTGGTATCAATATCCCTTTCCAAATCTAGGTCAATATAGCCCTGTAAATCAATAGTAGAGCCCTCAAAGTGTAAACACTTATTGGATGTTCCTCTCAAATATCTGAGAATCCATTTGATAGCATTCCAATGATGAAATCCTAGATGACTCATATACCTGCTAAAGATTCCCATTGCATGCACAATATTTGTCCTAGTACATACCATAGCATACATCAAGCTTCCTACAGTTGAAGCATAGGGTACCTTGGACATCTTATCCTCTTCTTCTTGTATCTTCAGACACATCTCCTTAGTCAACTTCAAATAACCAAGTAAAGGTGTAATAATAGCTTTAGCGTTCTCCATAGAGAAATGTTGCAACATCTTCTCAACATTATTAGCCTAAGATAGTGTCAATGCTCTATTCTTTCTATCTCTACAAATCTTCATACCAAGGATTTGTTTCGCTACCCCCAAATCCTTCATAGAAAATGCATGTGCTAATTGGCATTTTAGCTCCTTCCTACAATCCATGTTAGACCCAGCTACAAGCATATCATCAACATATAAACATAAAATAATGTAGTTGTCATCATCCAACCTCTTAAAATAAACATAGTGATCTGAATGACACCTACTGTAACCATACTCATGCATAAAATTGTCAAATTTTAGATATCGTTGCCGAGGTGCTTGCTTCAAGCCATATAAACTTTTCTTCAATTTGTATGCTAAGTTCTCCTTACCTTTGACCTCAAATCCTCATGGCTAAGCCATATATATATCCAAATAACTATGAAAGAAGGTTGTTTTAACATCAAGCTATTCTAAATGGAAATCTTCAGTAGCCACAAGACTTTAAAAAATACAAATAGAAGTCATCTTAACAACAAGAGAAAATATCTCATCAAAATCAATGCCCTTTTTCTATGCAAATCCTTTCACAACTAACTTGCATAAATCCAAAATTTTATTTTTCAGCAAAGAGTCCATTTCTTCTTTCATTTTAGACTCCCACAGAATCTTAGTATCCAACTACATAGCTTCATCATAACTTTTAGGTTCACCAGCATCAGTAAGTAAAATAGAATACAAAGAGGGAGAGAATATTTTTGAAGGTCTAATTTTCCTTGTTAACCATCTAACATTCACTGGTGTGTGTGGTATTTGTTGTTGCGGTTGTTACACATCATGAGGAATGGCTGGAACATCAAATTTTGGAGTATCATCTAGTACTACATAATCATCTTCTTGCTTCTCATGTTATTGCAAAAGATCTTTGTACAACACTTTTTCATTGAATATGACATCCCTACTTCCTTCAATTTCTAATTTTCAAAATCTCAAAGCCTATAACCAAATTTATTAATGCCATATCCAACAAATACATATTTCTTTGACTTAGCTTCTAGCTTGGTTCTATTTTCAAAATCTATGTGAGCAAATGCTTCACAACCGAAGGGTTTGAGTAAAGAATAACTCACCTTCTTACCAGTCCATGCTTCCTCTAGAATACTACAACCTAAAGGAGTAGAGGGACCTATATTAATCAAATATATAGTAGTATTGATAGCCTATACCCACATGTATAAGGGAAACCCAACATGCAACCTCATGCTCCTTGCACATTCCATTATAGTCTTGTTCATACATTCATCCACTCTATTTTCCTATGGATATCTTGGAATAGTTTTCTATCTACGAATACTATTAGTGAAGCAATAATATTTAAATTCATGACTTCAATACTCACCACCATTATTAGATCTAAGACATTTTAATTTCTTACTAGTCTCATTTTCAGCTAAGCATTTCCATTTCTTAAAAGTTTAAAATACATCAAATTTTTATTTAAGGAAATAAACCCATACCTTTCTTGTTGCATCATCAATAAATGCAACATAATAATGAGAGCCACCAAGGGAAGATACCTAAGCTAGTCCCCATAAATCGATATGCACAAGCTCTAATTTCTCCTTTTCATTTTTCTTCCCAATCTCCACAAAAATCACTCTCTTTTATTTTCCATATGTACACGAATTTCACAAGAATCCATATTAACACATTTTAGACATGGTAAAACTTTCTTTGAATGAAGTACTTTCATACTTTTCTCACTCATGTGCCCAAGTCTATTGTGCCATAGTGCTGTATCAGAATCTACAGCAACTATTTGTTCTCCCTACTCAACTGTAACAATTGTTCTTGAACATTCATTTTTCTCTAAAACAATTAAAGTAGAAGGAACAATATGACCTGTACAAAGATATAAGGTGCCTACTTTCACAACTTTTGCAACTATAAAGGAACCTTTTGAAATCTTCCAATTTTTATCATTAAAAGTAACTACACAATCCTCATCACCGAGTTGTCGTGCTGGAATTAAATTCCTACTTAGCCTTGGAACATGTCTTACCTCATGTAGTAGCCAATGATTCCTATTCTGCAACATAATCTTAATTTTTCCTTTCCAACAATCTGACAAGGTTCATTATCCCCCAAATAAATAAGTCCAATATCCCCTTGGACATAATCAATAAAATAACCTCTATGAGGTGTAGCATGAAATGAAGCACCAAAATCTAAAACCCATCAATCATCAACACTTTCTAAAGATAGAAGCAAAGCATCCTCTTTGAATTTTTCACTTACCACATTTTCCTCCTTGTCTCCATCTAGTTTATCTCCTTAATTTTTCTTTTGATTCTAACAATCTTTCTTTTTGTGCCTAGTTTCCCATAGTACCAACAGTCATTCAGTCCTCTCAATTGAGACCTCCTCCCCTTTGTCTTTTCTCTTGATTTTCTACAATTTCAAAAGTTACTTCCTCTCTCAGTCATTGTGCCCCTGGGTGAACCCACAATACTGGGTACCACTTTTTGGGGATGAAGAAAATTGCGAAATGATGAAAATTTTGCACGTAGAATTTTGCATATGTTCTCCCGAACGTGCTAACTATGTTTGCACGAACATATTAACAAGGTATGTTCACACGAACATGTTAAGTTTAAATAAGGTATGTTCGCTCGAACATACCTTGTTAATATGTTTGCACAAACATATTAGTAATGGTGATTTTGCGATTGAAATTCTACTTTTCCATTTGGGATCTCGATAAATTTTCCCTTTTTGCATGTTCGTGTGAACATAAATTATTAGAAATGTTCATGTGAACACGTTAAATAAAAATTTTGACTGTCGAATTATTTTTCTCATACATTTGTGTGAACATGGGTTTGCACGAACATGCCCTATATGTTCGCGTGAATGCATAAAATTAGAAAAAATTTAACCCTTTTTCCTTTTTTTTTTTTTTTAAAATTTTAAATTTGCTCTTTTGACTCCCATAATTGCAAGAGAATGATCTCCTACTATAAAATAAAAAATCTCAAAATGTGTTGCTCGGAGCAAGCTTTCCAATGACTATAATTGTAATACATATTTTAGTCATTAAGACTTTCAAATATGAGTTTAACTCATTATAGGTTCATTAATGATTCATTACCAATTGAACATCAACCAACTTCGACACCTCTAGAAAATTAGTAAATCAGGTCAATTTTTTAAAAAAAAATATGTAGGAACTAGCTTATTTAGATACCTTTCTATTCAAAAAAAAAAAAAATTAGGTTTATGATAAATTGACCTCAAATTATTTGTGTCAAATGGAACCTATGTCTGAATTACAATTCGTGTCACTTCAAAACTTCATAAACTATACAATATTCAACCAAAATAAATCAAACCAAATGTATCCTCTGAATATTGATGTTTCCAATCTAATGCCAAAAGAATTACTTCATTATCATTTCTAAAAAAAAAGTTATGTGTGTCAAACAGACTGTCACTCTTTAAAAATATTGAATTTTATTATGTACTACCACTTTTCGGAGGAGATAAAAAAAAATTGATATAAAAAAAAAAAAATTGATTAAAAAATATGGATACAAAGTAGGAACAAAGTAATCAAAATCACTAGTTTATGTCATCTTGAAATTATTTATAATTTTGGAGATATGGTCACTTGAATGTGACATTTGTTGCAAAAATATTGATTTTAGTGTCAAAATTGGTCAAAAAGTGGAACCCATCATTGTGGGATCACCCCCCTGTTTTGTGCATTCAAAGCACTTCTTGATGTAGATCCACCTAAAATTTTCCTGAGTTTCCTTACTCAAAACAACACCAATCACATCTTCACATTTTAGGGTACTAGATCTAGGAACAAAATTACTCATAGCCATTACCAAGCCATTCCAACTTTCAAGAAAATAACACAAAATCAAGAGAGTCCTAATTTCTTCATCAAAATTGATACCCAAAGAAGATAACTAACTAGTAATAGTATTAAACTCATTTAAATGATCTACAATAGATCCATCCTTTGCCATTTTCATATTAAAAAAACACTTCGTGAGAAATACCATGTTTGAAGTGGGGGGCTTTTCATATAGTTTTGCTAGAGTTTGCATCAATTGTTTTGTCGTCTTCACTTTTATAATATTAAATGCCACTGAGGGTGCCAGGCATAACTGAATGCTTCCAAGTGCCTTTCTGTCTAAAAGATCCCATTCATCATTTGACATAGATCCTTGATCTACAAATAGTACCCAAAATTTTTTTGGGTCGTTGCCCCAAGCCCAAAGAATTTGTGAAGTATGTATAGTACTTTCCTGATTAGTCACCAAAAACTAACAATTTAAAACTACCTTTTGTGGCCCAAATTTGTCAGAAAGCATTTTAGCTTAGATGTACAACAATTCTAAAAAGTAATCAAAGCACTACAATGCAGAAAATGCCCTAGTTCTGAAAGTGATATTTTTGTCCACACAACCCTATAATTTGATTATAGATCTAGAAAGTAGATGAAAAATAATACACTTTCAGAAAAAAATAGAACCTAAAAATGTGTCCAGATGAGCCTGTATTGAGCATTTCAAGTTGCAAAATGCAGGATTGAACATGTACAGTCACTAAAAAATGCAATTTCTAACAAATCTTTGCATCAAAACCAAAAAAAAAAACCTCCACTAAAAAGTTCAAATTTTTTTACCCAAAATAAACAAAAATTGCACCTAATTTGGAGTTTGGATGACCGAGTTATGGTCTCTCAAATTCAGGCTACCAAATCAAAACTACATCTGAACAAGTGTCTAGGTAGAAAACTGCGAGCTTAAATTTGATGGTCAAATAGGTATCAAAATAGTTCAAAAGTGCTTGGGAATGATGGTTAGATGGCCATCAAATTTAATCCTATGAAATGGTAATGTCAGCAGAAAAAAGCCTCCTCTACTGATGTGGCAAGATGACTGGGCATACCATACTATACGAATGTATGAAAAACATGACATAGGCAATGTATAGTTGATGTGGACAAGCCACATGTCTTTTGATGTGGACAACCCACACATTAGGTGATTGGACTCTGTTGTGCACATGTGGTACTGAGTCTTTGCCGCTAACATGGCCCTACGCAGTTGCCACATGGCACAGGTCATGGAAAGGTGCTACTAAGTCAGTTTTGACTAACTATCAATGGGAGGGGATCTAAGTGGGTTGGGTTCATGCCACGTGGTGGATGAAGGAAGGTCACAGATCTTGATCAAGTCATCGAAATTGGTCTGAGCACTAGAAAGGCATTTGCAGGGGCTGTAAAGTCTGCCAAACAGGCAGGAATCTACATTGTCATGTGTCAGAGTTATCTTTGTAGGTCATCGATGGAATTTAATGGGTACCAAGGGATTAATAATAATCCCACATCGATTGTGATGGGAGTCTTTGGTTGTTTAAAAATAAACAACACTGGAGTTAAATAAAAATGAGTCACTGTGTGGTGTGAGACTTGGCTGAATTTTTTGAAGTGGTCAGAGGTGTTGGTAAGATGCCTCTACTAGATTTTGAATTTTGTCCACCAAAAAAATAAGTTATATTCTCTGCAAAATATTCTCTGTATAGGGCTAGGGTGTCGCAGCCAGGTACATGTGCAAAAAAATTTCTCTGCACACTAATTTCTTTTCAAATAATACTCCAAAAATGTAGACAGGAATTAAATTATAGATCTAAAAAATTAATTAAGAAAATCTAAAAGATTGTACCTGAACTCGCAAATTGGGCCTTCGGGTGCTGATTTGCAAAAAATGTTTTGCCTCAAAAATTGACTTGGGCCTAGGGTAGATGAATTTATAGCTGATTTTCACTGAAACAATGTTTCAAATGCAATGATGAGGTTTTTTCTGGCTCTAGATGCTCCTAATTTCTATGGTACTATAGATCTAGGTCGAGGTGTTGAAATAACAATGGTGTCAAATAGCTATGTGAAGAGAAATTCTCCAAGCTTTGATACCATGTAAGAATTTTTCTTAGGGAAAAATTCACCCAAGATCAAAGAACTCAAGCACAAGCACAATAGTAGACCAGAAAGAGTATGATCAAAATATCGATATGTATTTTCTTCAATGTGAAAGTACACTAGGAGTGCCTGTATATAAAGGCCTCTAGAATGCTTCTAGAATGCATAGGAACCAGCAACATGATAAGACATACAACCAAGGACATGTCCACCAGATTTGGGTTATCCTCCATTAAGCACAGGAGTAAGAGCAATGATGAGAGGATAAGCCTACAAAGGTATAACACACAAATTTATTTTGTAGACATCATGTGCTCAATTAGGAGTATGAATAACTATGTTGTCTACATGACAACTCAGTTAATGATGCAAACTTCAGTGTTGTAAACACCATGTGCTAAATTAGAGTTGCTTACTTCTGTGTTGTCAATATAACAACTCATAAAAGTATGCAAACTCCTAAGTGTCTCACCAAATAAATAATAAAATAATGCAACTTAATAAAATAATGCATTAACCTAAGTAAACTTAAAGAAAGTGTAAATAGTAAATACGTATTTATACCAACAATTACCTTGACTTTTCCTCTTCAATTTATCTTCTTCCTTATAGCATATTGATAAGCATCCTCAACTGAAAAAATATACAACATACCAACCTTATCATGAATATTGGATCTCAAACCATTAATGTACCAAGCTACCTTTTCCTTTGACAATTCTCTATCCCTAGATTGAATAGTCAACTTGTAGAACTCCTTGATATAATCTTTCATAATCATATCTTTGTAGTTTAGATTCTACAACCTCTTAAACGACTAAAGTTCATAATTAGTAGGAATGAGCTTAGCCTTTATCTTAGTCACCATCAACCTCCATCTAGTGATTTTTATTTCACCTTCCTCCTCTCTATCTCTTTGTAATTTCTTCCACCAAATAGCAGCATGTCCTTTCAACTTAGTTTGTGTCAAACTCACTTTGAGTGGATCCTCAATATCCTCATGGTCAAAGTAGTCTTCCAATTCACCAATCCAATCAATCAGGTCTTTAGGGATCAAAGTACCTAAAAATTTAGAAATCTCCATCTTATGCTTCAACTTTAACTGAGATCCACATCTATCAAACTAACCAACCCTAGTTTCAATAGGTCTCTTCACACAATCAATTATGTCCTGACCACTAGATCCATCAATTTCAAAGTCTTCAACAACTTCCTCATAGCTACCTTCAGTACCCACATGCTAAGGTACACCACCTAAAGGACTCACAATTTTAGCAATCATGTCACTCTTCATCAATGCAATCTCAAATCTGAATTCTTGTCTAATCTTCTATGAGATCCTTTCTTCCACAACATCACTAAGATCATCAATTGCCCTAGGGTCCAATCTTCTTTGAGGCATCTTTCAAATTTTTAAATTTTTTTACAAAACCTAAGCAATAGATCCACCAATCCAAAAGATCAATTAGCTGCACAAGATCAACCTTCTCCAACCCAAGATCTTGGTGCAAAATTCCTCAACTTTGGTGAACTATCCATACACTCAAGAACAAAATTTTCTCTAATACCACCTAACATAGTGCAAGTCAGGAGAGTCCCCAAAGGATATGTCCAAACCCCCAGCAAATAACCTTGCAGTGGAAATACAACAAAACATAACAATAATGCAAGCTCTGATACTAAATCACATCTCTTTATTCATTAAATAATTGATTACATACAATATGCTCGACCATAAGGCCTTCTGGGTTAGGGATCTTGGTAAATATATTGTTATTTTCAATTTAACTCTCGAATGTCCAATATTCTTAAATAATATTTTATTACAATAGCTAGGAAATCATAACTAGGTGATTGATTTCCCTCTAATTTCTTAGGTATAGCTCCCTCAGATTTTGTGATTTGTAGTTAATCTTGTTTGTTCCTAAATCTAAATGGTGTTTGTTCTTGACCATAGAAGAATAGAGGTAAATTGAGTTAGGCCTATACAAGAACTAACTTAAGCAAAGATTTGGATCTTAAAACTAATCATGTCTATGAACTCACAAAAATTGATGAAATGCTAATGAAATCTATTCATGAATTAACTTCTCAACTAAAAGCTTCTAACTCTAATAAGGAAGAGACTAAATTGAATAAAAGCACAAAGAAAAACCTCTTTAAAATTCCAATAATGCTATTATCATCTACAACTTGTTACATTAAGCAAGGGAATAAAGTTTTTTTCATTCCTCAACTCAATTCGATGGAAAGAGATATCCTAAGCTATAAAAAAAAAATGAAATAGTAAATAATCAGCACAAAATACATACAACTTGTCTCTACAATATGAAGTATCTCATGCCAAAAATTAGGTGACCTCTAATTAATCTTTCAATTAGATACATATAGATTTTTGAGATGGCCACTACAAAATGAAATTCAAATTGGTTCATCTCCTCAAAATTGACAAATGGCAAGGAGCCAATCGTCAGTTACAATCATTACATCAAAATATGAAAGGGCGAGATAAGAATCACTTTGCCTTCTTTCATTTTTTTCACTTCATCTTATAGGCTTTGGTGGCAACAATCATTGGGATCAACTCCTTATTCTATGAACATGAATGTTAGTGTATCTTAAGAGCCACTTGGAATGCTCTCTAGCTAGATGTTTGATGGCATTCAACTGCTCCTATATTTCCTTCATAGCCACATGTATACACTTGCCAAGTTTTTGGAGCTCCAACACTCTACTTTGGTGATCAAAAGATTTCTCTTTTAAGCTATCTAGATAATTGGAGAAATTCTTTTGCATGAGAAAAGCTCCAATTATCCCTTTCCCTT
Source organism: Cupressus sempervirens (assembly GCA_028749045.1). NCBI lineage: Eukaryota > Viridiplantae > Streptophyta > Pinopsida > Cupressales > Cupressaceae > Cupressus > Cupressus sempervirens. The sequence continues at coordinate 1,037,398,072 of CM053785.1, forward strand.
ATCCACTAGCTTGAGAATCCATATGTAGACCTCTTAACAATTCATAGTCTCTGTCTTGATCCTTTTTAACTTTAGCTTCCATTTCCTTCAATCCTTCTTCTACCGCTAGGATCATTTAATATTTGAATTACATGCTCTCTATTTATTCAAATAAGGGCTCATCTCCCTTGGGTAGAATCTTTTCCTCTATAACTTCCTTATCCTTCATGTGGATGATCATCTTCAAGAAGGAAATGCAATCCTCACTCTTGGCTTTCTCTATTGCCAGGGTAGCTCGACCAGCTAAGATACTATCTTTCTCTATTTCAAGCCTAGATACTACATTTTTTATTTTCTCTATGATTACAAGTCCCTCGGACTTGAGTTTTCCACTCCACTCCCTACCAATTTGTTTGAAGTGCTTGTCTTCATGTAACTAGGAGATGATAGACTAAATGCTAGTGGTTGTAGGATCATTAGTGGTTGTCATTCCTGAGATGCTTGTTAGCAGGGTGACTAATTTCCTAATGAAGCAATTAAGTTCATGAATCTTTGACTTCATAATGACTTTAGCTAGCTTAAAGCTTTTGAGTTGTCCTTCTATCACATCATTTGTTCACTTCCACAATCCCACCTTAATGTCATGTCTAACTTCTCTAAGATCTACAAAATGTAAAGTGAAATCCTTTGTAGACATATCTTCAATCCTCCCTTCCTTAGTGAACTTAGTAATTTTCATAGTTAGATGCCCTGTATCAGGATCTTCTCCAAGAATTGACAAGGTTTTTTGCTTCTTTACTTTACTCAATGGTGATATAGAATGGATAGCTAGAGATAAGGTTTCTTTGTTGGGGACTCTTTTAAAATTTGATTCATTAGTCTCTTATACACAATTGAATTTATTTTTTATGAATTTGGGATCCAATTTTCTTGAAAATTAAATCATAATTTGACTAATATTATCTTTCAAAGCTTAGTAAATATGATTTTGCATAATATATTCTCATGTATTAATATCTAAATATATATTTGATTTTGCATGATACATTGTCATGTCTTCAAATTCAAATATACATTTGTTGGTATTCATTTTATCATACTATAATCATATAAAGTATTGAAATGAGTATTGATAGATAAAATTATATCAAGGTATTAATTTGTTAGAATGCACATAATCATCGTATAAAAATTCTACTTGTTTTCATCCTTAGTGATTCACATGACTATCAAGTTACTTAATTTCAAGGGTTAACCTAGGACAAGATGTATCCTAGTGATCTAATAATTTTGTAAAGATATTTTAATCATTAAAGACTAAGAAATGGTGAACTAGTGTTAGTGTAGTTTTTTATTTTTCCTATTTTGCTAGGTTTTTCCTACACTTTTTTAATAATCTTGCTTAGGTTAATTAAGCATGTCTTATTAGGTGAATGGTTGTGAGGTGTCACCTTCCTACATGTGAGCATTCATTAGCTATCTTGGAAAAAATACTTTGCTATCTTTAGTCTAATAGATGGTTGCTCCTCATTGGTTGGTGTTGCCACCTCCTCCCTCTTTCTAGCCTATATAAGCATGCTACCTGGCTTGTATTTGCATCTCTTGTTTTTGCATCCTCTTAATGCTATTTTGCTTCCAGCATTTGCATTACTCTCTTGGAGACTAACTCTATGATGCTATTTTGATTTTGTATCATTTACATTCATAGTTTAAATATTTATTCTTTGCACTAGTATTTTGGGTTATTAATCTTATCAGATTCTAACATGGTATCAGAGCTTTTCTATGTGCAAGAATAGATTTTAGTTTCCTTGTTTGAGAGATTCGGGGGGGGGGGGGGCTAATAAACTTTATTGTAGTTTTTTAAAAAATGAAGTATGCTCTTCTCTTGCATCTTTGGATGATCTTGAGAATCAGAAAAGTTTTGACAAAAACAATTTTTCTCTAGGGTTTCAATCTCAAATCTGACAACCAACTTGCATATTTGGAGTTTTCAATCAGTTTTGCAAGTTCCAGCATGCCATTGATGGACTTAGGAAGCTGATCCAACATTTTCATGTCATATTCTGGTTGTTAGGGTCATTTTTTGATTTTTGGAGCCATTTTTTACTGTTAAAGGCGTCTAATTTACACTACAGCAACATCTTTTGTACATCAAAAAGAAAAATGCTTTCTGGGTTTTGTTCGCAGCCTCGAAAAACCATCTGGGTATCTTATAGATTCTGCATGCAAGCTGTATATTTTGCATAATCGAGCATGCAAAGCTACAGCCATACCCCTCTCCATTGGCAGTCGCAGATTTGAATGCAGTTTTCAAATGTCTCATTCTTGCTCATATGGACTCCGATTTTGACGATTCTTGTTATGAACTTGGCTATTTTTTTGTGCTCTATCCACTAGTGAAGTTGTTTTTTGATTTTCATGCATGAATTATTCAGAAATTGCAGATTCTCAGTCGTGACTGTGCATAGTTCTCACTTTGGAAGCTTCAGAGGATCATAACTTTCTCATACGACCTCGTATCAAGGCAATTCTTTTTTTGGAAGTGCATGATTTTTCAAGTAGATCACAGTGGTGCTATTTTTTCTTTGATTATTGTGCCTAAGTTTCACTTTTAGCATATGCTCTTCATGAGGGTTTGTAATGCATTGAAATCAAGACCACTAAGTATTTCTTTCTAAGTGGTAGTTGTAAATGCACTAAAATAAAGTGCCAAATCATATTTCTTTGGGGGGGGGGGGGGTTCTTTGATTGAGTAAAAAGGGGGGGGGGGGGGGGGGGGCATTCTCTTCTTTTTAGCATTTCTTCATCATGGATCAAAAAAAATGCCCATCCTAACTCCATACAATTACTTTGAGTGGAAATCACACATGACAATTCACTTAAGGAAAGCTGGATTAAATAGGATAAATATGGGACTTGAAACTGAACCTGCTAAAGATGAAGACAAGCCTAAGTGGTTTAACAAATGTGATGAGGCATATGGAACGTTGTGTTTGTCTGTTTCTCCGGACTTGCTATTTCACATTGAGTCTTTGGATACACCAAATGAAGTATGGACAAAGTTAGAAACACTATTTGGCACACAAGATTCAATGAGGGGTCATATGTTGGAAAATGAATTAATTAGTTTGAGTCCAAGCAATTTCAATACAATCCAAGATTTCTTCACCAAATTGAAATCACTAAGGCTGCAATTAAAAAAATAGGGAATTGAAAAGAAAGATGAACAACTAATTCTTAGTATTCTCTCTAAGCTAATTTCAGAATATTCCGTGTTTGTCTCTACCTTCTATGCTACTAAGGGTGCACTTGGTACTCAATTCACCATGCCATCTTTAGATGATTTTGCTGTCAATCTCACTCGAGAACAGGACAAGCTAATCTAGATGGGCACTCTTATGTCCTCTAAGTCACATGCCTTGGCTGCCAACCAAGGCACAAAAGAACAACAAGGACAAAGTAGTAACAACAATAGTAAGGACAAGAAACAAAAGAATAGTGAGGAGAAGAAGGATCAGATATCAATTTTTTCAAAAGCAACTATTGATACACCATCTTCCAAGGGCAATAATCCTAAGAAAGAAAAGGTCAAATGTGCCTATTGTGAAAGACTTGGTCATGATGAACATAAATGTTTGCAGAAACAACTTGATCACTTGACATACATTCTTGAGAAGAATAATATCAGTATTCCTAAGTCTATCAAAAAAAGTTCTAATGAAGGGTCTAATAAAGAAAAAGAAAATAGCAAGGGGAAAGGAAAGGGCAAGGCTCTTTTTATAGTTGCTTCTTCACCATCCACTTGGGTTCTTGATTCAGGTACTTCACACCACATGGCTTCATCTAAGGAAGAAATTGCATCCTTGGAGCCATGGGTGATAACACTCCTGTTGAGGTGTGTGGGAGAGGGTCTGTTGATGTGCGGGATGGCACATTCCATGATGTTCCTTATGTACCCTCATTGTCAACTAATCTCCTATCAGTAGACCAAATCACTCACACAAGTTTAGGCAAGTGGGTTGAGTTCACTCCTGATTCAATGGAGATATGTGAGTTGCACAATGATTCTACAGTTGCAGTTGGGAGAGCAGATCATCAGTCATGACTCTATATGTTTTCTCACCTTGTTCCTGATCCTCCTTTAACTGTTTTGCTCACTCACTCTAAAGATGTGAGTAGATTATGGCATGAGTAGTTTGGCCATCTTAACTTCCACTACTTGCATCAGCTTAACCAGCAGGGCATGGTCACAAGGTCGCCTTCTACTTTGATATTGGAGTCACTTGGAATACCTGATAGATCTTCTATTGGGTCAGATTCACTTCAGCAGTCTTCTACCTCCACTTTTGATGCAAAGAGTGATTCAGAGAACTCACCTCCTTCCTCTCCTAGTCATCATTCACAGGTTGATGATTCTCATCTAGATTCTCCATCTTTTCGTCCACTTTAAGCTAGACAAACCTTGCAGTTTGTAGGTGATTAGGTTGGGGATCCATTAGACACCAAGCAGACTCGTTCACAATTCTAGGATGCTCTACATATCTTCATTGCTACTGCCTCAAATCCATAGTCCTTTCATGAGGCTTTTGGTATTTCTGAGTGGGATACACCTATGCAGAAAGAGTATAGTTCCTTGATGAGGAACCACACTTGGGATCTTGTCCCTTTTTCTAAGGGAAGAAAACTTGTTCTATGTAAGTGGATCTACCGGACAAAATTTGCAAGCTTTGCTGGGGGTGCGGGATGCTTCATCTTTTGGGGGGGCCTCTTCCTCTCGCTTGGAGTCCTAATTTTCTTTGGGGAGTCTCTTTTCTCTCTCTTTTGGGGGAATTTTATGTACATGGGTACCTCACTAGGCTTGACTTGCCAGGACCCATTTCTACATCCACCTAAGCTTCGCTTATGGGGGGTGTTAGTGTAGTTTTCTATTTTTCCTATCTTGCTAGGTTTTTCCTACACTTTTTAAATAATCTCACTTAGGTTAATAAAGCATGTCTTATTAGGTGAATGGTTGTGAGGTGTCACCTTCCTACATGTGATCATCCATTAGCTATCTTGGAAGGATACTTTGCTATCTTTAGTCTGATAGATGGTTGCTCTTCATTGGTTGGTGTTCCCACCTCCTCCCTCTTCCTAGCTTATATAAGCATGCAACCTAGCTTGTATTTGCATCTCTTGTTTTTGCATCCTCTTAATGCTATTTTGCTTCCAGCATTTGCATTACTCTCTTGGAGACTAACTCTATGATGCTATTTTGATTTTGTATCATTTGCATTCATAGTTTAAATATTTATTCTTTGCACTAGTTTTTTGGGTTATTAATCTTATCAGATTCTAACAACTAGATTAAATAGAAATACAAGATGTGTAGTTTAATAGACCTAAATTTGAGGTCTATTTTCTATGAAATGAACAAAATATATGGAGTTGACCCTCTATAAAATTAAAATATTCAAATTCCAATTAAGACATTAATAAAAAGGATCCCTTATGATAGGAGGTTTTTCATGTGTGTAATAAAATAATGCATTAACATTATTTCATGAATTAAATTATCACAAACAATCACATTTATTCCTTGATTTTGATTATAAATTTTATGGGTTGGCTACACCTCAAAAACTATTATATGATTAGAAATTTGGTACCACAAATTAAATTTTGGTGACCAATAATATGTCCATTTATTTTTTCATAGCATATGGTTTGATTTTTCCACTTGATCCATTGTGCAACTTTTACTGTTATTAAAATAAACATATGTTAAGTTATTAATGATTAGTTTGGTAGTTTTTTAATTTGCTTGATTGTCATTGGGTTAACCTATCTTATGAAGAGCGCATATATAAAGTGCATAATAAAATGTGTGTTTGCATCATTATCCATTAGTCCTTAGTGCATGGAGATTTTATTTGAAGAGATTAATGTTTTAAAAGTATTCTTTACAATTCATAATTACAAAAAAAATTTAATAATTCATTCAATGTGCATAGTTTTGAACACTATGTTTTTGTTTATTGGAGTTTACAAAATTGACCTTTCAAACTCCCACAAATGACATGCAAGAAGAAAAATTCCAAAAGTGTTTAGGAAGGCATAGCCATGAAATCCAAGCAAGTGAATATACTTCTTAAGATAGATTTTTCCAAATCTTATGAATGCATTGAGTGGGCTTTCATTTTAGTCATGCTTTAAGTCCTTGACTTTAGCCCTACCTTTATCTAGTCTATTTGGATACTCTTTGTAGATGCCTCTATTTGTATCACCATTAATGATCGATAGGATCCCAAGATTTTTACCTCTTTTGATCCATTTTCAAAGGCTGTCCCTTATGTCCCATTTTATATGTTTGTACTGTTGAAGTGTTCGGATAGTCACTTGTTCGTGCTATATGTACTAGCCTTGTAAGAGGAATTTTCCATCTAGAGTCACTTGATCAACTTGTTAATGGGAATATCAGGCATGACTCATTCCTTGCTATCACTAAGGATGAATAAATTGTTAAAGTAACTCTTTAATGTCTACCAATTTTTTTTCTTTCTTTTGATTCATCTATTCAGTGGCACAATAAACTTTCCTACTTCCACTATTTTCTTTTGGCTTCTACAATTTGATTGGAAATGGATCTAGCACGAGCATATTTTCCAAATTTTTGGCCTTCCCTTTTCCTTCTAGGTCAATCTTGAGGATTATTTTTAATGTGGTTGTTTCTCTAATTGAAAAGAGGCTTGATTACTAGATTACCAAGCCTCTCCCTTTGGTGGATAAATTTTAAATGTCTTCCAAATTTCTTGCTACTACTGATATATATTATTCTTCTTGTTCATCTCCTTCAAAAACTTTTTATATGAAGTTAGAACACCTCCTAAAAGATTTTCATTGGGTGTTAGATGATCACCATGAGTTCCACAACATTGCATGGGAATTATGGTGTTTTCCCAATGACTCTGGATGTCTTGGTCTCATATCCACCCAAAAATGAGGTTTGGCTCTATGTACCAAATGGGTCATTTGCACCCTTATTTATAATGAATCTTGAAAAATCCTTCAATGTCATTGTATTTTTTAGTATTTTCTTCTCATGCATCTAGATGAAAGGGGATTAGATTTCAAACATTTCTTTTCAAGAAAGAGCTCATTCAAATTAGAGGTACTTTTGTTGTGAAAATAATTTGGAGATCCTACAAGGTTTTCAAGCCTTAGATTCAATGGACGAGTGGTGGATTTAGAGATGGGATTTTGATGAACCAACAACACATATGGTGGTCTTCTCTTTCTTATGTTTAAGGATTTCCTATTGCAAAGCTTCCATGGGTTAGTGCTCTTTGGTTTTACGAATGTGGCATCAAACCTCCACAACATATATATTATAGAGCTATTATGATCCTTATTTCCTAGGAGGATATGCACTTAGATAGTTTCATTTAACTTTCCTAAATCAGATGACTTTTGACTTACTTGTCTCTGCCTTGATGCCACATTTAATTCACAAGTTGGGTATTTCTTCTGTTAAAGCTTGGTGGAAGGGCTATAAATGGTATTTGTTTATTTATACTCCTCTTTATAGTTACAAGCCCAAGTTGGGCTACCATTAAGCAATCCAGCATTTTCCTATGGTCACCATTCTCAACCACCATTGACATTTGTTGTCTTCTTATAAAGATTGACACACAAGTTCCTTATTGTATGGTGTACATTTACAAAACCTAAAACTACTAGTTTCCTTTGGGATCATGGCTCAAACATTCAAGAATTTCTAATCCTGAATGCTCATTTTTTGGTCATCTTGAGACATTCATGCACCTTTTTTGGTAGTTTTATTAGCACATGGAATTTTTGTGGCATCTACCAAAGCCTCCTCACAAGTTTTTTGAAGTCTTACATGCTTTTATGAGGGAGATATTTTTCATTATTTAGAAAGATATAAATGTTTTTATATTTTGATCATGGTCATGTGGATGTTCATATTTCTATTACACAAAATCTTGTATATATGTAATAATGTTATGTTATAGATTCAAGTGCAAGAAAATAAAGAGGCTTTGGAGGTGGTTGAGCTTCAAGAGATTCTTCAACATTAAGAGAATTTCATGTGTACGGTTGCTCGATTGATCCAATATCTTCCTCTATTGATCACATATTATCTCATGGAATCAGTTACAACTACAACTCCTATGTGTATCACTTGAAAAACCCATGGTGCTATGCCCCTTTCTACTCCTCAAAAGAAGATAGGTTGAGTAGAAATATCCCTCCATATCCCCTCTATGGTATGGCTCGTGTTGGTCCCCTATTGTTGCTACTACTACTCTTTCTACTTCTTCTACTAGATAATCCCTTCCACCAATGAAAAGTGGTTTCCTCATATGTCACTCACCATTTCACCTCCAAAGAAGGAGGAAAAAGAAAAAGAAAAATATGATGATGGACCCACCTCCCAAGCCAACTGATATATGGAGTGTTGATGATCACCAAAATCCACCTCCCTCAACTACCATTTATCTTGCCACTCGAGGTATTTTTATACTATCAAACTACTTTTTTGGTAAATAGTTAAGTGGTATATGGCCTTGGTGCTAAGTGGAGTTTTGTTGGGTGTACCTGTATCCCCTAACCCCTTTTTTTTGTCAATATGTAATTCTATATCTATATTAATAGAAAGGGACGATTCATAAAAAAATATGATCTAACGTTCCTCATTGATATTTAATTTTTAATTCTTATGTTGGCTGAAATTTCTTTTGGATTGTTTCTCTGAATTGAAATCAATGGTCTTATACAAATTTTGGGCACTATTAAAATTCAAAAATATAAGCACATTTACAAAATACAAAGAGGGTTGTTATTATGTATTTAAAATAAATAGTATCAATTAATTACTAAGAGTGTCCTCCTTAAAACCCCTAAAGATCTCCCCATTTAGGACAATGTTTTTCTATAGGAATTCTATATTTTTAAAATGATGGAATTCACCATGACAATTAATAAATTTCCTATCATTGTTTGAAACTAACCAATAATTTTTACAGAAATAATTTAAAAATATTTGCCAACAATACTAATATTCTTTTTGAAATAATGAGAGATTCACCAATAGTAATTAATTATCTTTGTAAAAATGCTTTCTATTTTTAAAAAAAAATATGAGAATTTTCCTAGAATTATCCCTTTTATTGAAATGGAATTAATAGATAAAACTCAAATGTAGGACCTTTTATTTGTTATTAGACTACTCTACCGACAAAGCCACTAGATCATCTCTAGTCAATCAAAGGTGTGGATTATCTCATAAACCTCTATAAGTAGAACATAACAAATTCTTAAATTTAAAGTTAAAGATTTCAATGATACAAAAATTGGATAAGTTTCATTCAACTTGATTAATGTAAGGTATACATTTTTGAGATTGATATTGTGTTTAGTAGAGGTTCTATTTGACTCTTAATATTGATTACATAACCCTACCATGATAAAGGTCCAATTTTATGTTACATTTAGAGCTGATTTATTTAGGATGAAGCCTTATTAATTTTGCAAGGGAACTGCATTATAAATTAAAGAGTATTGTGTGTGAAGAATGTGATATCTAGATAAAACAATTTTTTATTGGATATGGTGTAGGTTATTTTTCTCTTTGTTTTTCTAAAAAGGTTTGTAATATAGAATGACTATATACATTTCTCTAGAGTTGTAGATTATATTAGATGAAATACATATATCTGTGTCTCTCTATTTTCCTTTAGTTTTTCATATAGTTTTACATTCATTTGATTCTTTATATCCTTTATATCCTTTTTTAATAGAGTAAATTTGACTCTAAAGAGGAGAAACTATGTTCCTTTGAGAGTTAATTCATTTAATTATAGATAAAGGAAAATAAATTTTAATTTTATAAATGGAAACTGCAAATAAGAAGAGGTTCTCACTTGAATTATGAGTTTTTTGGCCAAGGGTTTTTGAAATAAATGTAGATGTGTATACAATATACTATAGTTGAATACAAAACATAACATATTACATAGAACCTAATAAAAACACAACTCTATTTGTCAAATCAATTACAAAACCCAAAAGTCAAAAGTATACTAAAAGACATTTTTAATAACATATAGATATAATAATAAAAAACTAATATATATATATATATATATATATATATATATAGAACATAAGAAAATCCTCATGCATTTGACTTTGACTAATTAAGTTACACATACAAAGAGAAGAAATATCTAACATTGTTAGGTGATTTTCCTTACTAAAGTCCCTAGTTCAGCAATTCCACCTTGAAAGTAGCCATATAGATGGTTGGATAAAAAAAGATAAATAGATAATTGAATTATTTGATGGATAGGGAGTGTGATAGAGAAAGAGAATATAATAATTAATGAGAAAGATCTAGTAAGGACAAAGATATCTTGAATGGAATGAAAGGATAGAAAAAACTTGAAAATACAATGGGAAAAAAGTTGAGGATCAATTTTGAAGGATTACAATTTGTTTTTATTGACTTGGGAATTTGATTTTATTAAATGCCCATAGCTAAAATTTGAATATTAAAATGTTATGGGACATGTGTAAGATTTTTCTAATGTAGAACTTTATTTTTTCTATGTGTCATTTGCGTATTACTTAAATATTTTTTATTCTTATGGAACACAAATTATATCATCAAATGGCTAAAACAGTTTGCAATAGATTTAAATATATAGTTAATACTAGATTTCTCAACTAAGTTAGAATAGTTGATGTCCTCAAATTATATATTATTAGCCAGTATAAATTATACATGTAATAATTTAGTAAAAAAATTATTTAAGTAATTGACAATTTTAAAAAAAATTGGTAAGAGGCTGAAGCCAAGAATCATTATTACTATGTGTGATTAATTATTATTATTTATTTAGTTTGTGTAGAGTTCAACCCATGACCTCTCAGATAAGAGGCTTTTAATTTACCATTGTGTTGTAGGCTCTTGCCTTTAAGTAATTAACATATTAAATGAAATAGCACAAGTATAAATTAAATAGAGTAAAATTTAAATGTATTCATATAATATTTATAATTAAATATTTTAACATCAATAATTGTCCATACTTATCTAAAGCAAATCACTTAGAAAAGGCACTCTCACCTTAGGTATATTTTACTAATCTTGGATCATAAATTTTGGGATTAATACTTCTTATCTAGAACATACACAAATAATATTCTCAATTTAAATGCTCCAAGTTCATAATGAATAAAATAATACAGTTTAGCTCAAGTACTCTAGAGATATGCTTTAACATTTTTCTTCAAATAAATTACTCAAAATATATACTTGATAAAACATGCTCTAGAGTAATCACAAAACATGCACAATTAATTGATAATCAATAATGTCAATCTCTCTTGCACTAGAATCACAATAACTATCTAGGATTCTACATATTTCCCAAAACTAGTTGAAACCTTGTGCAAATCCCTAGATCCAAAAATCCTACGTATATTCTTGACACCTCAAATTGGATACACTTTGTGTAACCCTTCTCTAAAGCCTGTAGCTCATCAAATCTCTTTATTCTTCCCTAAATATTCTACATGGACCTTTTCAAATCTCACAAGCATGATTTACATAACCTTTGAAGGGGTGCATTCCAAACCATCAAAGCATTTCATAATTATTTAATAAATAAATTTTTCTAAGCCCAATAAAAAAGAAACACACAACCCCAAATTACACAAATGTATAGCTAAGTAGGTAGCTTAGAAGATCTAGTAGAATATGTGGTAGTTGACTAGATTTAAATTTCCATTTAAAAATAGAAAGGGTCAAGTCCATGGCTTAAGGGTTGACCCCATAATCATAGAGCTGATACTCGATAAGAAAAGGATTTGATTCAAATAGATAACACGTAAACTAGAAACAATGTGATAATATTTGTAATAAATAGAAAGCCAAAATGAATATATATCATAATATACAACAAATTTAGACAAGATGGAAGATAAATGTCAGTCTATTACAATAGTTCTTCAAAATAAAAATAGCATGCATATGTGAACTTTACCACTACAATTATAGAAATTTCACAAACTAAGTATAATAAATAATGGAGTAGTGACTTAGGTGAGCTTAAAAGTGGAGGAAACACCATAGTTAAGAGTATTTTAGTTGTAGTAATGAGTTAGATGACCACCCAACAAGGTCCAATACTTCATTTTAATAAGTATCACCAAATGCAATCACTGCTAAGTGTTCCATTCATTCTAATGGAAATAGATACCTACACAAGATAGGTCAATGAATATGACTTCAAAACTAGAAAGATGAACCCTAGTGAAAATATCACACTATAACAACAATTTACACTTGAGTACAATTCAAAAATATCTATTTTTTCTATGGCAAGATGATTTACTCACATCAAGAAGCTTCACAATTGTGAGTACCCAGTACATGATTTACACATTGCAAGATGGTGACCACAAAAACTTTTGAGTAGAATTAAATTATTCAAAGACTGATTCAATGTGAATCTAAGTGAAAATAAGAGAGTTATTGACCAATAGTCAATGTCAAGATTGTGCACATAAAATGGAGAGAAAGGGGAGGAGTAATACTTAAAGTGTGTTTTTAGTGTTAGACATTAGCCATGGCATCACCAAAGAGAGCCCAAATCTAACAAAAACAACAAGGGTGTGTTTTTCCATCATCTTGTAAGAAGAAATTAGTTCCCATTGTGCGACACATGGAACCCTTGTTTATTTTTGTTGGAGTTGAGCTCTCTTTTGTGGTACCATGGGGCACTCCCACCAAACTGAGGAGATAGTCTCAAGTCCCAAACATGATTAAAAAAAAAAAGTCAAAACCAATATCTAGGTTCAAGGAATCACTTGAAAGAAAATTATCTCAAAGGGTACCAAGACACAAATATCAACTAATCCTAGAGGCAACACATACATTTAGGAAATCTACTATGTAAGTGGGCAAGTGTTATCACATGAGCCAACTGTAAGGTTACTTGACAATATTTTAATACTTTGGACTCCTAGTGTCTTTATGTGGTGTTAGTATCCTTTTATACAGATAGGGCATACTAACAAGTCAGCTTTAAGGTTACCCTAGCAGTCTCTTAATACTCCAGACCCCCTAGTGACTTTCTGTGGTACCAATATCTTATTAATTCTTTTTTAAACCCATTTAAAGAAATGTTATCACTTATTAAAATAACCTACAATGGGTTACCCACCAGCCTCTTTAGGGCCTCAATCTCCATTGCAAGCTACTTCCCAACATGACATATAGATAACCTACCCTAAGCTCAACAAAAGAAAAAGATCTCAAATGACTATAAACCACCCATTAGTTCTTAAACAAGTAATTAGAAAGTATTGAAATATTACTGATCATAATCACAAATTCTACGAATATGATCATCCTAATAGGATTGATCCAAAACCAAGTATACATAAACCAAATCCATGTCATAACATGACATCACCAAAAACAAATCATTTAATCACCTTAGCCCTATACAAGCAACTAGGCAACAATCAAGGACAACCGATTGAAGACTCAAAGGTTATATTAGGAAAGCCACATCATCCACCATAGTTCAACACAAGAACTGGAAAGCACATTAAAATATCTAATCAAAATCATCATAGCCCACACATGACACATCACCATGGTCAGGTATAAAAGATCATAATCAAAATATCATCATGAGATAATTGAAATTACTCAATAAACATACATATATCATCGTCAAAATAATCATGAACATATCAAATCACTAAATAACTCAAGTAACTCATCACATAATTCAACTAAGTATGAAATGACATCTAATAAAATTTTGTAACTAGGTACTAGTAATCATAAAAAAATTAATCAGAAAATAGGCCTAAAAGAGTTTGATAATACAATCTAAAAGGTCAACTAAGGTTAGGCATTATGAGTAGCGAGTTAGGTGAGTGTAAAAGTAGAGGAGATGCCAAAGTTAAGATTGTTTTAGTCGTAGTAACAAGGTGGATGATCACTCAAGAAGGTCCAATGCCTCACTTTAATCAGTGTTGCCTAATCCAATAACTAAGTGTTCCATTCATTCTAATCAAAATAGATACCTACAAAAGATTAGTCAATTTGACCCCAAAAATACAAATATGAACCACATAGAAAATATCACAATATAACAATAATTTATACTTGTGAGTAAAATTTAAAATAATCTAATTTTTCCATGGCACAATGATTTTTCACATGTCAAGAAGCTTTACAATTGTTAGTACCCAGTACATGATTTACACATGAAAAGATGGTGACCGCAAATTTTTTTGAGTAGAATTCTATTATTTAGAAATTGATTCAATGTGCATCTAAGTGAGGAGGAGAGAGTTATTGAATAGTGGTCAATGTCAATATTGTCCACATAAAATGGATAGAAAGGGGAGGAGTAATACTGAAAGCATGTTTTCAATGTTAGACATCGACCATGGCACCACCAAAGAGATCCCAACTCCAACGAGGGTGTGTTTTTCCATCATGTTGTAAGAAAAAAATAGTTCCCATTGTGTGATACATTGAACCCTTTTTTGTGGAGCCTGATGCAGCCAATTTTAAAGCTGTGGTACAGAGCTTCACTGGTCATCGACAAACTTCACAATCTTATGATGATTTCTTAGAATTCCTCAACAATGTTCATATTTTTCCTCCTCTCTTTGATTTACATGCTATCCATCAAATAGATAATCTTGTTTCTCAAGAGGTGTGTTGAGAATTATGTCTCAACTTTCCAAACTCTTTTTTCATAAAACTCTAGAAAATTGTAGTTGAAAAACTCCAAAAAAAATTTAGAAAAATTCTGCAATTTGTTTGTGGTAGTTTTCCATGTGTTTATGAGTTGGAAAAAGGTGTATAAGTTGTTAAAAATGTGTCTAGTCTCTAGAACAATGTAGAAGGGCTATTTTTAGAGTGTAAACAACTCATTATATGACTTTTATGGGGGTCTAAACTAGAGGACAAAATTATGGACGAAAATGGCATTCTTGGAGTTACAAATTACAAGTGGATAACATGTGACATGGTTGTTTTGCCCATGGTTTTGTAAAACTAAAAATGGTTTCCAAGTAGAAAATCACTATAAAAGGAGGGTTTGGGGAGGTGTTTGAATCATCGAGTTTAGTTTGCAAGACTAGTGCTAGAAGGAGTATCTCTTTGAGTCTAAGTCTGAGTTGAAGTTGTGTTGATGCACTCCTATAAGAACTTGCATTCCAAGTGTATTATAATCCTCCAGATTTGAGAATACATTGTACAAGTTTTGAAGGGTGGGGTTTTTCTCCCAAAAGGGTTTCCCCATGATAATCATCATGTCATGAGTTCAATGCTATTTTGATTATATATTGTTATGCTTTTCTTGAGATCTCTACAATAGTTAGTCAAATTTTCATAATTATCCTCTCAAAGATTAGTGTAGGAAGTGATTCTATGTACCTTGCTTTGTTACAAGTGGTATCAGAGCCTAGCCAGTTTTTGTTCTATTTACTCATTATAGGGTTTTTTGAGCTAATCAAGGTTTGAGTGGGAGCCTATGCAGAGGTTTTTTATTTCTATGTTGTAGGAAATCTCCAATACTTTTGAGACATTTTGTAAAGATTGTGGTATTAAAAGAGAGAAGACAACTCTGTATTCTCCATAACAGAATGAAGTCACAAAAAGAATGAACATGACCCTGATGAGGAAGCCTAGGAGTACACTAAGTGGAGCTAGATTGGAACAAAATTTTTGTGTCGAAGCTATAGCCACTCCTTGCTACCAAATAAATAGGTCTCCTACATTAGCTCTTGTTAATAAGACACCAATGGAAGCATGGTCAGACCACAAGCCTTCACTCAGACATTTGAGAGTTTTTGGTTATGAGGCATATGCTCATGTGCCAAATGAGAAGTGGAAAAAATTGGACAAAAAAGCTATTCAAATGTATCTTCATCAAATATGGTTATGGTGTTAAAGGATACAAGCTTTGGGATCCTATTGTACAAAAGTTATTTTAGTCCAGAAGTGTTATTTTTAGAGAAACTGAGTCTTCTTCTATTATAGTGCAGCTAGAATAGATAAAAGAAAAGAAAGATGTGATTCGAATTCTTGCTACACTTGAGAAAGTTGAATTGAGGTCCTTAGAAAGGCAAGTTGTTGAAGAGAGCTCTATGAGCTCTGAGTGATTAGAGGAAGAGGGAGAACCTGATCATGAACCTGAACTTGAACCTGAGCTAGATCTTCTTTGAAGTTCTAGTAGATAGAGGAATGCACGAGAGAGGTATGGATATTCTCCTAATGATTGGAGGTAAATATTTGCTTTGAATGCTAATATTGATGAACCAAAATCTATAGAAGAGGCTCTTGGTATGAATGATTCAGAGTCTTGGAAGATGGCCATGGAAGAAGAGATGGTAGCTCTTAGGAGGAATGACACATGGGACCTTGTAGCTTTGCCTAAAGGATGGAAACTTGTTGGTTGTAAATGGGTATTCAAAATGAAGATGGGTTTAGATGGAAGAATTGAGAAGTATAAAGCATGTTTGGTTGTAAAAGGTTACTCCTAAATTGTAGGAATTGATTATGGTAAAAAAAAATATCCTGTAGAAAAAATGACATCCATTCAATTTTTACTTTCTATTGTAGTAGCTGATGATATAGAAGTTGAGTAGATGGATGTGAAGACAGCTTTCCTTCATGGAGATTCAGAGGAAGAAATTTGTACGACATAGCCAGAGCAATTTGTGGTGAAAGGTAAAAGTCATTTGGTCTATAAATTGAAGAAATCCTTGTATGGTTTAAAACAATGTCCTAGGATGTGGTACTAAAAGTTTGATACATATGTATTGATTTTGGGATTTGTGCAATCCAAATCTCATTACTGTATATACTACAAGTCTGATGGTAATTATTTTTTGGTTATTGGCCTATATGTTGATGAAATGTTATTTATTGCCAAACGGAAAGGTTTGATTGCAAAATTAAAATCTCAGCTCTTAGTAAAGTTTGAAATAAAAGATCTTGGTGTAGCAAGGTAGATTTTGGAAATGGAGATTACAAGAGATAGGAAAATAGAAAGCTTTGGCTAGGAGAGAGAAATTATGTTGGTACTATTCTAGGAAGACTCAATATGCATTATTCCAAACCATTGAGTGTTCCTATTACTATGGCAACAAAGCTTTCTAGCTCATAGTGTCCTTCATCCCCATTGGAAATGGAAGAGATGAGTTGAGTACAATATCAAAGTGTTTTTGGAAGTTTGATGTATGCTATGTCTATACAAGAGCAAACATTGCCCAAGCAATGAGAGTACTTTCTTGTTCTATGTCTAATCTAGGAAGAGCAAATTGGGATGCAATAAAAAAAGTTTGTAGATACTTGAAAGGTACCTTAGAGTACTTTATATGTTTTCATTGAATAGAAAATGAGGATATTTAATGCTATGTGGATTCAAACTAGGCCAGTGATGTTGATAGTAGGAGATCCACTAGTGCATATTTGTTTACATTATTAGGTGGTGCAATCAGTTGGATGAGCAAGTGACAAGTTGTGTTTTCTTTGTCCACTACAAAGGCATACTATATGGAAGCTACTCATGCCTACAAGGAAGCTATTTGGCTTTAAAGAGATTATGTTTAGACATAGAATTCCAACAAGGTACGGTGACAGTTAGAGTGCAATCTGCCTAGTGAAGAACCTGACATTTCATGTTAGGACCACGCACATTGATGTACAATATCATTTTGTGAGAGATATGATCAAGGATGGCAAGGGGAAGTGGGAGAAGGTGGACACTTTGGTGAATAATACTGATACATTAACTAATCTCGTGAGCATAGAGAAGTTCATATGATGTTCAGAGTCTATGGGCCTCTCAACCCCTAGCAATTAAGTCCGTGAAACTATGGATCCTCTGACTCTTGTAAAGTGTTCAACAAGTGGGAGAATGTTGAGAATTGTGTCTAAACCTTGCTAGCCCTTTTTTCAAAAATATTGTAGAAAATTGTACCTAGAAAAGCTACAATTTTTTTAGAAAAATTCTAGAATTTGTTTGTGGTAGTTTTCCACATGTTTATGAGTTGGAAAAAGGTGTATGAGTTGTTTAAAATGTGTCTAGTCTCTAGAACAATGTAGAAGGACTATTTTTAGAGTGTAAGCAACTCAATATATGACTTTTATCAGGGTCTAAACTAGAGGACAAAATTATGGACGAAAATGGTATTCTTGGAGTTACAAATTACAAGTGAGTAACTTGTGGCATGGTTTTTTTGCCCAAGGTTTTGGCCCATGGTTTTGCAAGACCATAAATGGTTTCCAAGTGGAAAATCACTATAAAAGGAGGGCTTCAGGAGGTTTTTGAATCATCGAGTTCAGTTTGCAAGATTGGTGCTAGAAGGAGTATCTCTTTGAGTCTAAGTCTGAGTTCAAGTTTTGGTGATGCGCTCCTGTAAGAACTTGCAATCTAAGTGTATTGTAATATTCTAGATTTAAGAATACATTACGTAGGTTTTCGAAGGTGGATTTTTTCTCCAAGAAGGGTTTCCTAATGGTAATCATTGTGTTATGAGTTCATTGTTATTTTGATAATATCGTTATGCTTTTCTTAAGATCTTTGTAATAGTAAGTCAAATTTTCATAATTTTCCTCTAAAAGATTAGTGCAGGAAGTGATTCCATGCACATTTTCTTCCTTAAAAGGTGCAAATAAAAGATATTTTATTTGGGGTTGATAATATATATATGTCCATGACCTTTTTAGGATTCAAAAGGGAAACCATCGATAGCTTTAGTGATGATTTGTTGTTTGAGAATGATAGTAATTATGATGCATTTGATCTTATTTCATGGACCACCTTCGACCAAGACATGTTGTTGGACTCTTTTTTGCTGCCCAACTATCAAACTTTCAACATCTAGCTCTCTTCACACATTTCATCTTTGATTATTCTTTACCTTTCTTTTTTGTGTAATATAGACTATTGTTATGTAACTCCTTTCTATTTTTATTGAATGCAAATGAGCATTATTAGAGATATGCATTTATTTCAATTGTGCACAAGAAGCATGCCACCCATAATTGAGTATATGAAATAGAATATGGACATGTTATTAATTAGAGATATGTGTGTATTTATATTGTGTAGAAGAAGCTTCTCACTCCAAGTTGATGGGTATTTATCTAAGTTTTGAAATAGAGAATGAAACGTACATTCTTTGATGATTGATATTTATCTAATAATATTTACACAATCAAATTTAGAAATAGTTATACTCTATCTCATAGATTGTAGAAATCTACTTGTTTTCAAATAGGAAATGTTTGTAGGCATAGCATTATGAAAATTCTTGTAGACATAGCATTCCATAAATCAACACCGTGAACATTGCCATAATTCCAAAAATTAAATCTCCCAAAACATTTTCAAAATTTAGGCTAATTTCCCTATGAAATACAATATACAAGGTCATTACTAAGGCAATCTATTTGTGTTTAAATCATTTGATCCCAAACCTTATATCACAAGAGAAAGGTGGTTTTGTTCTAGGTAAAGAAACTATGGAAGGGGCTTTAGTAGCTCATGAGGCTCTACATTCAATTAACTCTAATAAGACATCAAGTTTAATCATAAAACTTGGATATGATGAAAGCATATGACAATGTGTGCTGGGATTTTCTAATTAGAGTTCTTCATAGATTTGGCTCTGCAACAAGCTAGTGTAAATAGATTCATGCCTCATTTTGGGTGTAGGATTTTCAATTATCATTAAGGGATCTCTAGTTGGATTATTTTGATCTACTTATGAGATTAGGCAAGGTGACCCCTTATCCCCTATTCTTTTTATTTTAATGGTTGAAGCATTTAGCAAACTTATCCAACATACCCATGAAAGTGGTCTTTGGCAAGGTACACTTAGTTGGAAGCATGAATGCTAATGATATTACTATGGGGGAGTAGTGTAAGAACATGATTAGATCATTATCATGATGATATGTTACATTCATGACTATGTTTTTCATTGATGTCATTCAAGATATGATAGGTTACTGAGAGGGGAGGAGTGAATCAATAACTTCAAAAGCTTTAAAACAATTCAACACTTTAACCATATATAATATTCACCATTCATTCATCTAATCTACTGCATGTATGAGAGATAAAATATGAGAGATCAAATGTTCATAACACATGTACACAATGATTTGGTGACCCAGAAACCTTCCAAATAGAAAGTAAAACTAGGGTGGGGATGATACTTACAAAACTTCAATACTACAGTATAAAGTTGGCCTATTAAGGCTTACATGACCACTTTTGGTGATCTGCCCTAGTAAGAGCACAAAGGATTGCTAGGTCCACCTTGTTAGAGGATTTCCAAACATACAATGAAGTATGCACTCAGTTAAGAGATTTACAAAAGACTGTTAAGTCTACCTTGTTAAAGGATTTAGAGACCGATTCACCTATTAGGATGAAATAGTAGATTTGACTTACAACTTGATTACTAATTAGATCCTTGAAGTAAAGATCACCTCTCGTGATTGATGAAACTTTACTGTTCCTTGTTGACCTTGTTGACCTTGTTGGATATTTTTCTCTGGTGCTGATTTGCATTCACTCTTCTCAAAACATTAAATGTCTATTCCTTAATACTATCATCCATACATTGTAAATGATATAATACATTACATATATATCATTCTAATAATTATAATTGCAAGGTTAGCTAAAACATAAGTGAACAAAACATTACTGATTCAACCCAATAGTAAATAACTCAGTTTCACTAAACTGGCTCGGTGACCTTCTGATACTCAACATCTACTGCATTACTTGGTATCATCATGCACTCGGTAGAAGTGAAGGCTTGGTCCATACTAATCACTTGACGTAGTTCTAAACTCAGTGACCACTGGTGACTCGGTAGATGTAGTGTTACTCAGTAGATACTGCATGTTGAGTTTACCTTGCTTTACTTAGTAAACCTTATAACTTCCATGCTCGATTTACAGTAAATTCCCATGACACAATCTGACTACTCGATAGACACTAAGATGCTCGGTAGATATTGTGAAGCTCGGTGAGTGTAGGAAACCGAGTTCTAAGCTTGGTAGCTATACTGATATAGATAAGTGTTGTCACTAATGGAAATAATAACTTGATGCCAACAATCTCCCCCTTTGGCATTAGTAACAAAACACTTATAAGCCAAAACATATGTACATAACCTAACTCATTGAATTTTGGTTTTTCAAAATTGATCTTTGTAGAACTACTGCATATACATTTCTACATATATCTTCTTGATGACTTATAATGTATATAAAAAGAAACTTATGTACACATGCTAACTCTATTGAGTACTAACTCCCCCTTTCATTTATACTAATAACTCTCCCCATTTATTGTGTTCAATCTCTCCCCCTTTTTGACAATAATGCTAAAGGACTATATATATAGTTTATATGGTTACACCAAAGTGAGATAGAAAATCTTGATTTAGCTTAAGGATGGTGGCAAAAGTATTATCCCAAGTCTGCTACAAAATTTTGACAGGTGGAGAGAGCAATTTGAACTTCTGGTGATAATTAGATCATGTGATTAGCCATTGAGAAGTTCTAATCTTGGACCAATGTTTTTCAATGAGCAATATGTTTCTACATTGTATCCATGATAGGAAGGATCATGTTCTAGATGTCTATTAGTGTAGACCAGATTCTTGCTTCCTCTCTCAATGGTTTTGCCTACACGTCTGCCAAATATCTAATTTTGGTGTGATGAGAGATCGTGGAGGAGGACTCCACCTTTAGCTTGGAAGCACTTGATTGCATATCAATGTCAATCTTATTTAGCTTCTCCTTTATTTCTTTAGTAAAACTAGAAACATCACAAATTTTGGCAAAAAGTGATGCTATATTATTAGAAGAATTTTTAAAATTACCCAAAAGTATGGACAATTCAACTTTCTTGATGGCTATCTGTTTAGAAATATGCTCTAGCACCTTGTCATCAAATTTCCTTTTAGCCTTTTCAATTAGTCCCTCTTGTTCGAAATGATCTTCATTAAATTTTTGTACTGCCTCTTCTAACTGAATCAAAATGTGTTGAGTGGAATCTACTTCAACACCTATAGCTTTTGTAATTATATCCTTGGCATTCTCAATTATTTTGTACTCCTTATCCCTTTCAGACCTTAATTGCTTCTACCTAGCTTTCTTCTCTATGAGTTGACTAGCTAACCTCATCTCTTCAATGGTAGTAGTTTCATAGTCAATCTTTGGTATTACTATCTCTGTGTCTAAGTCAATGTCTTCTTCAATTTCCTTTCCAATGATCAAAAATTTTACTGGATTCTTTTGTTTGACTTCTGTAATTACTGGTTTAACCTTTGGAACAGACATAATAGTGGAGATAGAATGGCTAGCAGTGAAAAATGGGATAGGACTCAAGGATTGAATGCCAATAGAAGTACTAACTGGATCAAAGACTAAAACACTTCCCAAAAATGGTGTCACACTTGGTAGAGTACCCATAGCAATATCTGAACTAATTGGAGTTGAAGTGGATATAGCTACTGCTGATGAAAACAAAACTATAGAACTTAATGAAATTGACAAATACAAAATTGTAGAACTTACTATTGCACTAACTAATGGTGAAGGAGCTAAGGAAGCTAACTCGGTAGCTAAAGAAGTGACAAGCAACTCGGTAGATAAAGTGCTCGGCATTTCTCTTTCAGATACCTAGAGCTGGGAGGTGGCTAGTGAAGATTAAGCAATTGAAGTGGTTGTCGTGCTCACAATTTCACTTGCAAAAGCTATCTCCATAGTAGAGTTAACAGTCTTTGGTGGAGAGTGAGGAAGGGATGCAATAAATGCTACTACAATTCTTTTCGGGTCATCTTCATGTTTTTCTTCCTCAAGTGCTTCCTCCTTGTCTTCTTCCTCTTCTTCTTTCATTAGTGCATGCAAATCTCCTAGTGTAACTATGATAGATGGAGTGTCATCAAAATCATCATTGTCACTGCTATCATCATCCTTAATTTCAACAGGATCATTTGATGGCTTCTTGAGATGATATGCATCATTAGAAACATCTGTAGCATTTTTGACAACCGATTCAATGTCTTTTAATAATATAAGGCAAGTATTGAATCTCATATTCATTCTTCCTTCATGATCTTTCAATGCCTTTTTGACTTTTGTATCTACCAGACTAGATACTAATTCCTTCAATTTTTTCTCAAATATATCTTTGATAGTTTGTACCATGTTCTCCCATCTAACTTTTATTTTGTCAAGAAGTACTACTAGAATTTGAGATGCAAATTGATCAAGAGAGAATTTCGAAGTCCCTAACTTTTCCATTACCAACTCTTCAATCTCCTTTTGCTCTGCAGGAGTCTGAGTTTCATAGTTGAGAGCTTCAAAAATTGTTGATGCCTGATCCGATCCTTAACTACTTTATCCTTTCCTCAAATATGAGTGGAGGCTTGACAAGTACACTTTCCTTCTTTCCTTTCCTGGTTCTCCTTGTGAATACTACAGTTGGTTGCTTCAGAGGTTTGGTGATAAACACATTTCCTTTCTTCTTTGGTGGTTTCTCTTCTTTTTAAGATTCATGTTCTTCTCATTCTTTGCCTTCTTCGTCTTCATCATCCTCTCCTTTACCTTCAGTAAGCATTAGAGGGCCAGTTACAATTTTCAATTTTGCTATCTTCCTCTTGCCTTTTCTTATAGCCTAGGGTACTTGATTTCAAGCTCAATTCTAGCATTTGCTTCATCATAAGTGCCAAAGGTAGGAATCTTAGGATCTACAGGCTCATTCACTAGTGCTTCAATAATATCCCTAGTTTCATCAATATTGACCTCATAAGGAAGAGGTTTCACCCATGCAACTCGGGGTCTGACTTCCTGAATGTATACTCTATCATAGTCAACCATGAAGCATACATCATCTTTGTAGTCTTCAACCAATTTCGGTACAATTTGGAACCTCTTATTCATTCTTTCCTTGAAATCTTCAAAATAATTATCCATAACCTTCTCAAAGTTTTCACCCATCTCAACAATAAACTCATTAATCTAATATAGAATTGGGGTGTCTTTTCTCCATACAACTAAGCCCTTTGATGGAAATAATTTTTGAACATAAAAAAATAAACAAGTTAGTAGGGAGACAAATTTATAGGGATTATTTTTTGAGGTCCTTATGTTGTTCATATTCTTATTCAATTGTTTCAACAATAAATCTGCCAAATCATACTCCAGATTCTTCTTAACTATCTTGTATGCTAAGTCCATAGCCTTACACGACCCACTATTTAGTCTGCTGGAGCTGTATATCTTATGTGCAATGATATGAATACCAAACCTAAGTTCTATGTCAGATACATTGGTAATCTTCAGTCCTCTACCATCCCACTTGGCTAGGGTTTTCTTTTGTAACTCATCCTGACCTAGGGTTTTGGTAACCTTAACTTTGTTGAGCATAGGGAGACCCATGATTTTTGAATCATCTTGTTTGTTATCATGATAGGTTTTTCTAACCATAACTGACCATTGTGCACATGGCTCAAAATATACCTAATCCACTTAATTTGGAAGTTTCTTGGTAGATGGGGGATATGGGTCAAGCCTTTCTCTTCTAAGTACTTATGCTCAGGTTTTAGGGTTCCACTAGCACATAGTTCACCCAAGGCATTCTCCATTTCTAGTGTTCCTATTGCTTGAATAGTGCATTTGAAATGAGTGCGAATGTTGTTTATGAGGAGTACCTTTGGTGGAATTTGGGATTGAGCTCCATTAGGGTCAAGTGACTCTGTAATGGCTGGAACAATTTTGAAGTTAGGCACTTTCCATTCTACACCCTTTACCAGCATCTCTGAACCCTTCTTTGCCTTGTTGTTGCTGCTACTCCTGGATGCCATCACTGCTCAGTAGGTGTAAGAATTTATTTTTGAGAAAATTATTCGCTATAAAATTGCTTGAAATTACTTGGAATTTCTTGAGTGCACCTAAAAATATCTTAGCTCTGAAATTGCGGTGAAGAATGAAATCAAATTCTTCCTTTTTGATGAAAATTTTTCCATTAATGCTCGGTATGAAAGTAGCTAAGATGACATAGTTCTTGACAAGCTATCATTCATTCACTTGCTCGATAGAAGCTTGCAAGTCAGTGATAGAACAAAACTCTTGTTACTCTTGACCTAGCTCGGCAAGGTCTTCAACTAACTCTCCTCATTAGATGCAACTCGATGAATACTATGTAAGGTCTTCAACTAACTTTAACCATATATACTATTCACCATTCATTCATCTAATCTACTGCATGTATGAGAGATCAAACATTCATAACACATGTACACAGTGATTTGGTGATCCATAAACCTTCCAAATAGAAAGTAAAACTAGGGTGGGGATGATACCCACAAAAATTCAATACTACATTATAAAGTTGGCCTGTTAAGGCTTACATGACCACTTTTTGTGATCTATCCTATCGGGAGCACAAAGGACTACTAGGTCCACCTTGTTAGAGGATTTGAAAACATACAATGAAGTATGCACTCGGTTAAGAGATTTACAAAAGATTGTTAAGTCTACCTTGTTAAAGGATTTAGAGATTGGTTCACCAGTTAGGATGAAATAGTAGAGTTGAATTAAAGCTTGATTGCTGATTAGATCCTTGAACTACAGATCACCTCTTGTGATTGATGAAACTTTACTGCTCCTTGTTGACCTTGCTGGGTATTTTTCTCTGCTGCTTATTTGCATTCACTCTTCTCAAAAATTACATGTCTATTCCTTAATACTCTCATCCATACATTGTAAATTATATAATACATTACATATATATCATTCCAATAATTATAATTGCAAGGTCAGCTAAAACACAAGTGAACAAAATATTACTGAGTTAGCCCAATAGTAAATAACTCAGGTTCACTGAACTAACTTGTGACCTTCTGATACTCTGCATCCACTGCATTACTCGGCATCATCATGCACTCGATAGAAGTGAAGGCTCGGTCCATAATAATCACTCGATGTAGTTCTAAACTCAGTGACCACTGGTGACTTGGTAGATACTGTACACTGAGTTTACCTTACTTTACTCGGTAAACATTACAACTTTGATGCTTGGTTTACACTAAATTCCCATGACACAATCTAACTACTCAGTCGACATTGAGATGCTTGGTAGATACTAAGATTCTTGATAGATACTGTGAAGCTTGGTGTAAATTGCTGAACACTTCTAAGCTCAGTGAGTGTAGGAAACTAAGTGTTGAGCTTGGTATCTATACTAATATAGATAAGTTTTGTCACTAATGGCAATAATAACTTGATGCCAACATTCATGACTATGTTTGTCATTGATGTCAACATAGTAGTTTTTTGTGGTATCTGACAAAAGAACAATGGTAAAGATCAAGTTGGTACACACAAATCATTGAGTACTTTTTGTAGAGAGGTTAAATGGAGATTATACTATGTGTCTAGTATATGTAGCTAACTTCAGAAGCATATGATATTAAATTTGGAAGAAATTATACAAGTTTCAGTGATGATTGTTCTGAGATAGAGTTTACAGAGGCATGTTCTGGTAAACTTGTTATATCTCATAGCAATGTTGTTATTTTGAGAAGCTAAAGTTAAAGATGTGAAGAAGACATGCTAGTGATAACGTGGCTAAGCTTACTCATCATAATTTTATGTGTATGGAAAGTTATTTAAGTTGCAAGGTGAAAGATTATTGTTATCGCTAAGTGTAACATGTTTTTGATTTGATAAATAGGATTTATAGGGAACCTAAAACCCAAAAGTTAATACATAAGAAGGCTGATAATAAGCATGATAGCCTCACCAAAAAAGTATAAGTTCAAAGGCTGATAATAAACATTAAGCCCAGCCAAAGGAAAGAGTACTGAGAAAAGACCAGGAAAAGGAAACAATCAAAGCCATGGCCAAAAGCCAGAACAAAAAGCCAAAAGACGGCGATAAAAAAAAGAATAGTTATTCCTCGTTCTTTTGCTCTAGGTCATACATCACCTGAGCAACCTCTAAGACTAAGTGTAACATGTTCTTAATGTGGTTCTATAAGAATTAATTGAGAAAGTGTAATCATCAATTCAGGGAATTGTTTTATGGATTCAGTACAAACCAAGGATATTTTCCTTTATCATATATGATGGATGTATGGAGGAATGTGAATGATTATAAGAAACACAAAGAGAGAAATGCAAAGATAAGTAGAGTAGAGAAAAGGTGAAGGAAACTTTGTTACCAAGGTTTTATTGTGTAATTTGAGGTTCATGATCTAGTCTACAATGTCTAACAATGATTGGTCCAGTTGAGAGGATAAAGGAAAGAAGTTAAAATATAATACATACAATTATCCTACAAGGATTACTTGAGAGGTCAGTTGAACATTGAGTTTAGTGGTCTTTCCCTAGAATTTGTTTAGATAGTGGGTCCTTCTATCTTCCACAACTCCTAATAGGGTTGGAATCTTCTAACAAGGATTAAAAGCTTCCTAACAAGGACTCGTATGTACTAAATGTTGTAATAGACTCCTAATAGGGTCCATCCTCTAATGAGGAATATTTATATTAGTACATCATCTTGTGGGCATCATTACCATTAGGGTCTTCCCTCCCATCAAAGGTTTCCCTAGTTAACATATCTAGTGTAATTCTCTATGTGCATCTTGTTTTGGTTGCTTTTTACTTTGGTTCAATGGATAATATTGTTTAAGGTTGATAAATATTTTAATTATTAGATAACTAATTCACCCTCCTCTCAGTTATCTTGGTGGACTATTGTTTCTAACAATTGGTATTAGAGCATTAGGTCCTTGAAGATAAAGTTTAACAACTTTGGGAGTTCCATGGTGAACATGATTAGGAAAGATAGTTTGAAGTTTGATGGAACAAATGATGATAGTTGGAAAGAAAAGAGGAAGACAGATATGTTATGTATGGGTCCAAGGTATTGGATTTTGACAAAATTAGAAAAGACAGTCATTGCTGAAAGTGATTTAGAAACTTGTAGCAAGCAAGAGAGAGATCTTTTTATGTGCAACATTAGAGCTAGAGAAGCACTATTTTCTACACTTCCTAAAATTGAATACAACCAATAAAGTCACTTGCTACTTCTCATTTGATTTGGAAAGCTTTGGAAAATAGTTTTGAAGGTGATGAACATTATAAGAAATTTAGGCTACAAAGTTGGATTTGTGCATTTCAAGATGCTAAAATGATGGAAGATGAATCTATAAGGACATATATAGGCATGATACCAAAAAGTACTACAAGTATTAGATCTCAAGGAGGAATCAAAGAAGATGATGAGGTGATATGGAAGATATAGAAGAGCTTAACACCACCATTTAAGTCAGCAGTTCAAATGACACAGTTGTTGATATCTTGTAAAAGGAGGCATTGCTTGGGAGACTTGAAGCAATTGACAATGAGCTTAGACAGTCTAGAGAAATGACTAGAATAGAAATAACTTTTAGTACCTTGAATCTTTCACATGGTTTATCAAGGAGCACAAGTACTAGATGAGACTTTCCTAGTAGCAACAAATTTGACAAGGACAAAAAGATTAAAAAGGAGTAGCCCTTCTGGTAAGAAAAGAAAAGGATGGTAAGAAAATCTTTAAATGTTGGACATGCAATGAATTTGGTCATAATGCATCTAAGTGTCCTAAAAGAGAGACAAATTATAAAGGAAATTTCAAACATAGAAGAGATAGATAATGTCTATATGCAAATGAAGAAGATGATTATGATGAAAAAGTAGTAAGTGCTAGTGATGATGAAATAAGATTTGTAGTAATTAAAGCAGAAAGTCTAGAGAAAATAGATTTTCTATCATAGGTTGGAAAGAAATCTAATTGGATAATTGATAGTGGTTTTTCACATCATATGACTGGTGATGTGAACAAGTTTTTAAACTTCAAAAGTCATGATGGAGGCATTGTCAGAGTTGGAAACAATGCAACATCTCATGTTAAAGGTATTGGATCTATAACTCTTGATGGTAAGAATAACACTGAGGATGTATATTTTGTTGATGGTTTGAAGCACAATCTTCTAAATGTTGGATAACTGGTGGCTAAAGGTTATTAGTTATAGTTCACAAAAAAGACATGCATGATCAGAGACAAAGATGGAAAGGTAATTGGAATAGGAACCAAATCTAGAGGTAATGTATTTGAGTTGAATCCTACTAAAATGACATGTTTGGTTGCAAAGGTAGATGATAGTTGGTTATGGAATAAGAGATTTTTTCATATAAAATTTGACAGTATTGTGAAAAGTAGTAGTATTGATGCAAGAGCATCTTGGGTGTAACAGTAATCTTGCCACACCCAAAAATATTTGTATTTCAGTCTTTTCTATTTTAATAAGGACTAGTAGATAGGGTGGTTACTATTTATGTGAACTTTCTATTTTTAATAATTTTGTCGTATGAGCTTAGAATGTTCTCATTTTCTACAAGAAGGCTCATTTTAGAGTTGTATGCCTACCATAAAAATATCATTGCTCAAGCATAAGTATTAGAGAAGTTATTGCAAATTTTTGGTGAAAAAATTTGAAGAAAAATCTTTCAACTCACCATTGGAGGCCTTAGAGTTCCTAGATTAGGTCTAAAAACTTGACAGAGGGGGGTAGCACAATTTCAAGTCTATAGATCAAGAGCTGGCATTTCTAAAATGTTGTTATAATAGCCAATTGGAGCAAAGGTTCGTGTGTTATGGCCTTTCAAAGTTGGGCTACCTGAAATATCTAAAATAATTGTCAAAGATGTATTTGGCTGGCTCTATATGTATTGTTAGGGTCTTTCGGCTCTAGGTATTAAGTTTTAATGTCTAGAACCTTCCAAGGCTGCATAAAATTGCCTATATAAGAAAGGCCCAAACATTGTCTAGGACAGCTTTTAGTGATAGTTGGTAGCTTGTCTTGCAAATTATTGTAACAAAGGCACCCATGTGAGTTAGCATATTGTATTTGAGAATTCTATAATTCCACATTTGTGGTGCAAATAAGAAGTCCATATTTTGTTCTCACATTGGCTATTGTTTCTTAGTTTCTATTATGAGTTTATGGTTTTCAGGAGAGCACCCTTCATCAAGTATTCTTGTAGTTAGAGCTTTGACTAAGATTATAAAGCCTTATAATGCAATTTGCAAGGAGTGTATTTTGGAAAAGCATAAAAGAACTTATTTTCTCAGCAAGAAGTTTTCTCCAACTTTGCTCTGCTTTGCTTATCTTCGCATGTCAACCTAATTACTCAACATTCATATCTTTTCTACTCTTTTCACTCTTCTTACTTTCTTCTATATCAAAGGAAAATGTCCTTCCTTTATACTGAGTCCATAAAAAAATTCCCTTGAGTCATCTATTACACCTTCTCAATTAATTATTATAGGACCACATTAAGAACACATTTTACTTAGTGATAACATCAATTTTTCACCTAGTAACTTGAATAAATCTTCATACATTTAATATTATGATGAACGAGCTTATACACATCATTTCCAACATGTCTTCTACATTTCTTTAACCTTGTTTCTTAAAATAAAAACTCTACTAAGAGATATAAAAAGTTTACCATAGCATACTTTTGTAAACTCTATCTCTAAATAGTCTTCACCAAAACTTGCATAACTTCTTCTAGACTTACTATTTTTTCACCCGAGGTTAGCTACATATACTAGACACTGAGTATTATCTCCCATTAACGTTGCTAGTGAAAATACTTAATGATCTGTCTATACCAACTTAATCTTTACCAATGTTCTTCTATCAGATACCACAAAAAATTGCTATGTTGAAATCAATGACAAACACAATCATGAATCTAACACATCATCATGACAATGATCTAATCATGTTTCTACAATGCTCCCCTATAGGAATATCATCATCATTCATGCTTCCAATATATAGTAGGCCTTATAAAGGTATTAATTATTATTTTTAGTATCAGGATGGGTGGGGGAAAAAATTGGAATAGATTTGAAATGCTTTGAGGCATTTCAAAACTACATATATTCAAATCACCACTTTTTGGCACATCATGATCTTACACATACCCCATTCAATTAACATAAAAAATATATACCTAAAAATTCCAAAATGTATCAAATCCATAATCATTAGAAAGCTCATTCTGAGTATATGTGTCATGAAAAATGACATGTCTTTAGTGCTCCATCTAAACCTAGCAATGGAGCTTGGAAGCAATGAAAACAAGTGAAAAGACTATAGAATTTGTAAGAACCACCTACTTTACTAGTTTTGATAGTATCAAAAGTTTTTAAATTGTTTTTGTTAATGTTTATAGGTTCAATCAGATAAACCTTAAAGATCAATCTCTTTGGTTATATATATATAATATTTATGACAAATCAAAGTTTTATTTATAAATTCATTGATTAAATAAATATCATATATAAATGTAAATAAGTGATTGTGTATCTTTATCATAAATTAAAATTCTTATATTCTTGTTTATATCACCTATGTCCTAGCATGATGCTCATAATTGGTTTCCACATCACTAAGTTGATTAGGAACATTACTGTTGCAAGGTTTATCGAATGGTCATCTTCATCATGGCCCATATTAAATGCATTGGATGTCAGATGAATTATGTCACCTATCTTTGTTGTTTACATATCATTTTGACCAATGAGTTATGAAGGTCATGTCTTTTATCTTTTGTCTTTGATTGACATACAATGAAGGGTCATGTATTTTGTACCTACTGCCCCTCATTCCTTTATATTTATATTCCATCATTTTTACCCCAAATGAAAATATATGATAGATAGTAATATATTACAATCATTGATATTAAAAGGGGTAGCGACAAAATATTGACTTCAAGGCTTATTTAATTAATACAATAATATATAAATATATTTGCAAGACCATATATATATATATCTAATTATGAAAACTTAACAATTTTTATAGAAACTATTTTTAGTTTGTTTCTATTGAAACTATTTAGGCCAATTTTTTCATACTTAGTTACTTTTGATAGAAACTATTTAAGATGGATTTTTTTTGTTTAGTTAGTTTCGATCAAAACTACCATCAAAATTAGTTTCTATGGAAATTATTTGACTACTTTCTATCGAATGTTTTGGGGCCAAAAATTCATCTTGCACGTTTTTCTTCCTCCAAAAAAGTGTAACCCACTATTGTGGGTTTACCTAGCACTCACACTTGCAGTTTAGAGATTGTATTGCATGGTGGTGGAATAATCTAGTTGAAGGAATGACTATGTCCTATATTGCTCAAAAACTTGAAAGAGTCAGCCAAGAGGTTAGAGGATGGAGGAAATATTCATTTGGAAACATTTCCAAGGAAAAGAAGAATACTGAAAAGAAGTTGGAATCTCTTCAAAATTATCTAGAACAAGGTAAGGCTAATGTTGAACAATGGCAGGAGGAGAGGTAGTTTCAAGATAGGTGGAAGACCCTCCTAAGTTGGGAGGAAGGGTATGTGTAGGGTCATGGTCAACCAAATTATGCTCTTAAGTGGCAATAAAAAATTAGAAAATTAGGGTTAGGTCAACTCGATGTGAAATTTTCCACTTGTTATAAACTAATGTCTATCAAAAAATTGAGAGAAAAGAATCTCTAGGAAATTGAATTAGTTCTAAGCTAGCAGGCCTTATCTGAAAAGAATAAAAATTAATCAGTCAAAATTTTGTATTTTAATGCAATAGTAAAAAAATTTTTAAGACAAAAATAAGGAGTAGAAGAATGTCTGGCTTGCATAATCAAAATCAAATGATAAAACTTTAAAATAATATTCTAAATAGAAGTAGACTCATTTTTGGATGTGACACATATTTTTGAGTATTTTTATTCCAAATAAATTATTCATTATTAATTTTCTACTTTAGTATTTTTGGAATAAAAAACTCTTGTGTCTGACCACCTTAACTAATTCAAAACTCTACAAAATTTAATTTTTCTTTCATTCTCCTTATAGTAGAAGAAGCATAGAATGTGATGCATCTTTTGGATTTCAAAAATAATGTACAATTTGAAAATTATAGTTGCTTTTCAAGTAATCTATCAATCAACACTTTATACATAACTCCATTAGAAAATAAGTAATAGTTACTTAGTGAACTCATAATTTGAAAAACCTTACATTTATGGAAAGCTAAGAAAATTCTTAAGAAACACTTTTCATTTCATCAAATTTTGGTGAAAAAAAATTCATCAACTACATCTTTGAAGTAAAAAACACATAAGAACAAGCCAAAAATGCATTTTAGGGATGTGTTTAAAGTTAACCATATAGGGTTGGTATCAAAAGATATAGTAGGCATTATAAAGTTATTAATTATTTTTATTTAGTGTCAGGATGGGAGGGAAAAAAGTTGGAATAGATTTTGAAATGCTTTGAGGCATTTTAGAACTACATATTTTTCAAATTTCCACTTTTAGGCACACTATTATCCCACACATACCCAAAAGTCTTCTAGAAGCAAAGATCTCAGGTTTAGTGGTTAGAAGAGAGTGAAAAATATATGATTTTGTAATTTAGATCATTGTGACAACCTCCACAGCCACCATGAATTCTTTCTCTGCACTTAACATTCATCTCCTTCCTCATATAGAAGTTCTTTAGGGTTTGCCTTGTTAAATAAATATAGGTGGACTAGGGTTAGGTAAGAATCAATGGTTGTGGTTTGTCCATGTTGTTACTTAAAGAATCCCTAAATTTTATTGGTTGCATGTACTACATAAGGATCCATAAAATACCTCCATACTTATCTTCTAGAATCATAAAAAAAATCATTATGTTGGACTAGAATTCGTTTACATAGAAGTTTGTTCCATTGAAAATAACTATGTCTAAAATTGTTCACTTGACATTTGAAGGCTCAGATGATTGACCATCACTACATTCTCAATGTTGTAACTTGACTTCTTAATGGCTTGGCATACATTGTTTACTTGGCTCTTGAATCATTTGGCATGTATAGACTGCTCAACTCATGAGTGACTCAAAACATACTATCTACTCGACATGTATTTATTGACAACTGATGCTCAACATGCTTTGATCATTCGGCTCACATTGATTGCTCAACTTGATGTGATCACTCTAATAGTGGTAAAAGAATGACCAATCTGAGATTAATAATCTCCCCCTTTGACATGAGTGACAAAAACACATTGTCATGCATATACAATTCTTATTATGAGAATAACTCAAACAATATATATCTGTGACTCGACTTTCATATAAATATCAAAATTTATGACTAACTATAATACCTTATTTCTCCATTACTCCCTCTGAGTAAATGTTTCCTTTTTTGAATTATTACTCCCCCTAATTCAAAACTTCACTATCCTCCTTTATCAACAATAACTTTATAATCCTCCCTTTTTTGACACTTATGTCATGGGTGGTACATTGATAGTATGTTTGTCCAAAAATGATTTATGGACCTCAATTATAATCTTCAAGGGTGCATCCCAATTGTTGTTGGGTACCTCTAGAGATTAATATTGAATTTCTAGCTAAGAAACATGGTCAAGTAAGTCATCATGAGTTGAAAGTCAGTTATCTTTCTTCATCAATGTCTCAGCATAAGCTAGTTTCTTATGACATACTTCCATGTGCAGAGTCAATGTGGACTAGATGTTGATCAAGGTAGCTCGAATGTTTGCATCTTATGCTTGTATCTTAGCAAGTGTACCTTATGTGGATAGTAACCTCTAAAAATGAGCTTGGTTTCAACCAAGAGATAACTTAAGAGTGGTATTTATGGTTTGCAAATCTCCTTATAGTTGGTCAATAGTCCTCTAAACTTTGTATGTGAATAGATTCACATCACATAGCCTTGTGTAGAGAGAAAATATTCTCTAATACCTTATTCACACCCTCCATTTTGGTTTCTAAATCAACATGTCTAAGTGCATTAGCACTAGATATCTTCTCAAGTACTCTGGTGTGAAATTTCCTTTCAAACCATTTTAAAAGTTAAACATTTGAGTCCAGGTCTTCATCCTTTATTTTGTCAACAATAGTGACAAGTTGCTCAATTATGGGATTATCTTCATTCATCTTAGGGAGGCTACAAGCATCATAAAATATGTATTTTATCTTGTGCAAAACTTTCTTTTTCGTATACTCCCTTCTCATCATTTCTTGCATCTTCTTTCTCTATAGAGCTTCCTATAGAAATCTCATCTCTTCAATTGTTATGGTTGCCAGATCAAACTTGGGCAACTCAATCACCTCATCTAAACATACATCTCCAAAAGATGTATCATCTATGCTCCTTGATGTACGTTCACTTGGCCTTGATATTTGCAAAGGTGCAATACGTGTGCTCAGTCTCTAAATAGCTTGACTACTAGAAGAAGTAATACAAACTGGTAGGGTAACTAGAGTCTATATGGAAATTTGTTCCTCTGATGCATTAGTTACTTTCACCTCGTAAAGCTTGTCATCTTTATTCTCTACATGTTGTGCTTCATCTTGTGTTTGTGGAGTAGGTACATGACTTGTTTCCTAACCTAGTTTCACTTCAATTCCATCTTTCTCAATTGTTACCAAAGCTTGTAAAGGAGAACTATTGAGAATTGGCACTGATGTGGTGAAAATTTACATCATTTATTCTTTCAATTCAAATACAATAGTAGGCATAATAGATTGTATCTGGTGTGTTGCATCCTGCTACCCTTGGTTTACACTTTGATCTAATTGTCTATCCTGTGAATCTATCTCATTCACCTCATTAAATTGGGGGGGGCACATTGGATGTTTCTTGTGGTTTCTACCCTACAGATGCAAGTTCTTCCTTCTCAATCTCATTTTTTTCTCACCAGTATAGGGTTAGTACAGAACTATGCTACCATAGTAGAATCCTTCACTATCTTCTTCAGTCAAGGGATTGATGTTTAGAGATAAATTATCAAGAACATCCTTTATTTTTACTAAGACTTGATGACTCACTTGGTCTATATGTGGAGGAGTGGCACTCAACACTTGTTCATCTTGAACATTTTGTTGCTCTTCACTAGTTGTGGCCTCTTCTATTATTGTATCTTTAGTGTCTTCCACATTACAATCCTTGACTGGATCCTCTTTTTTAGTATATGTTGCTTCTTTTTCACCTTTCTTAGGATAACCCACATATTAATTTTCAATCATTGTGCTTTTGTTAACAATGTCTTCAATATTATTCATCAAGATATGAAAAGCTCTATATTTATGGGAAAATTTAGTCTTATTCTTTTCCATAGCTTTAGCAATCTTTGTTTGTTTAATTTTGGCATAACTCGGGCTAATCTTGATTCCCTGATCTATCTTTCAGTTTGCTAGCTATATTGCCTTTTCTACTCAACTCGGTCATAAAGACTCTTGAGTAGTGAGTTGGAAATTTCTAGAGGATTTGATTTAAATATAGCCATCATCTCATATATCTAGCTTCCTCAATATTATTTTGATCAACTTTCCCTAGCTTATCAAATTCAATATGTATGAAACTAGACAAATCTGCAGTTGATTTGATATTATCACATAAATTGTCTAAGTTAGAGGAGGGATTGTGGCTTACCACCTTAAATTGGCTCAAGCCATCTGACTCTATTTTCTCCTCATCTAAATTTTGTTTAAAGGCTCTGACTTCTTCTTCAATCTTTTGTCTGTCTTCTTAGCAGGCCCACTCAGCTCTACTGTGTCAAGTGTTCTCTTTCCTTTAGGCTTAACAACTTATTTTTCTGGAAGAATAGTTGCCCTTGTGTTGGACCTAGTAGTAGGTATAGTTGGCTTCTGTTGTGGCTTCTTCAAAAACTACTCAGGTTTCTCCATTTTTTGTTATTTTTCCTTTCTCTTCTTGGCCTTTGTGTTATTTGGTGCTTCATCTACTTCTTCTCCCTTGACACCTTCTACATCTTCTTCTTGATCCTCTCCTTTTCCTTGAGTTAATGCTAATGGGGCTTGGCCTTGTTCTTCCTCTTCCTCTTCTTCTTCTTCATCTCCTTCAATTTTTTCACTAGTTTTTTCTTCTTCCTAAGAATAGTACTTCAAGTCTATTGTAATTTTGGATTTGGCTTCCTCGTAATTACCAAATGAGGTGCCATTCTTGTTAATATCTTCTGATAATAGAGTTGCAATAGTTGTAGAGGCATCATCTACATTTATCTCATATGAAAAGTTCTTCAGCCATCTGACCCTAGGTTAGCTTCTTGTACATATGTATAGTCACCATCCACTAAGAAACTCATATCTTCATAATGTTTCTTGACTAAGGATACATGGATCCTTAACCTCTATTTCATAGATTTCTTAAAATACTCAAAGTTGCTAATTAATACTAAATCAAAATTATCTCCAAGTTGTTCTATGAATTCTAAAATATGTTGTGCAATTGGCCTATTGGTCTTCCAAGAAACTGTACCAAAGGTGGGGAAGATGTTTTGGACATAAAAGAATATGTAGACAAGTAAAGACCAAATTTGCATGATGCAATTTTTTCTTTCTTGATGGCCTCCAAGTTTTCTAATAGTTGTTGTAGTTCCAACTGAACAAGGTCATAGGAATGGTCCCTCTTTACTATGTTGTAACTCAAATCAATAGCCATACATGATACACTGTTCAGTTGGCTAGACTGAAACAACTTGTGAGAAATCACTCTCACTACAAATGTAATTAAGGGATTTGAGATTGTGTTAATAGACATCCCTATTTTTTTCCATACTACACCTGTACTCTTCTCAATCACCTACATTGCATCACTACACATGCTCTTAGGTCGATCAAGTGTAGGGTACCTTAATACTCGATTATTGATTCTCTTAGTGAGCATAACTAGTCCACTGACTAACCAAATATAGTTATAATGTATATGACTTAGAAAAATTCATATCAATTCAGGCTTAAACACTTGAGGAAAATCTAGGGCACAATTTAACCCTTTTCATTTAATGATCTTATATTCTTCCCTCAAGAGTCTATTATTACATAGTTTGTTGTAGGCCTGCATCTCTTATCTCCATGCCACCTACTTTTCCAGTCTTACCCATATAACAACATCTAACATCTTGTATAATTAACACTTTTGGTGATATCATAGATAATGCACCGAATGGGTCTCCTTTATATGCTATCTTAGGAATAGCTCAAAAAGGGGGTTGTCTAACATCATTACTTATCAATTGAAGATTGAAACCTCTTTCCCCTCTTTCCTATCATTTATAGAAGACCAAGACACTATTTCAAATATCTAGGGTTTTCAAAAATTCTAACAACATAAGTTGACAGTAGCTAAATTCCTTTTGAATTGGACAATTGACGGTGAGTAGTAGTCAAATCTAGTTAACAAACACTAGAATCTCCCTTCTCAATTGTTTTTCATGCGCTTTGTGCACTCTATAAACTCTGATAAGTGAAAATGAGTCAAAATTAACTATATAACCCTTCATATTCCACAATAAATGCTTAGTGCTTACACAGCTATAAGCTTGGCTATCATAGGACTTTCAACATGCTTGGTCAACATTGTGAGCTTGACACTTACTACCATGTCTCCATAGATCAGC
Organism: Cupressus sempervirens; assembly: GCA_028749045.1. Taxonomy (NCBI): domain Eukaryota; kingdom Viridiplantae; phylum Streptophyta; class Pinopsida; order Cupressales; family Cupressaceae; genus Cupressus; species Cupressus sempervirens. Next base: position 1,037,436,677 of record CM053785.1, read on the forward strand.
AATTACCATTATTCCTTGCCTTGTTTGACAATAATAGTAATGTCTTCCATGCTGGAAACCATCATAGAAAAAAAAACAAAACTAAAGATTTCTTCCAGGTACTAACTAGTACATTGCATCTTAATTCATGCATATATAATATTTTTAGATCTTAGATTCTTGGAACTGGTGCATAATATAACATTTTCAACATCAATCCCATAATGCCTCTCAATCACCTAGTTGGGGGTGATGTGATCACTTGATCCATTGGATGAGGTGAACTCATCTAAGCTTCATTTGCTGCAATTTTCCTTCTTTTATGTCTTTCTCATCTACGCCTTTACCTTCTATACATATTACTTTTCTTTGCCTTTACTATTTCCATTACTCAATGCTGGTGACCTACTTGGATAGTTTCTACTGACATGACTAGTCTTGAGACAACTAAAGCATGTAGTCTCACTCACTCATCTATTATAGTTGCTTCTAACATGTGTTCTAATGCAATTCTTAGGAACATGTCCATATTCTTGACAATAGTGATAAGTGTATCTTGTGTTGTAATCCCAATCATAGGATTTTCCATTTTGTTGTACCTTTGTTTGCTTGTTTGATGTCCACTTGGCATTAGATCTACATTCATACGCTTTATGCCCATATTTTTTATGATTGTGGTAGTATTCGTCAAATCTCTAAGTGCTGATGGTCTTGGACCTACATTCATGTGCTTGATGTCCTTAGTTGTTGCACTTATGACAATAACCCTTGAATTTTTTATTAGAGTTTTGATTTGCATTGTTTCTCCTACAAACATTTATTGTATGACCTAGATTTCCACAATTATGACAGTTAGTTCTTACCTTTGATATTCCTTTGCTCAAAACTTTTAAATGATTCTCCTTCCTGAGTACTGGTGTATCCCAATCCAACAATATCATTGTTAGGTCTTGCAGATTTCATCAGTTTTTCAAAGCATTTGATGGCTTCACTAGGTTTGTTGAAACTTTCAATGAATTCCTTTTTTGCTCTTAGTTCATTCTTTAGTTGATCATTTTGTAACCTCAAGGTTGTGATCTCAATGTCTTTTCCATTCAATTCATGGTTCACAATCATCAATTGATTCATTATGTCTAGTTGCATGTTAGAAACATTTCACACATCTGATGTCTTCTCTTCCAGTCTATTGGTTAGTGTTCTTTTATCATATTCAATCATGACTTTGTCTTCCTCATTTTTCTTTTTATGTTTGGTCACCTCAAATAGCAATAATGATTGGACTTATTGTTCTATCTTTAGGTTTTTGAACTCTTCAATTAGGGCATTATTCTTTTCCATCACATCTACAATTGTTGCATTAGACTCACTTGAGTTTCCATTCTGAAAGAATCCAATAGTGCCTTCTTCTTGGTACTGATTGTCATTTAGTTGAAGAGCTAGTTCCTTTCTTCTATGTAATGAACATTGCAGTTCATCTCTTTCTTGATTGAGTTGGTGTAGGGAAAGTTGTACTTCAATCTTCTAATTCTTAAAAGTCTTTCCCAACTTGTAGACTTCCATCTACAAGATCTTACCTCCAAAGTTGTAAAAATTTCCTTTATAGAGGACAAAGCTCTGATACCAATTGTTGGAAATAACAATAGGAAAGTAGACTCTGAGAGGGGGGGAGGGGTGAATCAACAATTCAAAACTTCAACCATAAAATGTTCACCACACATCCATCTCACAATTTAGCATGTAAACTGAAATAACTAACTACACATATTCATGTATAGCATGAAACAAATAACACATGACACAATAAATTTTTTACCCAAAAACCCTCCAATAGGAAGGTAAAACTAGAGTGGGGATGACATCCATAAACATTCAGTACTACAACTATAAAGTGTAGCTAATTATGGTTACAATGAGTTTAATCATAATCTATGATCTACCTTGTGAGGGGTCTGCCCTGTTAAAGGATTACAAAGACTATCAGGTCTCACCTTATTAAAGGATTTCAACACCTTGCTAAAAGTGTGTCTTGTTAGAGGACTTAAACTTACAATAAATTAAGCACCTAGTTAAGAGATTTACATAAGTTTGATATGACTACTTTGTTAGAAGATTTTCTCTATACAACTTATTAAAATGATTCAACACCATGATTGTTCGGCTAGCACTCTGTTGCTAGATGTTAGATTTTCTCTTTCCTAATGAATCCTTGATCCTATTGATCAGATATCCCTCCTTTGTCCTCTTTCTGCTTTCATTTGTTCTCTCTAACTGATTCTACAATTTATATCATTTTCAGAACCACCATAGCCACCATGACCATTCTCTCTGCACTTAGCATTCATCTTCTTCCTCACATGTAAACACTTTAAGGTTTTCCTTGTTAAATAAAAATAGGTGGACTAGGGTTAGGTAAGAATCAATGGTTGTGGTTGGTCCATGTTTCCACTTAAAGCATTCCTAAATTTGATTGGTTGCATGTACTACATAGAGATTCACAATATACCTCCATACTTATCTCCTAGAATCATAAAACAATCATTATGTGGCCCCAAAAATGGTTTACATAGAAGTTTGTGCCATTACAAACAACTATGTCCAAAACTATTCACTCAGCATCTGAAGGCTTTGATGCTCGATCATCACTACATTCTCAATATTGTAACTCAAAATTTGAATGACTCAACATACATTGTTTACTTAGCTCCTAAATTACTTGGCACGTATAGACTGCTTGACTCATGAGTGACTCAACACATACTATTTGCTCGATGTGTATTGTCTGAAAAATAATGCTCGACATGCTTTGATCACTTCACTCACACTGGTTTCTCAACTCGGTCTCAACACTCAGCGTGCATTGTAATGCTGATAGAAGAATGACTAAGTATTTTGTCACTGCCTTGTCAAAACCAATCTAAGATTAGCATTGTTATCATATAGAATAGCTTTCATTTTCATTTCTATGCATATTTGATGATCATGGAAGCCAACACTCTTGCTTCTTCTTTTTTTGAATCTCTCATTTTATGGTGTACTTGCATGGGCACAAATTAGGCCTAAATTGAGGGCCTCCATTATAAACCCTTGCACTCCATGAATAGAGAGTTATAAGTCTCCATTTGAGACCTCTTTCTTGAGCAATCTTGGATATAATTATTCATAGAAATGTGTCAACATTTTAGCATAAAATAGGAAGCTCAACGGATTTGCTTTCATAAAGTCAAATTTTGGCAAAGATTGTGTGAGGATTTTCTTTTGTGATCCTCTCACTGCGAGCCTTAATTATTTCTAGAAAAGGATGAGTGGCACAGACTTGTCCAAATATGAAAAACTAACAAAGATGGATGATAAGGACATGTTAATCAAGCCCCACTCCAACTACAGTTGGTGACGGTTAATTTTGGAAGGAAAGCTACTGATCACACATGCCACTAAGAGAGGTTTTTTGATTTCTATGAAACCTTGCAATTTAATGATAGGCTTTTGTTGCCTTAACAATTTCAACTTGAGTACAATTTATTTAACCTACTATAATTGCCGAAATTTAGTCTGTAATAAGGAGATGTCGGAAAAATATGAGAAATTGGTAGTTGAGCTGGGTGAAGGTAACTATATTGATCTAGTTGAGGTTGAGGCTTACATTGAACATAGTGAAGTTGTGGTGGTTTATTTTTGAGAATGAGGGTTATTACCATTCATGGAAGGAATGGAAAAACATGATGAGCATATCTCGATGCAATTCTTCATCTCTTGGAATGATAGGAAAGTGAACATCAATGGGATAGTATTTGAAATCACAAAGGAGCTTATTTCTAGGGTCAAAAGGTTTTCCCTAGAGGGCAAGATTTGCCACAAGCAGGCTAAGGTGAATGATGAAACCAGTCTAAGAAAGTTCTTTAAATTTAATGAGGAGATGGTTCACATGCATGGTGGGTTTTCCAAAGAGGATCTTTTGAATCCCTGGAATGTGATTTTCAAAGCCATTATGAGGTATATTATCCTTGTAGATTGGTTCCAAGTACTGTATTACTACCATTTTTCCATTCTCAACCATTTTAGGAACCTTGATTTGATTTCTTTTATGTATCTTATTATGTATTCCATGGAAGACTATGTCTTTAAGGATAGGAAAAAGAAAGAGGAATGGAAACCCTTTTATATCATTCACCAAGGTTTCATGCACAAACTTTAAAAATACCACCTTGCCTTAAACCCATCGCTTCTAGTCAATGCACTAGCTATTGTTACTCCCCAAGTCTCCATGGACCCTAGGCCTTGCTCAAGCCACGAAAACGTTTAAAAAAACCCATGGCTCTAAGCTAAAAATAACCCTCATTGAGTTGGATACAGACACAAGGAGGAGTAAGAAAACTATTCAGAGAGCTAGTAAATGACTCCAATTGGAGAAATTCAAGCCTCCCCCCCTCCAAAGTAGACCTTAGCTTTAAGTCTACTAAGAGTGAGAAAAATCCCACCAAGAGGAAGAGGCCACACTAGGACACTAGAAAGAAGCCTGTCTCTAGCCCACATAGTCCCTCACCCATCTTAGATATCATGGAACTCATCCTATCCTTGATTAGAAGTAGACGGGAGGACATCATCTTACCCATGAAAGACACTCCCAAAGGTGGGGGGAAGAAAGGGAAACATAGCAATGGCTAGAGCCAAAGCAAGGTTCGGCTCGAGAGGCTGGATCATTCGATGAGGGAGATGGCAGATAACCAAATTAGCATTTGCCAAAAATTTAACACCTCAGCTGAATTCTCTATGAAGGTCATGCACTTGACTGCTACTACTCTCTATTTCATGCAAGTGACTATGGACGAGAAGGATTTGAGCAAGGAGAGCGAAGCTACCTGCTCCATTTATGGCTTCTTGGCAGAGGATTGGCTGAAGACGCTCCTGGGTAAACCTATCAAAGAGGAGGGGGTGGACTTAAACAAGCAAGAGCTCGAGGAGAAGAAAAACAAGTAATGGGGAAAGAATGCAAACAACTAGCCCTGTTTATGTTTTTTATGGTTTTTATGTTTTGGATCACTTTGAACTTGGTGCCCTATGAGGTTTTTTTTAATACATGTATATGATCAGGTACTAGGCTAATACAACTATATGTTCCCTTGTTGCTGGTATGTTTTTCCATTTTATTTGCTAGTTAGTAATAGGACTGATGGTAAGGATTGTTTTGTTTTGGAGCTTGTCTTTATTTATTTTTTGAAGTATAAAACTAGTATTCGTTAGATAAGTGGGAGGTAACCTCCAACTGATCCTTCAGCGTTTTTGTACTCTAGGGTTAGCCCCTCCTTCTTTTGGCAGTATCTAATACTTCAAAAACAAGGTAGAAGATAAATGTAAGTCTATTCAGATAGTTCTCCAAAATAAAAACAACATTCATATGTGAACTTTACCACTACAATTATACCAATTTCACAAACTAAGTAAAATAAAACAATGAGGTAGTGAGTTGGGTGAGCTTAAAAGTGGAGGAAACACCATGGTTAAGAGCGTTTCAGTGGTAGTAACAAGGTGGATGACCACCCAAGAAGGTTCAATGCTTCACATTAACAAGTATCATCTAATGCAACTAGTGCTTAATATTCCATTCATTCTAATAAGAATAGATACCTACAAAAGATGGGTCAATAAATATGATTCCAAAACTACAAAGATGAACCCTAATAGAAAATATCATAATATAACAATAATTTACACTAGTACAATTTAAAAATATCTGATTTTTCCAGGGCAAGATGATTTACAGACGCTTTACAGTTGTGAGTACCCTGTACATGATTTATACACGGCAAGATGGCGACCACAAAAACTTCTGAGTAGAATTCAATGCGCGTCCGAGTGAAGAGGAGAGAGTTATTGACCACTGGTCAATTCACCAATCAACATCTTCTTTTTCCGCCGGCAGCCGCCCCGAACCAGATGGATGGAGAGAGCTGAACCAGTCAATATCGTGCACATAAAACGGAAAGCGTGTTTTCAGTGTTAGACATCAGCCATGGCACCACCAAAGCGAGCCCAACTCCAACGAAAACAACAAGGGTGTGTTTTTCCATCAGGTTGTAAGAAGAAATTAGTTCCCATTGTGCGACACATTGAACCCGTGTTTGTGGAGACCGATGTAGCCAATTTCAAAGCTGTGGTGCAGAGCTTAACTGGCCATCAACAAACTTCACAATCTCATGATGATTGCCTGGGATTCCTCAACAATGTTAATGTTTTCCCTCCTCTCCTTGATTTACATGCCATCCATGGAATAGATAATCTTGTTGCTCAGGAGGTGGAAGTAAAAGGGATTTCATTTGGGGTTGACAATATATGTACGCCCATGAGCTTTGCGGGATTCGAAACGGAGAGCATGACAGCTTTAGTTATGATTTCTTGTTTGAGAATCATCGTAATTACGATGCATTTGATCTTATTTCATGGACCACCTTCGACCAAGACATCATGTCGGACTCTTTTCTGCTGCCCGACTATCAGACTTTCAAAATCTAACTCTCTTCACACATTTCGTCTTTGATAATTCTTTAGCTTGCTTTTTTGTATAATAGACTATTGCTATGTAACTTCTCGCTATTTTTAGTGAATGCAAATGAGCATTATTAGAGATATGCATGTATTTCAATTGTGTACAAGAAGCGTGCCACTCCTGATTGAGTATATGAAACAGAATATGGGTGTATTTCAATTGTGTAGAAGAAGCTCCTCACTCAAGTTGATGGACATTTATCTATGTTTTGGAACAGAGAATGAAATTTACATTCTTTTGAATTTTGATTTTGTATGTATTTTTGGATTTGATGATGAATATTTATGGAGTGTGATCTGAAATATTATGTAATAATATTTACGCAATCAAATTTAGAAACAGTTTGTACTCTATTCTATAGATTGTAGAAATCTACTTGTTTTCAAATAGGAAATGTTTGCAGACATGGCACATAAGAAAATGACAACCAATAAACAGAGATATCTTGATGGACAGGCTAATCTCCCACAAAAAGATACCAAAGACAAAACAAAGTAAACTTCTTCTTTTTTCCAGATTCACAAGAACATGTTGATTTTTTTCCAATGTTTTTGTTGATTTCGACTACAAACTATGGAGATCATGAAGATCAAACACTGAAATTTTCAAAAAAATCCATAATGTTTTTTAACTTTTCGAAATTGGTCAACTATACATTTTTGTGGGAGGAAATTATAAATATAGATTTATCAAAACATTCTTTTGAAGTCAAATCAAGATTAAATGAAACTATTATAAATATACAAAATATTCTTCTCTTGTCCAGTGGACTTTTATCATCTCACTTTTTCTTCTCCCTATAGATTCAAATTATGGGTCATAGTCTTCAACCCTCTCCTATTGGATTTCACTTTTCAATAGCTCGTGAACTCGTTCTTGCACATTAGAACCCCTAATAGCTTTATCTAGTAGTCCTAAAATTTTCATCTCACCCCTTTAACAACCTACTTTCCAAATTTGGTGGTTTGTTTGGCTAGATTGTACACTGCCTCCAAAGGTTCCTCTTATTCCACTAGTTTCTCCAAGCAACATTTATAATCTATAGTAAGATATGTTTTCTGCCCTACTCTACTTTAAATTTATCATGATTTGTTTATTACGCAAAGATTTAGATCAGAGTTCAAAGACATTATATTTTCCTTTGCAGTCTAAATTAGTCTAACAGAAGAGAATTTATACTCTTGAAAAAGAAATTATATGTACTATTTCCATAAGAAATAGAATGACAAAGTTGAACTAAACTATTGAAACAAAGATAAATAATTATTATAAGAACAAACCAAACAATACTTAAACAAATAGATATAAAACCTAAATGAAAAAATCTTTATCTTCTTAATATCTTCAAGCTTTTTCTATATTTAACTTATATAATTTGAATTTCAAATCATTTTCATTACTTACTAGTTAGTTGTATTTATTTAATTAACTTAATACATTTTAATCAGTTCAACTAGAACTAAACAAATTTTTCACTTCGATTATAGGCGAAAGAAAAACATAGTTGTTGTTCTGCAGAAATCATAATTTTACATTATGAAGTGTGAGTTCAACGGCTAATTGAAAGATACCCAAAACGTTTGAGATATCATATTTGTTATTATTTATTATTTATTTTTTAAAATTGTGGCTGAGAGGTGCGTCGTATAAGCATTGTGCCAATTTCCTTATCCAAATCTGATATGTTTCCTGCCCTGTCTCATTAAATCTGAAACAATGCATTACCAAACAAATGCAGTACCTAACAAAGACAGCAAGGCGCCATGTCTACAGTAGAAAAAAATGGTAGGCTTTGTTTTCATTCGAAATACATGCACTTATGAGAATTATTATAGAATGTGTACTCTATCTGTCAAATGTGTGGAATCTGTAGTTTGCGAGGATGTCAGTAATAAATATTTAAATTACAGCAGACTGAATATTTAAATTAAGAGTCTTAAATAGAAGTTCAGCGTTCAAATTGTAAACATGCAATCCCAATTATCTTCAATCTGTATATTAATATAAATATAAAACTGTATATTTAAAGATGTTATTGGATATTTAATTCTGATGATAGACTACAGAGTGCAATTAAGATATTGATTTTGAAAGAGATAAGTTTGTTGAAAGTGCAAACTGGAAATGAACAGAACAAGCAAAAGAAAAAGAGAAATGCAAACACATGATCTATCGTGGTTCACCACAAATTGTGGCTACGTTCACACTGCAAGGAAGATCTCTATTAATGTTAATATCTGAATTTTACATCACAGCTGTTGCTTCAGCTTTTTGAATACAATGATCAATAAACAACCTCCAAAACATATTTATAGAGTTTCAAAGGAAATGAAGAGACAAACAATTTGGAGGGAAACAATAATAAAATAAGCAGAATAAAAGAGTGACTGTTGGGCTTCACATATACACCCAACAAACCCCCACTTGAAGTCCACCAGTGGTAATGTATGAGTCTCCCCTGAATTCCCCTACTATTATTTCTTTACAATGCCGAGAGAAGCTCGGCAGAACTCGAACTTCTCTCGTGGAACAACCTTGGTTAATGCATCAACTAGATTTTCCTTGGTGTTAATGTTCAAGACCCGAAGTTTTCCCTCTGCAACTTTACTTCAAATGATGATAGCGAACCTCAATATGCTTAGTCCTGCTATGAAACACTACTTGCTATCATAATACAAGGCTGATCCTTGTTGAGGAAAATTAGAGTCACCAAATAGACATTGCAACCAAATCAATTCTTTTGCTCTTTCAGTGAGAGCAATGTATTCAGCCTAGGTAGTGGAAAGTGAGAGCACTTTTGCAACTTTGATGCCCAACTGATCGCTGCTCCAACAAATGTAAAAATATAACCAGTAGTAGATCTTCTATTGTCTAAATTTTCAGCCATATCTGAATCTGTATAACCTCTAAGTGAAATGTCTTTGACACCAAAACACAATACAAAATCACAAGTGTCCTTAAGATATCTTAAGATCCACTTAACCGCATCCCAATGTTGTTTACCTAGATTGCTCATGAACCTGCTAACAACCCCGACTACTTGAGTGATATCCAGACGAGTGCAAACCATTGCATACATAAGACTACTGACTGCTAAAGAATAAGGGATTTTCTTCATGTAGTCTTGCTCTTCTTGTGTCTTAGGACACATGGCTAAAGACAAATTGAAATGATCAACGAGAGGAGTGCTGACCGATTTTGCATACACCATGCCAAATCTTTCTAGTACCTTGAGAACATAGTGTTCTTGAGAAAGCTTTGTTTCCCTCTTATGTCTATCATGGATAATGTCCATGCCAAGTATCCATTTTGTTGCCTCTAAGTCTTTCATGGCAAGCCTTTCTAACATCTTTACTTTCAATTCTAAAATTAGCTTCATAGATGAGCCAGTGACAACTAACAAGCATGTCATCAACATAGAGCAATAAAAGAATAAATGAACTATCAGGTAACTTCTTGTAATAGACACATGGATTATATTCACACCAAATGAAATTATGTTTAGTCATGAATCATTCAAACTTGAGGTACCACTACCTTGGAGCTTGCTTGAGACCATGCAAGCTCTTCCTCAATCTACAATATAATTTTTCTTTACCATGTTTGATAAATCCCTTGGGCTACATCATGTAGATTTCTTCATTTAGATCACCATGAAGAAATTTTGTTTTGACATCTAGCTACTCAAGTTCAAGATCATGAGCAGCAACTAAACCGAGAATAGCCTAGGTCGTAGTCATCTTAACCATGAGAGAAAATATCTCATTGAAGTCTATGCCCTTTTGCTGATCGAAACCTTTAACAACCAGTCTGCCTTTATACTGCTTTTGATTTTTACCTTCATCTTTCAACCGATAAATCCGTTGATTTTTGAGTGCAGTAATTATGCCAAGTTCCTCGAGCGATTGGGAGATTTAGTTCATTTTCACCGTGTATTGTAGAAGGAGTATGGGAATTGGCCCTATCTCTGTCTACATCCAAGTGGCCAATTTGATGACCAAAGACCTCCCCATTCGATGGTTTGTGCACTGTTCTTTCATCCTACGAAACATGATAGGGAGTTGGAGTGCCATGTTTAGTATAATTGTTGCCATTTTCTCTGTACTCAAACAGAGAGTTATGTGCTCTGTTCTAATTTGAATTCGAGAAAGAGTTGTTATCACTCTGACTATGGTAATTTGAATTTTGTTCACCATGTTCACGATGTTGATCTCACATACTAGTAGAAGAATAGAATAGAGGGGCAAGAGCTAAGACTGAATTGGGAGATAAATTGCTTAAAGGAATATTGTTTTGATTTATGTCAACGTTGGCAATATTATCAAAAATAGAGAAAGGGGCATATTCACATACCGTTTTTCTTTATAGTGTAATGTTGGAAATACCTTCTCATTGAAGATGCCATCTCTACTTCTGATGATTTTCTTCCCAATTGGATCCCATATTCTGAAATTGAACTATTTTTCACCATAGCCCACAAAAATACCTTTTTGCTACTTTGGATCAAGCTTTTGTCTTTTCTCCTTTGGAACATGTACATAAGCTTTGCATCCAAACACCCAGATATGTTATTATGATATTTTCTTTCCTGGCCACTCTTCCTCGGGTATGCCAAAGTCTAACCAAGAAGAGGGACTTTGATTGATTAAATATACTACTGTATTGCATGCCTCTGCTCAAAACTCCTTCCCTAAACCAGCATTAGATAGCATACAATGAGATTTCTCAAGGATTGTTCTATTCATCCTCTCCACTACTCCATTTTCTTGCAGGGTGAATGAAACAATCTTAATTTTATGGATGCCATTATCTGCACAAAATGAATCAAACTCTGATGAACAAAACTCTCTACCATTGTCCATTTGTGAATTCTTTATTTTGTGGCCAGACTGATTCTCAACTAAAGCCTTAAAAATTTAAACTTGCTGAAAATATTAAATTTCTTATGCAATATATAAATCCATACCTTTCTTGTGCAATCATCAAGGAAGGTGACGATGAAGTTTGCTCCTCCAATAGAGCTTTCCTCGGTGGGTCCAAACTCATCAAAATAACAAGATCCAAAGGAGTACCTTTCTTTTCATGTCCAATCCTCAAGAAGTTGTCCCACTTCTTTTTTCCATAAAGGAAATGTTTACAAAATTGTAAGTCAACCGATTTTAGTCCCAGTAATTGCTCCCTTTTATGCATAACAACAAGGCCCTTTTTGCTCATGTGACCGAGCCTTTGATGCCACAATTCTAAATTTTTATCTTTCACTGTCATAGTAGCCCCCACTTCACCAATATTTTCTATAATATACGAGCTCCCAATCTTGTCTCCTTTTGCAACTAACATGGATCATTTTGTGACTTTCCATAAATCAGCTAAAGAGGTGTGAAAACCTTTTGCATATAGTTGACTTATGGAAATCAAATTTCTCTTTAGTTTTGGAACATGATGCACATCTTTTAGTAGCCATTTAACGTGTCCTTTCAAAGATAATAAAACATCCCCTTTTCCTATTATTTCACATGCCTTATTATCACCCAAGTATACTTCACCAAACTTACCTTCTTGATAATTCAAGAAGCATTCCATACATGAAGTGGCGTGAAATGATGCATCAGAATCCAAAACCCATGAGGTTGAAGTGGTCTTAGTTGTAGATAAAATCAACATGCTATCATCTTTGTCATAGATGGTGTTGGCTTGACTTTTTCGCACTCGTTCTTGTGCTCTCTTATAACCTCTACAATCTTTTTTTAGGTGACCACTTTTGCCACAAAACCAATAATCTCCTCCTTTCCTTTCACTTGACTTTGAGTGCTTAGCTAATTTTGATCTTCTATGATTATTATTCCTTCCACTATTTTGGCTTCTTCCTCTATTTTTGGTGCTGACCACCATCAAGGCTTCATTGGATGAGGATTCCTTATTGCTTCTCCAAATATCCTCACTAAGTAGAGTTGCCATAACTTCATCATAGACCAGCTTGCTCTTTGAGGAGTTAGAAGTACTAACTACTCTAACAACGGGATCCCAATTATTCGGTAATGAACACAATAAGATGATAGCTTTAGATTCATCATCTTGTGTCATGCCAACAAAGGTTGCTTGGCATAGCAAGGTGTTCAAATTATTTATATGATTTGACATCGCAGTTCGATCCTTCATTTTCAGCTTGTAGAGCTTCTTCATAATAAATATTTTATTTGTAGCTAAGGCTATTTCATACATACTTTGAAGTTTATCCCAAACTTCCTGTGTTGAAGATTCATTGTGAACATTGAATAAAATGTTTTGTGATAAAGAAAGAAATATGGTTGCCTTTTCTTTTTCATCTATTTTATCCCACTCTTCATCCTTGATTGCAGTCGGTTTCTTTGCTTTTCTATCAATTGCTACCGCCAAGTCTTGCTTGACTAGCAATGAACACATCTAAACTTTCCATAAACTAAAATGATGTCCTGAGAATTTTTACACTCTCAAATCTTCCATGACACTAAATTTTCAAACACTAAAATTGATTTCAACTCCTATGCCAAGCTCTGATACAAATTGTGAGGTTCGCTGAATGTGCAAACTAGAAATGAATAGAACAAGCAAAAGAAAAAGAGAAATGCAAACACACAATTTATCATGGTTCACCACAAATTGTGGCTACATCCACACTATAGGGAAGATCTCTACTAATGTGAATATCTAAATTTTACATCACAACTGTTGCTTAAGCTTTTCAAATAAAATGATCAATAAACAACATCCAAACATATTTATAGAGTCTCAAAGGAAATGAAGAGACGAGCAATTTGGAGGGAAACAATAATAAAATGAGTAGAATAAAAGAGTCATTTTTGGACTTCGCATATAGCCCAACAATACATATTTTATCTATAAGTTTCTTAATCTAGTAATACCTCTTAAAACACTTAGATCTTGTCATTATAGATGATGAAAATTAAATCTAAATATCCTATTAACCAAGTAGGTGAAGCAATAGTAGGAAAGGCATAATAGATAAACAGTAAGAAAGGCATAGAAGAGAAACATTTTTTATTGTGATTCAAATGATCACAATGCCTCTATTTATAAAGACTGCCTACAGCATTACAACTAAAAGAACTTCCTGATACACAAATAAGGCTCAGTCAACAAATAGACATGTGGTGTAGTGGAACCCATGAAAGAATTAATTTACCATCATTATGGTTTAATATTATGCACAAATGTAAGCAAGAAATGTGACATAGGTGAAGGATCTTGGGAGAATTAATATCTTATCATTATTATTTAAGTTGATGGACAAGTTTAATTCAATGGGTAATGTATCTTATAAAGAATTCTCAAACAAAAAGATTTTACACTATTTTTTAACCAAATGAGAATCGAATGAATGATTTTAGGGTAGTTGTAAATGGTTTGTAAACAATTCAAATAGTCTTTAAAAGACATCTCATAATGTAATGGAAGGAGATAGAGAAGAGAATCAATAAGAGGGGAAAGGACACTAGGTTTGAAGAAGAGACTAAACTGAGAAGAAAATCTCACGGCTCTCTAGTGGCAGCCACTAGAGAGCCATACATTTGTAATCTATCATTAGTATATAATGGAAGTGTGTTTTAGTTTTAATAATGTTTTAGTCTTCTCTATATCAATCTTTTGTACTCTTAAGCATTTGGTTACAGTTCATTGGTTCATTGATAGGAAGAATGTTATAACAATTTGGTTCGGGTTCCAAGTTAAGAATAGTCAGTTTCATATTACCATTATTTTATTTTCATGTTTGTGGTTGCTCCACATCAACATGGCTCACTACACTATAGAAATTTAGGAACATGGAACACATAGAGTAGTTTAGTTAGAATTAACTTGGTACAAGGTGATGAAGAATAGTTTTATCCAACAATAGAATACTCAAACTAAGGAAATGATGGGAAAAAAACCAAAAATTTGGTGATATTATCAGCCTCAAATTGATAAACGAGTAGCTAAGGAATTAATTCATCCAACAAAATCTGATCTTGAGAGCTAACTATCATGAACATCTCAAATCTTGATCTTGGTGCCTATATTTGTGGAAAATAAGAGATGATTGTACTTAGCGGAAAATCTAGTTCCAGAAACTCCTTTTTTAATATAGAAGTTATCATTTTTAGCATTCACATATGTTGGAGGAGCATTCCATGACCTACTAGAATAGTCTCTCTCTTCTTAGCCATGGAATATGGTCTTTTCTTTAAATTCCTCTTTTGACATTTTTTCATATATTCTCTCCACAACTAACTCTATGCTTGTAGTATTACTACAACTGTGAATTGCATTCAAGACTTGGCCTTCAATTTTGTAAAGCATGGTGTTATGAAGAAATGAATCATTATTATTATGCTTGTAAGCTATAGATTGTGAAACCATATAATTGGCCCAGTCTCTTGCTAGTGCAAAGCTTAAAGAATCTCAATCACATCTCCTCCTTGGTCAGCAATCATAGTTTATAATAGGTCTTATGCACAGAAAGAATACTTGCAAAAGAGTTTCTTGATGACTTTTCCTCTCTTTACTTAAAGGCTTCTTATCAAAATCTACATAGATTTATTCCTATACTCTTAAATATCTCATTAAAAGAGTTTTTCAATGTACTATAAAAGTAGTATAGATATCTTAAATAAATCTATATAAAAAAATGTCCATAGGTATCAATTAACTCAAGCTATTCTTCAAGCTATTCTATCCATTAACTTAGACATTAATAAT